>SJYQ01009223.1:94283-200132 GCA_006410935.1 Redunca redunca
CAAGCCCTGCCCCTCTGCAGGTGAGCCCCACCCCCTCAGACAAGGTCCTCCCTCCATAAGTGAGCCCCACTCACCCCCAGGCAAGACCCACCCCTGCATAGGTAAGCCCCTCCACTCCTCACGTGAGCCTCTGAAGAGCAGGAGTCACACAAACACTGAGGCACCTCAGCTGGCCAATGGAGTTCAGACCCCCTTGTGAAAATAGGAATTTTGAGTATCTCCAAGTCTCAGAGTACTCACATGTGAAGTTCAGTTGTGTGTGGCTCTTTGTGACCCCATGGACTGCAGCACACCAGGCTTCCCCATCTTTCACCATCTCCCAGAACTTGGCTCAAACTCATTTCCATCAGCTAGGTGATACCATCCAACCATCTCATTTTCTGTAGTCCCCTTCTCCTCTTGCTGTCAATCTTTCCCAGCATCAGAGCCTTTTCTAATGAAAAGACTTTCCCATCAGGTGGCCAAAGTATTGGGGCTTCAGCTTAAGCATCAGTCCTTCCAGTGAGTATTCAGGAGTGATTTCCTTTAGGATTGACTGCTCTGATGTCCTTGCTGACCAAGGGACTTCCAAGAGTCATCTCCAGCACCACAGTTCAAAAGCATCAGTTCTTCAGCACTCAGCTTTCTTTATGGTCCAACTCACACATCCATACATGAGTGGATGATTGGAAAAACCATAGCTTTGACTATATGGACCTTTGTCGGCAAAGTAATATAACTGCTTTGTAATATGCTGTCTTGGCTTGTCAATAGCTTTTCTTCCAAGGAGCAAGCGTCTTAATTTCATGGCTGCAGTCACCATCTGCAGTGATTTTGGAGCCTAAGAAAATAAAGTCTGTCACTGTTGGCATTGTTTCCCCATCTATTTGCCATGAAATGATGGGAGCAGATGCCATGATCTTAGTTTTCTGAATGTTGAGCTTTAAGCCAACTTTTCACTCTCCTCTTTCACTTTCATCAAGAGGCTCTTCAGTTCTTCTTCATTTTCTGCCATCAGGGTGGTGTCATCTGCATATCTGAGGTTATTGATATTTTTCTCGGCAGTTTTGGTTCCAGCTTGTGCTTCATCCAGGCCGGCATTTCTCATGATGTACTCTGCATGTAAGTTAAATAAGCAAGGTGACAATATACAGCCTTGACATACTCCTTTCCCAGTTTGGAACCAGTCCATTGTTCATGTCCGGGTCTAGCTGTTGCTTCTTGATCTGCATACAGATTTCTCAGGAGGCAGGTCAGGTGGTTTGGTAGTCCCATCTCTTGAAGAATTTTCCACAGTTTGTTGTAATCCAAACAGTCAAAGGCTTTAAGTAGTCAATGAAACATAAGTAGATGTCTTTCTGGAATTCTCTTGCATTTTTGATGATCCAAAGGATGCTGGCAATTTGATCTCTGGTTCCTCTGCCTTTTCTAAGTCCAGCTTGAACATCTGGAAGTTTTTGGTTCATGTACTGTTAAAACCTAGCTTTGAGAATTTTGAGCATTGCTTTGCTAGCATGTGAGATGAGTGCAATTATGTGGTAGTTTGAACATTCTTTGGCCTTGCCTTTTCTGGGATTGGAATGAAAACTGACATTTACCAGTTCTGTAGCCACTGCTGAGTTTTCCATATTTGCTGGCTCGCAGCACTTTCACAACATTGTCTTTTAGGATTTGAAATAGCTCACCTGAAATTCCATCACCTCCACCAGCTTTATTCATCTTGATGCTTCCTAAGGCCCACTTGACTTCTCACTCTAAGATGTCTTGCTCTAGGTGAGTGGTCACACCATCATGGTTATCTGGGTCATCAAGATCTTTTTTGTATAGTAGTTCCGTGTATTCTTGCCACCTCTTCTTAATATCTTCTGTTTCTGTTAAGTCCATACTGTTTCTGTAATTTATTGTGCCCATCTTTGCATGAAATGCTCCCTTGCCATCTCTAATTTTCTTGGAGAGATCTCTAGTCTTTCCCATTCTATTGTTTTCCTCTATTTCTATGCATTGATCACTGAGGAAGGCTTTCTTATCTCTCCTTGCTATTCTTTGGAACTCTGCATTCAAATGGGTATATCTTTCCTTTTCTCCTTTGCCTTTAGCTTCTCTTCTCAGCTATTTGTAAGGCCTCCTCAGATAACCATTTTGCCTTTTTGCATTTCTCCTTCTTGGAGATAGTTTTGATTACCTCCTCCTACACAGTGTTACAAACCCCTGTCAGTAGTTCTTAAGGCACTCTTTTCTATCAGATCATATCCCTTGAATATTTCTCATTTCCATTGATTTAGGTCATACCTGAATTGTTTAGTGGTTTTCCCTACTTTCTTTAATTTAAGTTTGAATTTGGCAATAAGGAGTTCATGATCTGGGCCACAGTCAGCTCCCAGGCTTGTTTTTGCTGACTGTACAGAGCTTCTCCATCTTTGTCTGCAAAGAATATAATCAATCTGATTTCGGTGTTGACCATCTGGTGATGGCCATGTGTAGAGTCACCTCTTATGTTGTTGGAAGAGGGTGTTTGCTATGAGCAGTGCATTGTCTTGACAAAACTCGGTTAGCCTTTGCCCTGCTTCATTTTGTACTCCAAGACCAAAGTTGCCTGTTACTCCAGGTATCTATTGACTTCCTACTTTTGCATTCCAGTCCCCTATGATGAAAAGACATCTTTTTTTGGTTTTAGTTCTAGAAGTTCTTGTAGGTCCTCATAGATCCATTCAACTTTAGCTTCTTTGGCATTTGTGGTTGGGACATAGACTTGGGTTACTGTTATATTGAATGGCTTGCCTTGGAAATGAACAAAAAAAAAATCTCATTTTTGAGATTGTATCCAAGTACTGCATTTCTGACTCTTTTGTTGTCTATGAGGGCTACTCCATTTCTACTAAGGGATTCTTGGCACAGTAGTAGATGTAATGGTCATCTGAATTAAATTTGCCCAATTTGGTCCTTTTTAGTTCACTGATTCCTAAAATATCAGTATTCACTGTTGCTATCTCCTGTTTTACCACTTCTGATTTACCTTGATTCATGGACCAAGTTTCTATGCAATATTGCTCTTTACAGCATAGGACTTTACTTCCAACACCAGTCATATCCTCAAATGGGTATGGTTTCCACTTTGGCTCAACCTCTTCATTCGTTCTAGAGCTATTTCTCAAGTCTTTTCCAGTAGCATATTGGGAAGTTCATCTTTCAGTGTCATATCTTTTGCTTTTTCATACTGTTCATATGGTTCTTCTCAGTATTCTTCTGAAGTATACTGAAATGGTTTGCCGTTCACTCTCCAGTGGACCATGTTTTGTCAGAACTCTCCACCGTGACCTGTCAGTCTTGGGTGACCCTACACAGCGTGGCTCATAGTTTCATTGAGTTAGAGAAGGCTGTGATCCTCGTGATCAGTTTGGTTAGTTTTCTGTGACTGTGGTTTCCATTCTGTCTGCCCTCTGATGGATGAGGATAAGAAGAGGCTTGTCCCCAGGGGCTGGCTGTGGGGGAATCTGAGTCTTGCTCTGATGGGTGGGGCATGAGTCGCCAGTTGCCTGCCACGGGAACAGGGCCTCTGGCTACAGGAGACCTGGGAAGTGTGGGGTGTGAGCCCCACCATAGAACCACCGAGCAGACAACCCACAAACAGTTATACCAAAGAAGTTTTTACACTGTTGCAAGAGTTCTGGGACCCACACCAGATTTCCCAACCTGGGGATCTGGCAAAGGAACTGAGAACCCCCAGGGAATTTGACTTTGAAGGCCAGTGAGATTTGATTACAGAACTTCCACAGGACTGGGGAAACAGACTCTTGGAGGGCACAAACAAAACCTTGTGCACACCAGGACCCAGGAGAAAGGAGCGGTGAGCCACAAGAGACTGAGCCAGAATTGCCTGTGAGTGTCCAGGAGTCTCCAATGGAGGTGTGGAAAGGATAATGCATTATACTTTGGTGGTGGAAGCAAAGGCCACCCCAACAGAGTCACTGTTAGCCATGAGTTGACTCACATCATAATCATTATCATTATTACTGAAAGCTAAGGTGTCTTACACTATAAAAATTTTTAGCAGGAAGAAGACTGAGACTTTAGGCCTCTGAACTTGGTTCTGCCCCAGACCAGTGGTAGGACTACTCCACCTCTGCTTCTGTGTCTAGAAAAGCTGGGTGGTGTCTGGAGGTGTCTTCCCTGCTGTACCCCATGGGGTCACTGCAAGGTCAAAATGACACACTGGAGAGAAAGCGCTTTGCAGGCAGTGCTCTCGCATAAGGGGCTGCTGGTGGTATTTTGTTGGATTGTTGTTACACAGGCAGAGTTTGGAAGAGCATTCTGCAAACACGATCATAGCCATAGACCAGTTTCCTAGGGTGACGGGGACCAGCGGCCCAGTTCGCTGAGTCAGAGAGGATGAGACAGAGCTGCCCGGGTCACAGGCAGCACTCCTGGTCACACGTCTTCCACTCTTGTCCCTGACTCTGCAGCCCCAGGGGCCTGGCCCTTCTTTGATGCATTTCCCTGGGTCAGAGTGTGTTTTGTTTATCCATGGAGCTGAGAGCCTGTTTTTGTCAGACCAGGACAGTGGAGGAGCCTGGCTGCTTCATGTCAAAGGGGATAAGAGTTTCCAGGAGGAAGCTGACAGACTTGGGGGGAGGGGGGAATCAAAGGCACCCAGCCACTATCTCCATTTGAAGTCTCCCCATGGGTTATTTCTGTAGCCCCTGCCCTCCAAGGAAATGCACTTCAAAGAGGAGGCATGTGGACAGCAGCTGGGATCTTCAGAGCCCCTCCCAAGGACTCTTAGCTCCCCTCCCCGTTTAGAGAGCCTCAGCAGTGGTGCTCAGGTGGACTTGGGAGGGGACTCAGCACGTGCTCAGCTCCCATAGAAACCTCTGGCAGAAGCCTGACTGTGACATCCAGCCAGGCAGGCATTTCCCTGGGGGCTGTGCCCGTACCCCTAGCATTTGATGTGCCTCAGCCAGGCCTAGGAGCGGAGGACCCGGCTGCAGGAAGAGCTCCTGTGTTCTCCACACTCGTATTCCCTCTCCTTACTGTGATCAGTGTCCACGTGTCACAAGACAGAGTGGAGCCTTCCCATTGCAGAGGGAGGCACACGTTCAATTCCCACAGACCTCCTCCACAGGCCCCAGAGCGTTCCCACGGTGTCTTGTCTGAGGAGCTCTGGAAGGAGGTGGAGGTGATAACGTATCCCTTCCTGATGGCTCAGGGGCTCTCAGGTGAGATGGCCTGCCAGAGGCCTAGTTGCACAAGAGTATCCTCACCAGACTGTGGCTCTCCACGCAGGGGCAGGGTGATGGGGCGGAAAAGGACACAAAGTAGACTTAAAGGCAGGCACCTCTGGCTGCAAATGCCATTTCTGCTACTTCTCAACTGTGAGAGACTAATTTCGGCCATTTCCTTTTCGGTAAAACAAAAGATAGCAACAGGACCTACCTCATATGAAGTGAGATGATGTCTGGGAAGCACCTAAGTCAAGGCTTCTTGCTCCTCAAGGTGTGGTCTGTGGGCCAGCACCACCCCCATCGCCTGGGAGCTTATTAGAGAAACAGAAGCTTGAGGTCCCCTGCTGACTTGAATCTTCACCTTAACTATATGCAAGTAATTGATGTGTGTGTGAACATGTTGAGAAGCATCACTGTAGACAGACTGGATTGAGTTGTGTTGCATTATGAATGGGCACCCTGAAATAGCCCTAGCAAGGAGACTGTGTGAACTTCGTTAAATGAACAGACACTTGATTGTGCTTACTGCACTTTGTGTAGGCTGGTGTGGAACGAGGGCCGTATTTCACAATTAGAACAGTTGCTGTGCTGTCCAGCTTGCAGAAAGACATTGAGGAAACGGGGCATATCACACGTCCCTTTTGCCCAGCCAGCCGCCCTCTTCCCACCCCGGACGCTTTGGTCTTGGGACGGGCAGGGAAGAGAGGGCTGAGCGGCCCTCCACAGGAACCCAGCTGGCTTCCTGCCTCTTGGAGGACATGGCTCTTCATCACAAGGAGCTCTCTAGGGAATATTGTAAACAACTCTGTTGCCGTGACCAGGAAGCATGCTTGTTTTGACCCAGACCCTGGGGAGATAATTCATTACCCGAGAGGAGTGGAGTTGGGGGCTGTTAAGCAGAGCAGCAGGCCAGCAGGGCTGTGTCTAGGAGCAGAGAAGCCTTCAGATTTTCTTAGACACACTGCCATTGCTCAGGACTAGCCCTCCTGGGCTGCATACGGAAAGAAAGCATTGTCTCCAGAAAGCCTTGCAGGAGTGCCCCCGCCCCTCGACACTCTGCCTGTAAGGTATCTCTTCTCCCTTCTTCCCATAGCATCCTCAGAATAGTAGTATCCTATCATTTGTCATGTTACATTATAACCAGTTTATGTGACAGCTCCTCCCCTGCCCCATGCTAGGTTTTTTGGTTTTGGTTTTTAATTGGGGTATTCAGTTCAGTTCAGTTGCTCAGTCATGTCCGACTCTTTGCGACCCCGTGGACTGCAGCACGCCAGGCCTCCCTGTCCATCACCAGCTCCCAGAGTTTACTCAAACTCATGTCCATTGAATTGGTGATGCCATCCAACCATCTCATTCTCTGTCGTCCCCTTCTCCTCCCACTTTCAATCTTTCCCAGCATCAGGCTCTTTTCCAGTGAGTCAGTTCTTCACATCAGGTGGCCAAAGTATTGGAGTTTCAGCTTCAACATGAGTTCCTCCAATGAACACCCAGGACTGATCTCCTTTAGGATGGATGGTTAGATCTCCTTTCAGTCCAAGGGACTCTCAAGAGTCTTCTCCAACCTCACAGTTCAAAAGCATCAATTCTTCTGTACTCAGCTTTCTTTATAGTCCATCTCTCAACATCCATACATGACCACTGGAAAAATCATAGCCTTGACTCGATGGACCTTTGTTGGCAACGTAGTTGCCTTATAATGTGTTAGTTTCTGCTCTACAGGAAAGTGAATCAGCCATCCATATACATATAGTCCCTCCCCCTTGGACCCCCTTCCCATCCACAGAGCACGGAGCTGGGCTCCCTGTGCTAAACAGCAGGTTTCCACTAGCCGCCTCTTTTACACACGTGTGTGTAAGCTCAGTCGTGTCTGACTCTTTGCACCCCCATGAACTGTAGCCCGCCAGGCCCCTCTATCCATGAGATTCTCCAGGCAACAATAGTGGAGTGGGTAACCATGCCCTCCTTCAGGGGATCTTCCTGACCTAGGGATCAAACCCCAGTCTCCTGCATCGCCTGCACTGGCAGGCGGATTCTTGACCACGAGTGCCACCTCGGTGGTGTATGTGTGTCATTCTGATCTACCAGTTCACTGCTCCCCAGCCTTGTACAGACGTCCATTCTCTTTGCTGGCGTCTGTATCCGTGCCCAGCCGATGGGTCTTGCTTCTTGAGGCGCGGCACTGAAGAAGCTGTTCTTGCACCCGCAGGGCTGCTGCTGGGGAAGGAGCACCACGACCACGCGTCCACCCCCGTGCTGCCCACCCCTTCTGCCGCCACTCTGTCGCCCCCAGCCCCCGGCACGTCGGCTGGCAGCGCCCACGCCAAGACGGGCAGCAAGGACAGCAGCACGCAGACCGACAAGAGTGCTGAGCTCTTCTGGCCTGGTGTGGCCTCCCTGCCCACGCGCAGCAGGCTCAGCGGGACCCCTTCCAACAGCCCCGTGCTGAAGCACCCAGCGGCCAAGGGCGCAGCAGAAAAACTGGGTACGAGGTCTCCACCTGCTGTCACACTCCGTAGAGCTCCCTGTCCTGTCAGAGGTTGGGGAGGGGCTTCTATTGAGCTGGGGAGGGAGCTGGGCTCCCAACCTACTCTCACTTATGGGTTATCTTATAGGAAATGGCAGCCCACTCCAGTATTCTTGCCTGGAGAATCCCATGGATGGAGGAGCCTGGTATGCTATAGTCCACAGGGTCGCAAAGAGTTGGACATGACTGAGTGATTTCACTTTCTATGGTGTGGTTAGTTGCTCAGTCGTGTCTGACTCTTTGCAGTTCTATGGACTGTAGCCCACCAGGCTCCTCCATCCATGGGATTCTCCAGGCAAGATTACTGGAGTAGGTTGCCATTATCTTCTCCAGGGGAGCTTCCCAACCCATGGATCAAACCTGGGTCTTCTGCAGTGCAGGCAGATTCTGTACCATCTGAGCCTCCAGGGATGACCTAGACTCTTCAGGCTCTTTATTATTCTGGGATTGAAATATGTGTGCTTGTGTGCTAAGTCGCTTCTGTCGTGTCCGACTCTTTGTGACCCCATGGACTGTAGCCCCCCAGGCGCCTCTGTTCATGGAATTCTCCAGGCAAGAATACTGAAGTGGGTTGCCATTTCCTTCTGCAGGGAATCTTCCTGACCCAGTCTCATGTCTCCTGCATTGGCAGACAGCTTCTTTACCACTAGTGCCACCTGGGAAGCCCTAAAATGTGTGCAGAGACTCCTAACTTATTACCATTTAAAAGAGCAAACAAATTGGCATTTGTCCTTTTAGCGTATGTTTAATAGCTAGCCCTTCCCCAGAAGGTGTGCAAACAGACCCTCCGAGGGATGTTAAGGAATTAGCCCCGCCCCCCCAGTATGTTTGGGACCTGGTACCAGGTACCAGGTCCATCAAGAGCATCAGATACAAAGATGTTGCCTTCAGAGTGTTTACTCATCAAGGATTCAGTGTCAACTGAGGGAGACACTGATTCAGTCCCGATTGAAGCTGAAGGTAGAGTTAAGGTAGGTGAACTGGCCCAGCACTCAGGCCAGTTCTGAGGAGTTGCTTTCAAACATTTAATAGAAGACAGGTTGGAAGGAGTTTTGCAACGAGTCCAGAAATGTCCTTGGAGAGAGCAGACTTGGCTTTGGACTGTTCAAAGTCGTGGGGTGAGGATCTTTCTGCTCGGGAATCCTTTGGAGGAGGTGGGGGCTCCTGGGCATAAATGAGTTGTTTTCTCCAGTGGGATTCCCTGTGTTCATCCTCCAAAATAAACAAGTACACATAATGTTGTCAATTTTGGGAGATGTAATTCCTGGGATACCCTTTTGCCAAGAAGGCAGGAAACCAGGGAGGGACCTGCCTCATTGTAGGCACTTGATAATTTAGAGGAGAGGAGGGGAGCAGGGTGGGTGAGGTCCCCGCACAAAGTCCTAATGCCCCCTTCTTCCGCTCAGACCTCTCCCATCATGTCCTGGTTGTGTTCTTTGTGTCTGAATCCCAGGCCCAGGCATTTAGCTTTGGTCCACCAAAGCTGGGCTCTGTGGCCTTAACCTGTGTGTGCCAATGGTGATGGGTGGTACTTGAAGTGGTTCCATTTTAGAGAGAGCAGGGTAGGCCTGTGGTCCTCCTGGGGAACGGGCCGCTGATATGTCCCTTCTGTTTGGCAGAGAACTCTCCCAGCCACGGAAAGTCGCCTGACCACAAAGGCCGCGTCAGCAACTTACTCCACAAGCCCGAGTTCCCCGACGGGGAGATGATGGAAGTTCTCATCTAACCCTGGGCTCCCTGTTGAATTTAACAGTGGAACACCGAGGCACGAGGAACGTGGCAAAGAGAGAGAATGATCACGAAGGTTGCGGATGGGAAATCAGGGACGGTTTGAGCAGATAAGGATTTCAGATTAGTGAGAATACTTTTTATAAATGTTAAAACAAAAACAGGAGACCTACATGACTGAAGATGAAGAGGATACCGTGGATTTTTACTGCTTACGGTGGAAGAGAGAAGATGCGTGTAGGTTTGGAAACAAAGATCTAGGAAATGAAATTTTTTCATTGTACAGAAAAATGTACCTCTTGGGGAGGGTCTGTGTATACCCATGGTCTGGTTATAAACAGATAAACCTGAGCATGGATCTTCCTTGGAATATACCCATTCTCCTTGCCTCTTAGCTTGTTTTGAGAGGAACCTCCTAGAAATCTTGCAGTCTGTCTTGACATAACATCATTTCACCTGTGCCCTCCGTGATGTGTCCTGTGAATGTGTGTGGGTGTGGCAGGGAAGAGAAATGTCTGGGGTGATGGAAGGTTTAAAAGGCCATCTCCACCTCTGTACCTGATTGGTTTGGATTTTCAGGAGGTTATGGGCCTTCTTGGCTTTTCTGCACTGAGCAGTATATTCTAAGCAAGATGGGAGCTTTCTGGTCTTGGGGTTCACCCCCCCTCAATTCTCTGAGTTCATCTCTGTCTCTGCTTCATTCTCTTTCATTTTACCCTTTTTTCCTTCATTTTTTTTTCCTCTTGTAATAAGCCTTGCAGAGTTCCTTCGGTCTGGGGGTTGCCAGAGCAGTATCTAATCAGTCATCATGCACAGTGACGAGTGGGGCAAAGCCTTTTGGTGGCTTCCTGGCAGCTTCCTCCGCCTTGGAGGAGTTGGGCTGCAGCAGGTGACGTTCTGACAGTGAACTTGGTCAGCTCCAATGAGACAGAGGATTCATGGCCACTGTGACGTCCTGCATTAAGCTCCTGCCACCACCACTTTCTCCCCTCACGTCGGTCTTTGCGTGGAGTTTGGTGTATCCACCTCATTGCTCCATTGAGGTCGGACTTTCAGGATTGCGCTCCAGGAAACAAGGGCCACTTAAGTTGGTGGCATCTAGAATCTCCCTGGCACCTTGTCCCGCTTGCTACTGTTTGTGGCCCCTGCTCTGCCAGCCCCTTGAATCCTGGATGTAGTTGATGAGCACGCAGATTCTGTGGCTGTCAGCAGGTCAGGTCTGCCCTGCTGGGGACTTGCTTCGTAACCTGATAGGCCAGTATCGATACAGTGTGGTTGGGTTGTTCAAGGGTTTAATTCGAAGCAACTGGTCCAAAGTAAGAAGCACCAGGTCAGAGAGCCCGGAATGAGTGAGGTCGTGGCCCCCTTTACCCCATGCTCTACGGTTTCTCATCTGACTTCTCAGACGTCGGCTCCCTTTACAAACCTGGAAGGTGCTGGATCAGTGGAGAGAGGCTAGCCAGGCCATCAGATGCCCTTGTGGGGTCCTGAAGAATTTGCTCCCTCCAGGCCAGTAGTGTCTCTGTCACCCAAGGTCCTCATGCCCACGATCTGAAACTTTCTCACATCCCACCCAGATGGGGCGCTGAAGACCATGTCACTTCAGAAAGTTGGCTGGGGTAGCTCCTTGAAGGGTTGGTCTTTGGAGTGTAACCTGGGTGCCTGCCTGCCTGCTAAGTCGCTTCAGTCGTGTCCAGCTCTGCAACCCTGTGGACCGTAGCCCGCCAGGCTCCTCTGTCCATGGCGATTCTCCAGGCAAGAATGCTGGAGTGGGCTGCCATGCCATCCTCCCAGGGGTCTTCCCAACCCAGGGATCGAACCCGTGTTTCTTATGTCTCCTGCCTTGGCAGGTGGGTTCTTTACCACAAGGGCCACCTGTGGGGAGCCCTGTAACTTGGGTGAAGCCTCCCCAGATCCACATGGTAGAAGAGGGTGATGAGTGTGCGTGAAGGGAAAGAAACTGCTGGCTTTGCCCAGGAGCTTCTCGGAGCTGCCTGGTGGTCAGCATGAGCAGAAGGGATGCACCTCAAGCCTGGCTCCGTGGGGGACTCTGTGTATCACGCGTGTTGCCTTCCGTGGTCCCACTTTAAGCATCACTGAGGGTTGTGCAGCCTGAGCAACCATAGCGGCTTTGCAGGGCTGAGCAGTCCCAGGTTCCGCCGGAGCAGCGAACCTCATGGGTGGTGCAGGGCCGTGGCGAGTATGGACATGTTGGGGTGGGGGTGCAGAGGGCTCCCCGTCCCATCTCTCTTCTCTCTCACTTTCAACAACTGATGAGGCTCAGTTGATGGCAGCCAACTCTCTTAAGGACCTTTTTGACCCCTGATTAATGTTGAGAATGGAAAAAATTAGTATCTAGAACTAGGAGGGCCCCCTCACCACTGCTGTCCATGCCTGGGCCACCCCAAATGTGAGCTGTGTCCCCCAGAAATGGGTGAGAGCCAGAGCCTCATCTTTAGGCCCCAGCACGTCTCGTTGGCAGCAGAGGCACAAGCCTCGCTGGCTTTCCTTGGTCCCCCCAGTTGCCAGGCTTGGTAACTCACAATGCACAGACGTCACCGTCTTTCTACTGTGCTGTGGTGTCTGTCCACTTTTTTTGCTTCTGACCTGCCTCCTCTGCAACAGAAGGGACTTACAGCTTTGAAATCTCTTCTTTTATGGCAGATTTCCGGCCCAGCGAGAGCCTCAGCGCTCTTCATCTCCGTAGATTTCTCGAAGCCTTGCTTTGCCTTTAGGAGAAAGCAGATACCGAACTCCCACTGTGCGTTCTCGCCATTGATGATATATGATCTCATTGGGTCTTTGGAAAAGAATCCTTGCTCCATTTTTTAGTGCCAACTGTGTGCAAGCACTGGTACCTTTCAGTGCATCCTCAGACCACATGGGAGCAGGGGCAGGTTTATATCCTTATTTCACAGAGGAGGAATCAGGGGCTCAGGGAGGTCTAGTCCCTTCCGCAGGAGAGACCGGCGTCTGGACCGAGGGTTTGGGAGAGCAGCCTTGACGCGGGCCGGACTGCCTCTGACTTGGGGGTGATGAGCGTCTTTCGGGGTCACACCTTGACCCGCTCCATCCTCTGTGTGTGCACGTGCGCACACACACACGCAGCTTCCTTCTTCATCCCCCCGATCCTCTGAACTGCTAGGACTGCCCATAAACAAGCTATAGATGGGAGTCTGTGTACTGTTACACTAGGCCACAAAGTCTGTTTTATAAAGTTCTTACTTGCATTTAATCCAGAGGCCGGGCCTCCAGAACCTCCCAGTGTGGTGTCTGATCATGAACTCCTGGGCCCTGTCTCAGGGTGAAGGGTCAATGCCTAGGCCCTGGGTGATGATGACATGCTGGAGTCACCCTGCCTCCTTGAGCGTGTCATCTGGCAGTTTCCGCGTGCCATCCAGGGTACCGTGTGGAGCAGGCGATGTCGCTGCTTTCTGGCACTGATTTCCAAGTGTGTGCAGAGCCTTTCCTTGACGTTTTCTTCTCAGCTTGTCTTCGGCTTCCAACAGGTTGGAGGCCAGCCACAGCGTCGTGCTGCGCCTGCTCGGAGTGGACACGCAGTACAGGGCTGCCATGTCCCTCCCAGGACTTGGGTTGGAGGCAGAGAGTGGGGGCCCTTTCTCTCATTCGGTTTGTGGAGCTTGCTCTTGGGGACTCACGTGAGCATTTAACTGCACAGGACTTGGGTATCCAGGCGTGCCGGAATGCCCCCTGCAGAACAGTCAGCCACCCCTGCTGTTTGTTGTCTCGTGGCTTTGACCTTGTGATGCTGAGTGCTAACAGAGACATCTCCTGCTTCGTCCTCTGCAGTGCTGGTGATTTAGTCTCTAAGTCTTGTGTGACTCTTGCGACGCCATGGACTGCATGTAACCCACCAGGCTCCTCTGTCGAGGGATTCTCCAGGCAAGAATACTGGAGTGGGTGGCCGTTTCCTTCTCCATTCCTCCTTGGTAGCTGATGATGATAGAAACTCCCCCCACTGCATCCTGAGTCCCAGAGCCTGGTGTGAATACAGACGTCAGAAGAGGCAGGGTTCCAAGAGTAGGTGGCGGGTTGCAAGGTTTGGAGGCAGGGAGCTCACGTGAGCAGAGAGGTGTGTCTTCCAAAACAAAGCCCTACAGCCAGTATATGTGCCCTGGCACCGGTGGGTGTGCTTCTGTGTGCCCCCTATGATCTCACACTCCTCCTGAGCCAGGGAGGACCGTGGCTGTGATATGAGGGAGTCAGTGTCCTTTTACACAGAACATCCTGCCCACAACTGCCCACTTATCCCCAAGGTTGACGCAGCTGCGGTGCATGCTTTACAAATGTTTTTTCTCTTCTTCGTTTTTTTTTTTTGCTAATTAATCAGTGTGTTTAGAATGTCTTCATTCAACATGAGGGTTGTTCAATGGGTGCCCCTGTGTGTGGCTCCATGGAAGATAGGCAGAGTCATTAAGAAGTTACCAGAAGCTGATCAGCTGGGAGCATGAAAAGGTTAGCACTTCAGTAAATGGATTTCTTCTGGACCTAATAAGCAGTTTTTTTTCCCTCTTGCTTTTAAGTAGTACCCCCCCCCCACCGCCGCCAATTTAAAGGTATCTAAAGACATGCATTAAAAAAATAAAAAAGACCTGTATATATTGTCAGTGCATACATATGAGATGTGGCTCTAAGATTGTATGTCGAGTTTCTTTTCTTAATATCCAGAAGATCCAAGTGTTTCATCTCACCCTGCCTTGTGAGACTCTTGCCAATGACTGTGGTGCTGTCCAAGTAGAAACATTCTGTGAACACCTCTGTTAGGATGGATCTGGGGGCCTGGCATGTTCCTCTGGTTATCCTTGAGATGAGGGATCACCATCCTCATCATCCTTTGAGAATGGGTTTAAGTTTGGAAATAAACCCTGGTCATTGACTCAGTTGGAAAAGTAAAAATGGGTGATGAAGGTAAGTCACATCCTTTTAGCTCTTTCTTTTTTTAAAAAAAAAGTCCCTAAGGTGTTCCTGGGGATGCTGCATCTTTGGACTCCTTTCAGAGTGACCACTTCAAAGGAAAACAGTAGTCACTAGTACATGTAACTTCCAATGGATTAAAAAAAAAAAAGCTGCTCTCTTGTCACGCCTTATACGTGTTCACATCTCTGCGTACACACAGATGTAAATCGCACATTCATGAGTATCTATCTGCCTCCAGTTGGAATTCCATAAAACCACGTTAGACTTAAGTGCATGTTATTGTCATATTAGGCCAAAACTGGGGTGTTTCTTTGTTGTGAAACTTTGCTTCTTCACGGAATTAAAACACTGTTTTCAGTATAGTGGAGCCCATCTACAGCGTTCTCTTGTATCAGCTCCTGGAGTTCTGGTACCCAGTGGTCTGTTTCCATGTGGTTTACCTAGAATTCTGTTCACACAGAGACACCTGTAAGTATTTATTACAAACTGGGATGTGAACAGACTGACCCATAGTGGTTTTCTTTGATTTAAGGTGTTTTCCCCCTTTTGCGGAGTGGAATCTGGGACGTTCTGTGAGGCAGGGCAGGTCGGGCACCCACGTCGGCCAGAACTCCACTGGCCTGGGTGCCACCGCGCTTCCCACCGGCTGCGTGTGCTGTGTTCTTTCCAGCAGACTCTGATGTAACATTCTGGCATCTTCATATGGCTGGTCTGTCCTGGGGGCCGGGGAGCCCAGAGCTGCAGTGGCCGGATGGGTCTGTGTACAGAGCAGGGAAATTCAGGAAGACAGTGTGTCCCCTACAGCAAATATTGATCCTGTTGGTCAGCCAAAGATTTTCCTATCCTTTGCTGCTTAAATTTGTGCCTTAATATTGTATATAATAAATGGATTTAAAAAAAAAAAACAGTTCTTTCCCTCTCATTTGCTCTTTTCTTTCCCTAGGAACTTATGTACCCGGCGCTCAGTCAGTGTGGGTTGAATTTCGTCTCGTTTTACTCCTGGAGGCGGCCTCACTTGCTGTTTTGCTTCCAGAGGCCTCCAGTCCCCCGATGCACCCCCACCCACCACCCCCTCCTCGTGGAACTCCTGCTCTTGATCCCAAGGAGGAAATGAGTCATCCAAGCCACTGGAGCTTGCCATCCACCCCCACCCGCCCCTCCAGACAAGTAGGGACGTGGGCCCGGGAGATAGTGGCCGCTTTGATGGCATCTGAACGTCCCCTTGGGAGTCCGTGGGCTCAGGGCTTGCCAGCGACCAGCCTCATGCAGGAATTAACCTGAGTAGCCTGGGCCCTGAGTCTGGGCTGGGGTCAGACATGTCTCTGCACCCCGAGATGGACGTGGCGGATGTTGCTGCCTTGTTAGTTTCTTAGGGTCATAGGAAGTGTGGGGGGCTTTGGTAGAAAGAAGTCATGTGGTAAATGGTGGGGGCCTCAGAATAAATGCCAGGAGAGTCCCCAGGTGTAGTACCATCCCGAGGGGACAGTGGACTGGGAACACTGTCAGGGAGGACGAGATGCCCTCTTGGTTCCCTAGTCCTGTATCTTTTAGTGGAAGCCTCTCTTGCCTGCCTAGCCCGCCCCCTCCCCCCGCAACCCAGGCTTGGCAAAGGCTTCTTCAGTGTGAGCGCAGGGAGAGACAGGGGCCCACCTCTAGTCCTCAGTGATGGCTGTTGTGGCCTGCACGTGTTCCTGCCTTCAGTCTTCACAACAACCTGGTTGGCCCCATTTTAAAGACAAGGAAACTGAGGCTCAAAAACCTCGGGCAGGTCACTTGTGAAAGATGTCAGGACTAGAATCCAGGTCTATCTGACCAGGAGCCCATGCACTTGGCAATAAAATATGGGTAGGGACTGAGAGCTTGGGTTCTTACCTGTCCTGCCTTCTACCCAAAGGAGCTCTTCTCTGCGGGGACCCCTGGACCCCTGCATGCGTGCAGATGTGACTCGTGAGAATAAAGGGCAAAGTGGGCAGCCCCCAGCGTCTGCATCCCAGCGTGACTTTGGGAAGACAGCTGGAGGACCCGCATGCCCTGGGGCTCAGAGGAGGAGAGGGGGGGCTCCTGAGCTGGGTGCCCCGCTCTGCCATCTCCCTGCCCTAACCCCGTGCCTGCTGCTGGAGAGAGTCGCCCGTAAGCTCTGGCCTCTGTCCTGAATCCTGGGCTGGGGCCTCTGCACCGCAGGGAATAGTAGCGAGGCCTTTGAGATTGCCTGGGCTCATCGTAGTCAGGAGGCAGATCCCAAATGAGAAATAAACCCGGAGCTCTGAAATGCCCTTCTTAAAATATAGAGTTCAGTGATGATGAAACAGGAGCTTTTGCTGTCTCCCTGTTTCCGGTGCCTTTTTACCAGACACCGCCCTGTCTCCCACATGCTCCCTTTAGCCGCCGTGTTCCTGGCAGGCAGCTCTCTAGGCCGGTCTGTCTCTCTCCGAAATGTCCCCTTATGGAGGCCCAGAAGGAGACCCTACCCATCTGATGTGGCTTTCTGTCCAACGGTGATTCTTCCCAAGTAACTCATGTGTAAACAGAGTATAGGGCTCACAGACTATGTAGTTGGGTAATTAGGAGTAAAATAAAGTGAATCTGCCCACCACAGGAGGTAGCCAGAGTTTATCAGCAGCATGCTAAATCCTGGGGCTTCCCAGTTAGCTCCGTGGGAAAGGATACACCCACCAGTGCAGGAGACGTGGGTTCAATCCCTGGATCAGGACAATTCCCTGAAGAAGGAAATGGCAACTCACTCCAGTATTCTGGCCTGGAGAATCCCATGGACAGAGGAGCCTGGTGGGCTACAGTCCACAAAGCTGCAAAAGGGTACAATACGACTGAGCACACACAATGTGAATCTTAGTCCTTGTGTTGGAAACATACTACAGAGCTTAAATCCTAATTGGTTTCAGCCCTCTGATTGAGGGACGGAGGTCCTAACATTTACTGAGTTGGCTTTGGAATATTGCTTCTCCTTAGGAACCTCCGAGGGAGGTGGATGCATCTTCACCCTAGAGTTTCCAATGAGGAAATGCTTACAAGAAGCATGGTGCATGCCCAGATGCAAGTCCAGCCCGGGCAGACTTCTCTAAGTCCTCATGCTTCTCCCCTGTACTATGTCATGGTTTTTTACTTTAACTGGCCTTATTTTTGATGGTTTGTTTTCTAGATTTTGCTTTTAATCGTTCTAGAGAGAATTGGTAGGCAAATGGCTAGTTGGGGAGCGGAGGAAGCATTCTTGAGGCTCTTTCGGAAATGTATTTTCAGCGGGAGGCCTGTGTGGGTGGACAGACTGAATTCAAGCCTCTGGTTTCTTCGTAAGATAAGAACTTAATGTAGAGCAGCTTGACTGTGTTTTGATGCAGGTACACCTAGGGGGCAGCACCAGGGAGAAGGGACCTGGTGGCTCAGATAGTAAAGAATCTGCCCGCAATGCAGGAGACCGGGGTTCAATCCCCGGGTCAGAAAGATCCCCTGGAGAAGGAAATGGCAACCCACTCCAGTATTCTTACCTGAAGAATCCCATGGACAGAGGAGGCTGGTGGGCTACAGTCCATGGGGTCGCAGAGTCAGACGTGACTAAGCAACGTAACACTTTCACTTTCAGACATGGTCAGAGGGCCCACTGTCAGGCCAGGATCTCACTCTTTATTTTGTCAGACATTCCTTAGCCCCCAGGACTCGGGGTCCAGAGATGCTGACATAGAACTGAAGTACGTTTGTTTTCTGGCCAAATGAACTCAGGCTGTTCCTGCTGGACGCGTCTGTGTGGGTTTCCCCAGACCTGGTGGTTTCCCTTCCCCTTCCTCTGCTAGCTGTAGCATCCTCTCTGTCACCTCTGCTGGGAATGTGAGTCACCCAGGCCCCTCCCTCCCCCTGTTCCTGGCTACCCACTCCACCTTCCCAGGTTGCCTCCCTGCTTTCACGCCCTCCATCCTCACAGCCTTAGCTCAAGACCTCATCTCTCACTTGCACAATTGCAGGAGCCTCTGCTTCCCATCTCAGCCTACTCCATCCTTGACAGGGACACCAGAGAAACAAGGAATAGCCGACACTTATTTATTGTTTTTCTGCACCCCATGCTCCTGAGACCTGGAGAAGGGCATGGCAACCCACTCCAGTCTTCTTGCCTGGAGAATCCCGTGGACAGAGGAGCCTGGCGGGCTACAGTCCATAGGTCACAAAGAATCAGACACAACTGAAGCGAATGAGCACACGTGCTCCCGTGAACCACTCCTACCTTAGGGCGTTGAATTCTTATGGTCACTCTGAGGCCGGCACTGTTACTAGATCCTCGTTTTATTGGAGGTAAAACTAAGAGGCAGAGAACTAACTCTCTTGCCCAAAATTCTGGAGGTTGTGAGTGGCACATTGTTGTTTAGGCGCTAAGCCATATCTGATTCTTTTGCGACCCTGTGGACTGTACAGCCTGCCATTCTCCTCTGGCCATGGGATTCTCCAGGCAAGGATACCGGAGCGGGTTGCCATTTCCTCCTCCAGGGGATCTTCCCGACCCAGGGATCGAACACTTGTCTCCTGCATCTCCAGCACTGGCAGGCAGTTTCTTTACCTCTGAGCTGCCTGGTATGCCACCCTGTATCCAGAGTAGATGCTAATTAAAATTTCAACCACATATGAGTTCTCCCGAGCTGCTGCTTTCATGTCTTCAAGGATAGTTTTCAGAGAGACCAGAAGAGGGAAGCTAGAGTAAAATCGTGCTGAAAAAAAAAAATGCACATTAATTACAAAAACAATCCCATAAGGAAGTGCACAAAATAGAAGCCACCTCCCCCTCTAAACGCCTATAAGTCACCACTGTGGACAGTTGTGTACAGCCAAATAGGTAGGTGTACAGATACATGTGAATGAGTCTTGATTTTAAAATTACAATCATGCTAGTTCACACAATGTGTTTTATCCACTCAGTAATAGATCACAGGCAGATTTCTCTACCAGTGTGTGTACGCCTGTCTTCTTATCTTTGGCTGCTGCATAGTGTTTTGTATGGAAGAGGGGAGACGATTGACGTCTATCTTCCGTTGTTGCCTCTCCCCCAGCTCCCCCATAGCATTTTCCCAGCCATTGACAGCTAAGAGCTAAGAAACAGGCCCAAACTTGCAGTATGAGTCAGGCTTGGCCAAACGCTGCCCCCGAGTCCTCCAAGGCCTCGTAACATTTCCACGGGCCCATTCAAGCCCCGGCTGGTGATTCCTGTCATGGGGACATTGGGATCCCAAGGACTGGACAGTGCCATGGCCCCAGCTGGTGGCTCAGGCCTGGCCCGGCCTGGCCTGCTCTGTGTCTATCCAGAAAGCCTGCCAGCTCTGACAGGCTCACTTTCCATCCAGTGTCCTAGCCTTTGGCCCCTAGAAAAAACATTTTCCTGGCGTAACCCAGCTCAACATGAGCCCAGTCTGACTTTGTCCAGTGATGTTGATGACATTGATCCTTGTCTTGTCCCTGGCGCTTTCAGTTTGTAAAGCGTCTATCAGATTTTTCAAATATTTAGATTTAGGAATAGCCTGCAAACAGAAGCCCAGTTCATGATTCACTTACCACGTTGTGCATGCATGTGTGTGCGTGCTCAGTTGCTCAATCATGTCTGACTGCAACCGCACAGACTAGAGCCCGCCAGACTCTAGTGCATGGAATTTTCCAGGCAAGAATATTGGAGTAGGTTGGCATTTCCTCCTCCAGATGATCTTCCCAACCAAGGATTGAACCCATGTCTTCTGTGTCTCCCGCACTGGCGGGCGGTTTCTTTACTACAGCATCACCAGGGAACCCCTCACTTAATCATGCTACTACTGAAAATTAATTATGCACCTAGCACGTCTCAGATCCTGAGGGGAAACCAGGGGTAGAGCTTGCTCTAGTGATTCCTCTCCTGAAGGAAGAGGAGGGGGACAGGTGAACTGACCACCTTCTCTGGGCGAGCATTTTATATCAGTCACTGCACTGGGGCCTCAGAATAGCAAGTACGGGGGCATTCAGAGAGCTTCTGCAAGTAACCAGGGTCCACACTTACCCAGATAAGTGTCAGGGTGGCATTTGAGCCTTGGCTTGGGTGCCTACAAGTCAAGATCTTCCCGTTATATCAGGCAGCCTCTGCCTTTAAGTCTAATTGAGATCGCGGGTACAAGAAATACATTGCTCCCTGCTCATCCTTGTTGGGGTATGTAAACCAGCTTTCCTGGACAGACCTGTTAAGACCCCATCACCCTTGGCAATTGGGAAGCAAGGATTTGGCTGATTTTCCAGCCAGCTACTGCCATCCCCAGCTGGGGCTGCATCTTTTCCCTCTTCTATTTTTTGGGGGGTAGGGAAATAAATTTTAAATTTTGTGTTGGATATAGTTGATTTACATATAGTTCTGTTAGTTTCAGGTGTACAGCTAAGTAATTCAGGTATACATATACATATCCCCATTGTTCAGATTCTCTTTCTCTTCCCCCTTCTGCTGCATCTGCAAGCTCCACGGCCACCAGCAAGGCCCATCAGCTGTCCTGGGCCAGCCTCAGCAGTGGAGTCACTGAGGGGGTAGGAGCCAGGAGAGCCACGGAGTGGGAGGAGCCTGGAGAGCCACCAAGGGCAGGAGCCAGGCGTGCTTCCTGCCCTCCCCTCTCACTGGCCTATTTACTTTCTCAATTTCATTTTACCTGGAAGGGAGATAGTTGGAGCCAATAGCCATAAGCAGTGTCTTTATTTAAAATTTAAAAGAAAAAATGTTTGGAAATTCCCTGGCAGTTCAGTGGTTGGAATTCCATGCTTTCATTGCCAGGGGTCTGATTTCGATCCCAGTTGGGAAACTAAAACCCCACATTTAACCATGCACTGCTGCCAAATAATAATAATTTTTAAATTATGTCAATAATTTATATCTTAAAAAAATACAGAATTCCCTTTCCCGTTTCTTCCTGCTGTCTGATCACTGCTCCCCTTTCCCACTGGATTCATGAACTCAGGCTGTCCCGGCAGTGCAACTGATGTCATACCTCAGTAATAAACACAGCGAAAGGGCAGAGCTACTGACTGCTCAGTCCTCTGTGCCTCTCAGTCAAGGCCATAGCAGTGAGCTGGAGGGGAGCCCTTTGCATTTGAGCTTCTGGTAACAAACACCACCCACCTCTGCTTTCTGTAGAGTAATACCAGACAGCCAATGCAGAGAAGGCAATGGCAGCCCACTCCAGTACTCCTGCCTGGAAAATCCCATGTACAGAGGAGCCTGGTGGGCTGCAAGTCCACGGGTCGCTACGAGTCGGACACGACTGAGTGACTTCACTTTCACTTTTCACTTTCATGCATTGGAGAGGGAAATGGCAACCCACTCCAGTGTTCTTGCCTAGAGAATCCCAGGGACGGGGGAGCCTGGTGGGCTGCCATCTATGGGGTCGCACAGAGTCAGACATGACTGAAGCGACTTAGCAGCAGCTGCAGCCGCCATGAGTGGCTGATAAACGTGAAATCTCTACTTAGTAACATTCCCACTCTATGCAGAATGAACCTAAGTATGTCTTTTATTGCCATTTGGTGTGGAGTGCATGCACACTCAGTTATGTCCAACTCCTTGTGACTCCAAGGACTGTAGCCCGCCAGACTCCTCTGTCCATGGAATTTCCCAGGCAAGAATACCTGGCGCAGGGTGCCGTGTTGCCGGTGGATCTTTTTGACCCAGGGATGGAGCCTGCATCATTTGTATCTCCAGCACTTGCAGGCAGGTTCTTTACCAACTAAGCCGCCAGGGAACCCCTACTGCTATTTGGTTATATGCTATTAAAGCTGCCTAGGGATGGCTATGCGATTCCTTGTTACACAGCTGGGAGAACAAGAACAGAACTGGGGCACCTTCCCAAGGCCACGGTGAAGTGCCAGCTGAGCCAGATTAGAACTGGGCCCTCCCACAGCCCTTTTAGTGCTTTTTGGAGCAGATGGAGCCATCTGTGCTGATGCTGTATGGGCATCATCAGGTCTTTTCAGAGCCCTGCACCCTTTCCTGCCTGGGAAGCAGTGAATGGAGAAGTGATGGGTGTGGAGTGGATCGATCAGGGCATCACCCAAGAAGAGCTTCACATCTAACTCATGTGTCTAAGGAGCCAAGAGATTTCACAGAGACATCCTTCCAGACTCGGAGGTTGGGATTTCTCCCAGTGTCAGATCCAGGAGACTGGGGTCCAGGATCGTGGGAACACAGAAGACAATGCTTGAGGACTCTTCCTTTGACAGCCTCAAAACCTATGACGTTATAGCAGAGCTGAGATGAGCATGACCCTGCAGCAAGACTGCATGTGGAAACAGATAAGGGGCCTCTCCCAGGGATGAGAGAGCTGATGGCAGATGCAGGGCCCCTTTGTGTTTGAGAAACAGAGTTGGAGTGCCACCTCCCATGAGAGTCTGGCAGGGACCACATGTAACAGGCTGAGTCCCAAATCATCACAATAGCCCATGACTTGGGACTTCTCTGGTGGGCCAGTGGTTAAGAATCCACTTTGCAATGCAGGGGACACAGATTCGATCCCTGGTCCGGGAACTAGGACCCTACATGCCACAGAGCAACTAAGCCCATGCATCACAACCAGAGAGTCTGCACGCCATGAGGAAAGACCACACGACACAACCCAGATCCCAAGTGCCATGACTAAGACTCAATGCAGCTAAATAAGCTAACTGCAAAAAACAAAGCCAAAAAACACCTAGTTTATAGTATTAAAAAAAAATAAGAAACCCTCATGATTCATACTGAGAAGCACGCTTAAACAGTATAGACCCAACAGAAGCAGAAGATACTAAGAAAAGGTGGCAAGAATACATAGACGAACTATACAAAAGAGATCTTAGTGACCCAGATAACCATGATGGTGTGATCACTCACCAAGAGCCAGACATCCGGGAGTCCAAAGTCAAGCGGGCCTTAGAAAGCATCACTACAAACAAAGCTAGAGGAGGTGATGGAATTCAAGTTGAGCTATTTCAAATCCTGAAAGATGATGCTGTGAAAGTGCTGCACTCAATATGCCAGCAAATTTGGAAAACTCAGCAATGGCCACAGGACTGGAAAAGGTCAGTTTTCACTCCAATCCCAGAGAAAGGCAATGTCAAAGAAACCTCAAACTGCACAATTGCACTCATCTCACACACTAGCAAGTAATGTTCAAAATTGTCCAAGCCAGGCTTCAACAGTACTTGAGCTGAGAACTTCCAGATGTTCAAGGTGGATTTAGAAAATGCAGAGGAACCAGAGATCAAATTGCCAACATCTGTTGGGTCATCAGAAAAGCAAAAGAGTTCCAGAAAAACATCTACTTTTGCTTCATTGACTACACCAAAGCCTTTGACTGTGTGGATCATAGCAAACTAAAAAATTCTTCAAGAGGTGAGAATACCAGACCACCTGACCTGCCTCCTGAGAAATCTGTATGCAGGTCAAGAAGAAACAGAACTGAACATAACGGACTGGTTCCAAATTGGGAAAAGAGTACGTCAAGACTGTATATTGTCACCCTGCTTATTTAACTTATATGTAGAGTACATCATGTGAAATGCTGGACTGGATGAAGCACAAATCTGTGAAATATCAATATTTCAGATATCAATAACTTCAGATATGCTGATGACCACCCTTATGGCAGAAAGTGAAGAGAAACTGAAGAGCCTCTTGATGAAAGTGAAAGAGGAGAGTGAAAAGCTGACTTAAAACTCAACATTCAAAAAATGAAGATCATGGCATCCAGTCCCATCGCTTCATGGCAAATAGATGGGGAAACAGTGACAGACTTTATTTTCTTGGGCTCCAAAATCATTGTAGATGGTGACTGAAGCCATGAAATTAAAAGATGCTTCCTTCTTGGAAGAAAATCTATGACTAACCTCGACAGCATGTTAAAAAGCAGAGACATTACTTTGCTGACAAAGGTCCATCTAGTCAAGGCTATGGTTTTTCCAGTAGTCATGTATGGATGTGAGAGTTGGACCATAAATAAAGCTGAGTGCCGAAGAATTGATGCTTTTGAACTGTGGTGTTGGAGAACACTCTTGAGAGTCCCTTGGACTGCAAGGAGATCCAACCAGTCCATCCTAAAGGAAATCAGTCCTGAATATTCATTGGAAAGACTGATGCTGAGGCTGAAACTCCAACACTTTGGCCACCTGATGGGAAGAACTGACTCACTGGAAAAGACCCTGATGCTGGGGATAATTGAAGACAGGATGAGAACGGGGTGACAGAGGATGAGCTGGTTGGATGGCATCACTGACTCAATGGACATGAGTTTGAGCAAGCTCCCAGCATTGGTGATGGACGGGGAAGCCTGGCATGCTGCAGTCCATGCAGTCTCAAAGAGTTGGACATGACTGAGCGACTGAAATGCCCTGAAATGAACTGAACCGAACCCTTATTGCATTAGAGGAAGGATGCAAAGATAAACAAGATGCTATACCTGATCTCCACACCCTACACCCCGTGCTCATAGTCTGGGCGAAAAGATTAGAGGGAACCACAATACCATGTATAATAAACATCAAACTCATGGGTTATACAGGTTGTTCTGTTGGTCTGAAAGAGCAGAAAAACAGAAAGGCAGGTGGTGTGTGAGTGGAATGTGGATGAGTGAGAAAAATGAGACAAGGCTGAGGTCAGGGCAGAGGGGACAGTGGGCACAAAGGCCGGGTGCGCTCTGGACACCATGGCTCTGGGCTGCAGGGGCCAGTGGGCATGAGACAAGTGGTCTGCTGTGCCAAAGACATTGGCCTTGGTCCTGTGATCATTGGTGTTGGGAGCTGGCAAAGGTATATACTGTGATTCCATCAATGCCATGTTGTAGGAAAGTAACCAAGGGCTGCATTGAGTCTTCACAATGAAGAAGGGACAATAAAGACACTGGATGTTTCCACTTCTATGGCCATGTCACAATTACTCTCAAACTTAGTGGCATAAAACAATTGTTTATTTTGCTCAAAACTTTGCAATTTGGGCAGGACTTAGGGTGGGGGTGGGAGAAGTTCTGCTTGGCTCTTCTTGGCTCAGCTGGGGTGGCTCAAAAGCACAGAGGCTACAAGAGTGGGAAGTCCGAGGCATCTCCCGCTGTGGTCTCTCCCAGGTCCTCTCCAGCATGCAGAACGGGCGGACCTCGGGGTGAATGGACTTTTGACATAGTAGTTTTGAGTGCCAAATGCACATGAGAAGACAGTGCCAGAGAGAAGATATTCTGCCTTTTATGACCTGGCCGCAGATCTCACACAGCATATCTCTGCCACAACTATTTGTCGGGCATTTGCCAGGACCTGCCAGGGTTCAAGGGCAGGTAGGGGGCGGGGCAGGGCAGAGTAGACTTGATCTCTTCAAGTGGAAATGGCAAGCTTCTAGAAGAGCACAGGTGCCTGGAGATCCGTCTATTACCATGACTCTTTTGGAAAACAAAGTCTGTCTCACTAGGCACCCGCCCGACCCAGTATCCTGAAGTTTTACATACATTTTCTCATCTTCCTCTCCCCTCAACCTAAGAGGTAGGTATAATCTTGCCCATTTTATATATCAGGCAATTGAGGCCTGAAGATGTTAAGAGGTCTGCCCCAAATCACATACTAAGAAGGGACGGAGCTGGATTCTGTGTGTGAGTCTAATGACCCCAAGGCCCCGTGTGTACTCCCTGCTGCAGCTTCAGCTGCAGGAAGGAGAGCATGGAGACAGAGACTTCAGAGTCATTGTTCTGCTCCAGAATGCTTCCACCGGGAAGAAGGGCAGGTGACTGATGAGCTGAATAGGACCAGTCAGATTCGGACTGTGTCTGCGTCATGGGTGCCAGATGACAGGCGCTTCCCATGTCATCAGGGCAGCCACCGAGGAGGCGCAGCTGACCGCTGTCACTTTTCAAGGGCCAGGCACTGTGCCAAGTATTCTCTGTGCGTTAACTAATTTCATATTCCCAGGTATTATTATTGTTGCTGTTATTAGGTGTCAAGTCATTCATTAACGTTGTGCAGAGAGGACATCATCCCCAAGGGACTTCCCACCTACTTGGTATGAATCCCTTTGCCATCCAGCAATACGCTGACATGAGTAAATAAAGCAATAGCCTCCCCCCTCAATGGCACCATTGGCCATGGAGTGGTCAGGAAGGCCAGTCTCTGGAGTCAGATCGGTCGAGTGGAAACCAGCTCCACTGTTTACTAGCTGTGAGCCTGGGCCCGTCACTCAGCCTCTCAGTACCCCAGCATCCTCACCTGTAACATGCGAATACAGTCTCTTTCTCACAGAGGTTCCCATCAGAAGTACAAGACACCCCTGGGTAGTACCCGGTGCAGACCTTGGCCAGGAGAAAGCAATTGAGAGGTGCCAGCTATTGTTCTTAGCGTGCAGGCCAGTGCCAAGGGCTCCTTGGTGAGTTCTCTTGGTCCAGGGTCATGCATTGTTTTCTGCAGGAGTCCAGGAAGCAACTGATTTTACTGGCCTTGTTGGGGTGGAGATGGAGTCAGTCTGTCCAGCCAGATGCAAGGGATAAGCCAACCAATGAGACAGCGGAGGAGGAGAGCAGTTTGCAGACGTGCAGCTTCATAGACGCTGGAAAGTGCAGAGAACTGGCCCCAAACACAGAGGCGTGACTGATGCCCTGAGTCAGGGCCCACACAGCTGTACCCCTATGGGCCAGAAGCCCTAGATTCAGGCTCCTGTGCTTTGGGTTAGCAAAAGAGCTATGGATGTGCTACAGATGAAGCCACCAATAATCGTCAGCATCTTAGCACCTGTCACCTCCATTCTTGGCCCAACCCACTTTTGCTTTTAAGGAGAAAGAAAGCTCTCTGGTGGTGAAGCACACAGTCCTCCCCAGCACTGTGCAGCAATCTTTTCAGCTCAAGCCAGGCTGCAGTCCTTCTCTGCTGGCAGAGCTGGGGTCTGGTGGACAGGTGCCCAGTGGTCTGGAATCAGAGTTGAGAGATCATACCAGAGAGGAAAGGCTGCAAGCCTCCCAGCTGGGTTTCTGCCCTTTGTTCCTGCTGTCCCAGCCTCACCATGCTCCTGTCCTTCTGATGACTTGGTGAGGTGCCAAAACATCTCTCCCCTTGCCCAAACTGATGACCTGTGTCCCTAAAGTCACCCATCACTCAGGGTCCCAAGTAAGGTAGGCACAGTAGGGCTCCTGGATCAGCCCAGGCAGCTTGCCCCCTATGCCCACCTTGAGGGTAGAGAATCCAGAGCACGGTGTCCTTCCAAACACCTCAAAACCAGACCTCAGGTGTCCTCACTGTGCACCCCATTGTCAGACTTCTGACAGTTTCAAATGTGAAAATGCTTCCCGTCTTTCTATGGTATCAACTCTGCAGACTTTCTTGTCAGCTAAATCTGCCCTTTTCTCCTTTCCTTTTTGAAAAGCAAGCATCAACATTAAAGACTATAGCTATACCTTACATTTCCACCTTCTTGATGCCAGACACAGGCCCCCGAGAGTCCCAAGTCAAGAAACAATCCCTTCCACCCCACCGTGTGTTTCAAGTGGGAGTTTTACAAAACTTCTGTTTACACACAGCTTTCAAAAAGCACGTCAGTTTCATGTTCTCAAAATCTCCATCCCTCCCGTCTCTCACCTCCTTTGAAGTTGGCCAGCGTCTCCCACAGGAGATCTGATTGTGAGCTTTCTGACATTTGTTTGCTTACTTGTTTTTATCTTTTATCTTTCCCACAAGGATTCCAGGCGGCTAGCAGCAAAGTACACACAGAGAATGGTTCATAAAACAAAAATAGGAGATCTTTGATGTTTGTGATTTCAAATTCCCAGTTTCAGCTCTTCTTTAATAATGCTGAAGATCAGTGACGTAGAATTTTAAAACCTCTTGAAAGTCGAGCCACTCAGCCTCAGACTTTCCTGGGAGACAGGACGGTCTGCACACTCCAGAATCAATAAAGGGTTGCAGGCTCACCCCATTCCCTCTCCAAGCCCAGTAGCACTATCTGGGACACAGCCAGCAGTGGGCCAGGGTGGCCAGCCTCCCAAGGCAACTCACTTGCCTCCTGAATCATGAGACACTGTCCAAGACCGTGCTGATGCCAAAAGGGAAATTTGTGGGGCGGGGCAGGTGTGTCAATATAATTTCAATGTGCTCTCCTGCCCCCAGTGTGTTTGATAATCAGATGCAACTTCAAGAATTTCTATAAATGCTGGAGAGGGTGTGGACATTCCCACTATTGGTAGGAATGTAAATTGGTGCAGCCACTATAGGAAACATTATGGAGGTTCCCTAGAAAATTAAAAAGAGAGCTACCATATGACACAGCAATGCCCAGAGCTACTGGGCATATACCCTGAGAAAACCATAATTCAAAATGACACATGTACCCCGATATTCATCACAGCACTATTTACATCAGGACAGGGAATCAACCTAGATGTCCACTGACAGATGAATGGATAAAGAAGATGTGGCACGTATATGCAATGAAGTATCAGCCATAACAAGGAACGAAATTAGTTCATTTGTTGTGTGGATGGACCTAGAGTCTGTCATACAGAATGAAGTAAGTCAGAAAAAGGAAAACAAACATCTTTATACGTTGATGGATACATGTGGAATCTAGAAAAACGGTACAGATGAACCTGTCTCCAGGCAGGAACAGAGATGCAGACATAGAGGACAAATATGAACACAGAGGAGGGGGGAGGGTGGGGAAGACTGGGAGGTTAGGATTGACACACACACTGCGTGCCTGCTCAGTCGTGTCCGACTCTTTGCAACCCACTCAGCTCCTCTGACCATGGGATTCTCCAGGCAAGAATACTGGCCTGGGTGGCCATGCCCTCTTTCAGGGGATTTTCAGACCCAGGGATTGAACCCGCGTCTCTTACATCTCCTGCATCGGCAGGCAGGTTCTTTACCACTGAGCCACTGGGGAAGCCTGACATATATCCACTACCATGTGTAAAATAGACAGCTAGTGGGAACCTGATATAAAGCATAGGGAGCTCAGCTCAGTGTCTGTGGTGACCTGCATGGGTGGGAAGCGGGGAGGTAGGTGAGGGGTCCAAGAGGGAGGGGACATGTATATACGTATAGCTGATTCCCTTCACTGTACAGCAGAACATAACACAGTATTGTAAAGCACTTATGCTCCAATAAAAAATAAAATCACACCAAACAAAAACTAAAAATAGAGCTATCATATGCTGTTATTGACAGATGAATGGATCAATAAGATGTGGTACACACACACACACACACACACACACATACACACAATGGAATATTACTCAGCCATAAAAAAGAATGGAATAATACTATTTGTAGCAACATGGATAGACCTAGAGTTTATCATACTGATAAAATATCATCTGATATCACCTTTATGTGGAATCTAAAAAAACTCAAATGAATTTATTTACAAAACAGACACAAACTCAAGGATATAGAAACAAATTCAAAGGGGAAAGTGGTGGAGAGTGAGATAAATTAGGAGTTTGGTATTAACGGATACTTACCACTATATACAAAATAGATAAATAATAGGGATGTACTGTATAGCACAGGGAACTGTATCCAATATCCTATAATAACCTATAATGAAAAATCATCTGAAAAAGCATATATGTGTACATGTAAATATAGAGAGAATTGCTTTACTGTACACCTAAAACTAACATAATATTGTAAATCAAATGTATTTCAATAAAAAAATTAACAATAAAAGAATTATAAAATGACAAATCTCCATAGTCCTTCCTCCCAACAGAAGGCTCCCAACCCTCCCATCCGGGTCTGGGATTTTGCCCCACTTCCCAGGTAATAAGCTTGCCTGTTACTGTTCCAGGGAGGCTGTAAGAAGGCACGACACCCCTGAGTCAGAGACAAATGACTTTGTTATTCACAGCACAGAAAGCAGCGTGAGCATCACATTGGCATTTCCCACATCCCCATGCCACTGGGGACGACATCACACAGGACCATGCAGGTGGGTCCAGGTGGATGCTGGCCACACAGTGGGTTTACTTTAAAGCTGGAGATCACTGAGCTTGATTGAGGCAGCCATGCTTTCAGAGAGCATGGTAAGCAAGCCTCCTCTTTGCCCAGAGGGAGACATTACCATGACCCTCAAAGGTGCTTGCAGCAAACACAACCCTGAAAATTGGAGTGGATAAAGGTCAGGGCCTTGCATTCTTGGCATACCCAGGAGAGGTCATCCCTCTCAACAACTTTTCTGTGATAAATTTGGGGTGGGACTTCCCAACTTCCCAGGTCAACCAGGATGGCCAAGGGTTTCTTGGCTCTGGGTCCGTGACTTCCACATTCCCAGCCCACAGCCCTCCAAGTCCACAGCCTTGACTGCTGATCTGATATCCACGCGCCAAGGTGGTGGCTGAACTTTGTGGGGCCTAGGCACTGCCAGGCACCATGCCAAGCCCTCTGTGTGTTTTACTTCATTTAATCCTCGCATCTTTTGAAGAAGTGTGACCCCTCCCTGTCTACCATTGACGGATAAAGAAACTGAGGTTCAGAAAGGTTAAGGGACCTACTGTCTGTCAGCCAGCTGGTAGGTGATGGAGGCGAGTATTGGCCACAGTCTGGCTGCCTCCACAATCCAAGCTCATTGGAAGTGTTTCTGTTCCTTTCCTGGTCGAGAAGGAATGGGGGGGACTTCCTGGTGGCCCAGTGGTTAAGACTTCACCTTCCAATGCAGGGGATGTGAGTTCAATCTTTAGTCGGGGGCTAAGATCCCACATGCTTCGTGGACAAAAAGCAAAGCATAAAACAGAAGCAATATTGTAACAGATTCAGTAAAAACTTTAAGAATGGTCTACATACCCCCAAAAAAAATCTCAAGAAGAAATAGGTTTTTATTTTTCTTTCTTTCTTTCTTTCTTCCTTCCTTCCTTCTTTCCTTTCTCTTTCTCTTTTTATTTCTTGTTTATTTTCAATTATTATTATTATTAGCAAATTCTTCCCCACTGAAGGGCATCTTCCAGTGACCTCCAGCCTCTATCTCTACCCAAAGGCCTAGTTGGGATTCAGCAAGTTCTCATAGACCCTCATAGAATTAGGGTGAGCAAAGGTACACGAAGGAGCCAACTGAGCAGGACCAGCCCTCGAGGCTGATCTTCTGGGCTCCTGGAACCACCCACCATGGCTCCACTTTCTCATAAAGGAGTGACGGTAGCCATGCCAGGAATGCTGAAAGATCAAATGGCCCCTTTAGCAAATTAGAAAAAGGCACCCTCCCTCAAGACTTTTGATTAACATTTGCACATTTGCTGGAAACCTATGATTGTAAACATACATATCTAGGGAGGTGCCTAAATTCATTCACTTCCTGCAATTGGCTAGTGCCCACCCAATACAACCGTATTGGTCAGGCCAAGTCACACAGTCCCGGTTCTACACTGGTTCTGCCATTTACCAGCTGAGTGATCTTGGGCAGGTCACTGGGCTCACGGAAGCTCAGTTTCTGATAGAATGGAGTTTGTGAGGCCCCACTGTCTAACTTGTTCACAGGTTTAAACAGGGAAACAAGAAAGAGCTGTTGCTTAAGACCCAGAGGGAGAGCTTTGCTTCTTGGAATAAGATGGAAATACTCAAAATCAGAGGCTGGGGCCTTGTCCCAGGAGGACACACAACCCTCCCAGCCTCTCCACCAGCCACGAGGGGATAATGGAGTCCTTTTAACTCCTCATGTGTTTTCTTTTCACATGGGGAGACGGCTGGGCTAGTAATTGAGGTTTGCCATCAGTTTCTTCTGCTTCTACTTTCTCAGTGACTAATTCCTCCCCTAAATCTTACCCCACTCATTGCTTTTCTATTCTTTCTCCTATCCAATCTACTTTCAGAAAATGACTGCTAAGCCTCAATGATTCTCAATGGACATGACTTTGAGCAAACTCTGGGAGATGGTGAAGGACAGGGAAGCCTGTTGTGCTGAACTTCATGGGGTCACAAAGAGTCAGGCGTGACTTAGCGACTGAACAACAAGAACGATTCTTTGAAAAAGTGAAGTGAAATCGCTCAGTCGTGTCCGACTTTCTGCGACCCCATGGACTCTTCCGTCCACGGGATTTTCCAGGCAAGAGTACTGGAGTGGGTTGCCATATCGTTCTCGAGGGGAATCTTCCCAACCCAGGGGTCGAACCCGGGTCTCCCGCATTTCAGGCAGACACTTTACCCTCTAAGCCACCAGGGAAGTTGCCTCTAAATAACTTCAGACCAGAAAGAAAAAACACCCGAATATAATCAATGCATTTGGATCTCAGGAAAAGATATTTGGGAGCCAGTTCCTACATATGACATAGAAATATCACCAAGAAGTTGACCATCTGTTCTACTTTTGAAAAGTCTAGAATAAAGGAGATGACCTGGTGTCAGAACTTGCTGCTCTGAACCCCTCTAGTGGTTCACCGTGGAAATGGCCACCATTCTCCTAGGATGGGGACTTGAAAGTTCTGCTAGTCCAATGCTGGCTTCCAGCCTGCCTCACTCTTTAAACAGTCATAGCAATGAGGTGAGACATTATTTGGGCTTTCTAGTCATCTTGTAACCAGAGGGCAGGAACCTCACCCTCTCAGATTGTTCAAGAGACCAGGTCTCTAGGCCAAGCTCAGTCTTTAGCAGGGGCAACTCTTTAGCCTCAGTTTAGCCTCAGTTTTCTTATCTGTGAAATGAGATTAATGACGTCTGGTGTCCGCCTCTCATAAAGTTGTTGTGAGGATCAAAAGAGACAGTAAAGGAAAAAGGAGGTGAAAACTGCCTCCCTAAATAAATGTTAAGGTAGTTCTGTATGCTGTCTAGCCACATGCAACTACTTAAATTTAAATTGATTAAAATAAATAAAAATTCAATGCTTCAGTCACACTGGCTACATCTCAAGTGATCCGTAGCTACGTGTGGCTAGTGGCTACCATATTACAGAGCACAGATCTAGAACATTTCTATCATCACAGAAACTTCTGTGGGACAGTCCTGCAGCCTAGAGAACTGAAGAACAAACTTCACATTCCGCACTTCTGCTCGGCCCTTGAAGGAGAAAGTTTTAATGCAGCAGTGTGTAAGTCTAGGAAGACGCTGGGGTCACAGTCACCCTGGGGTGCAGTTCACGTTGGCATGGACTCATTTGTTTTGTGTGTGCATGTGTCCCATAAAATACACAGTGCACACACAGAGAGAACCTGCATGTCTTGGCCAAGCACTGTACTAAGCTCATCGTCCTACCAGGAGGAGGGCCTGGGGTGTGCAAATGTGTTTCTGCATCAGGGTCTCTGGATAAGAGGCTGTGAACAGTGCAAGGAAGTTTTATTCACATGTCAGCCTCCTGCCTCACACACAACTGAAGTGGCTCCTGTTGCCTCTGGGAAGATTTTCTGCCCTCTCCACACTTGGTCTGAGTCCTCCTATTTGCTCCCATATTCCCCCGTTCTTCCCTTTTCATTGCACTTATGAAATTGTATTGCAGCTTGCTGGTTTGTTTTCTGTTAAAGTGTAAGCACTCTGAAGTAGGAACCAGATTTGTCTCATACTCCCTTGCATCTTCAGCCTCTCATACATAGTAGATGCTCAGAACTACTAATTAATGAGTGGTATTTATGGATGGGCGGATTTCCTGCATTCCCCCGCAAAAAGCCCTCAGTTACGGCTGCTGGAGATTCTCTTTATGCTGGGACACCAAATGCTTTTTAGGGCAAGGGCTAAAAAGCCAGCACAAGCTGAGTGGGAAAAAGCACAACTTGATTTCTGTTTCTGGCAGTTCAGTTGACAAAAACAAAATGCTGGATGAAATTTCTAAGTTGTATTTAAAAAAGAAACATTGCTAACTCACACAAAAACTTGTATACAAATGTGTATAGCTGCATTACTCATGGTAGCTCAAAGTGGAAATGACCCACATGTCTCACGGTGAACAGAATTTAGTATGTCTCTACAGCAGTGTTATTCAGTAATTAAAATGAATGAAGTATTAATATAAGGACGGTGAAACTTGACAGCAATATGCTTAGTAAAGGAGACTGGTCGTAAATGCCATATTTTTACATGATTTCACTTGTATAAAATATTCAGAATAGGTAAATCTATAGGGACAAAAGTAGGGCACTGGTTGCCTCGGGCTGGGAGAAAGGAACAGTTACCGCTAACGGGCACAGGGCTTCTCTTTGGGATGACAGAAATGCTCTAAAATTAGAATGCTGCAATGGTTGCACAACTCTGTGAATATACTGAAAACCTGGTTTCTCTGATGAATTCTATCAAAAGCTTAAAAGAGTAATTAATGCCAATTTTCCACAAACTCTTTCCATCCCCCCTCCCCCAAAAAATAGAACAGGAGGGAACACTTTCCAACTCGTTCCATGAGGTCAATATTATTCTGATACCACAACCAGACAATGACATTACAAAAAAGAAAACTACAGACTAATATTCACTGTGAATATAGAGCCAAAATCTTCAACAAAATAATAAAAAACTAATCCCAGCAACATATAAAAGGGATTATATATCCTAACTAATTTATCCCAGGATGTAGTGAAGTGAAAGTCACTCACCTGTATTTGACTTTTTGCAACCCCATGGAATTCTCCAAGGAAGTATACGGGAGTGGGTAGCCATTCCCTTCTCCAGGATATAAGGTTGGTTCAAATTCCAAAAGCAATTAGTGTAATAAACCATATTAATAGAATAAAAGACCAAAAAAATCATCTTAATATATGGAGAAAAAGTATTTGACACAATGCAACACTCTTTCATGATAAAAACACAATAAAATAGGAATCGAAAGGAAACTTTCTCAACCTGATAAGGGCAATTACCAAAAACCCACAGCTAACATCATACTTAATGGTGAAAGATTAAATACTTTTCCTTCAAGTTCAGGAACAAAACAAAGATGTCTGCTCTCATCTCATCACTTGTATTCAATATTGTGTTGGAAGTTCTAGCCAGGGCAATCAGACAAGAAAAAGAAATAAAAGGCATCCAGGTTGAAAAGGAGAAAGTAAAACTGTTTTTATTCACAGATAACATAATCATGTATATTGAACATCCTTAAGAGTTCACAGCAATAGCAGGAAAAAGAAAAAAATTAGAACCAATAAATATATTTACTAATATGCAGGATAGAAAATAAATATATGAAAAATCAGTCATATTTCTATTGAATAGAATAGTCTGAAAGTGAAATTAACAGTGCGATTCCATTTATAATAGCATCCAAAAGATGAAAATATTTTGGAATAAATATAACAAGATTATTATAAGATTTGTACACTGAAAACTATAAAACACTCCTGAAAGAAATGAAAGCAAACCTATGGAAAAACATACATGTTCAGGGAGCAGAATATTTAATCTTGTTAGGATGGCAATAGTTCCCCCAAATACTTACAGATTCAATATAATCCTTATCAAAATCCCAGCTTCTGTTTGTTTGTTTTTTGCAGACATAGGCATAAAATTCACATAGAAATGCAAAAGATGTAGAATATATCAAACAAACTTGAAAAGAACAAAGTGGGAAGACACACTTCTCAGTTTCAAAACTTACCTCAAAGCTACACTTATCAAGACAGTATAGAACTGACATAAATTTAGATGTGTGAATCAATGGAATGGAATTGAGAGCCTAGCAATAAACCTTTACATTTATGATCTCTTGTCCTCAGTTCTTGACATGAGAGCCTTCGAGGCTAAATGGGTGTCTTGTTATTTATTAATAACAAGCCACTTTCACCATAACTTGGTTTATGTTAATAAGGTGAGTTTTGGAAAGCAGGAAGGATGGAGATTGGTGGCCAAGGGAACCAACCCTGAGTAGAAGTTTCCAACTTTCAGTCCTACCCCAGAGCACTCCAAGGAAGGGAGAGGGACTAGAGGTTAAAGCGATCACCAACAGTCAGTGATTTAATCAAGCCTGCCTGTGTAAGGAAGCATCCATCAAGACCCAAAAGGAGGTGCAAAGAGGTTCCAGATTGGGGAAACAGGACACTTCCTATGCCCCATGCCAGGCTCCAAACTCCATGAAGATAGAAGCTCCTTTGTTCAGGACTTCACCCTATCTATCTTTTAATCTGGCTATTGATTTGTATCCTTTAATATCCTTTGAGATAAATTGGTAATCTAGTAAGTAAACAGGTTTCCTGAGTGCCAGGAGCTGCTCTAGGCTTCCCAGGTGATGCTAGTGGTAGAGACTACTGCTGCTACTACTGTTAAGTCCAACTCTGTGCGACCCCAGAGACAGCAGCCCACCAGGCTCCCCCGACCCTGGGATTCTCCAGGCAAGAACACTGGAGTGGGTTGCCATTTCCTTCTCCAATGCATGAAAGTGAAAAGTCAAAGTGAAGTCGTTCAGTCGTATCTGACTTGTAGCGACCCCATGGACTGCAGCCTACCAGGCTCCTCCGTCCATGGGATTTTCCAGGCAAGAGTACTGGAGTGGGGGGCCATTGCCTTCTCCGAGTGGTAAAGAACTTGAATGCTAATGCAGGAGACATAAGAGACGCGGGTTCGATCCCTGAGTCAGGAAGATCCCTTGCAGGAGGAAATGGCAACCCACTCTGGTATTCCTGCCCATGAACAAGGAGAATGGTGGGCTACAGTCCTTGGGGTCAGTGAGAGTCAGACATAACTGAAGCAGCTTAGCACATACGCATGCATGAACTGTTCTACCAGACTAATAGAACTCAGAAAGAGGGTTGTGGCAACTTCCAGTTTACAGCCAGTTGATCAGAAGCATAGGTAACAATCTGGACTTGTGACAGGCATCTAAAGTTCATACTGGCAGATTAAACAAGCCTGAGAAAGCTCCAGTCTGCAGTCGGTTGCTCTGGGCTTACCATTGGCGTCTTCAGTAGGTGGAGAGTGGGTGGCAGTCTCGTGGGAGATACAGCCTTTAGACTGGAATCTGAAAGTGTCAGATTTGGGTTAAATTGTAGGACACCCAGCTGGTGTTTGGAGAATTGCTTGGTGGTGTATGAAAACCACTCTCACCGCCATCCCTCCGCCCTACCACCCCCATGCTGGAAGTGGTCCCAGAACTTTTCATACATTTAGCATATTTCAGAAAGTCAGTTACAAAGCAGGCTCTGGGCCTTTATAAACCGAGTCTTTGCCGATACAGCAGAACGTAAGCCCAGTGAAGCGGCTGTCCCTCTGCCCTCGGGGGCCTCCTCTCGCCCTGAGAGCCGCCATGGTCAGTCCCTATGGCAGGCACCATCTTGGCGAAGTGATGTCACTTGTGGCTCAAAGAGCCCTGGATTCAAACCTTGATTTGGATGTTCCCACAAACGTTGGGCATCTTCATCTCTCAGTTTCAGCTTCTGCATCTGGTTGGGGATAACATTTGTCTCCCAGGTTTGCTGCTGGCAACCTGCAGCCTGTTTACTCAGATAACCAACATTGAGCTCACAGCACCGGCCTGCTGCATGTGAAGCAGTCAGCACACGCCAGATATTCTTACTCATTTTGTTCTGTGGAGACTCAGCTCATCTGCTTGTAGGGCACGGGAAAGAGAGAAGAGGGTTTTTTTTTTCCCTCTGTGTTCTGATGACTGTGCAGCTACTCAGGAAGAGAATCCAGGCAGCCTCTCTCTGACTGCAGATTCCTTATGAAAAATGGGTCTAAAATGGCCCCAGAGAGCCCCGTGAATGTTAAGGAAGACTTAGCATACCTACACCACTCCTCAGGCCCTCCACATCCCAGAGGAGGTCAGTTCCCATTCACTGCTCAGCCTTCATGAGTATTTTTAAAACTTTTCTTTGAACCTATCTATAGGATGGTGTCTTCAAATGCTTTGCCCAGGCGACAAAGTTCTTTATTAATAGATCCAAAGGATAGCTACGTCCATTGCATAACTCATCTTTCATAGTTCTCTTAATAATCCGCCTATTTTTTAAAAACAGTGCTTCTTCTCTAAAGTTTCTCATGACTCTGAAATGTTGATGCTTTCATTTCATTAACAATGGCTTCCTAGACCAAATGGTGCAAAATATCAAAAAAAGTGGGGAAGTCATTTATGCATTCCATGAACAGTAGGATTCTCATAAGTGAAAGTGAAATCGCTCAGTCATGTCCGACTCTTTGTGACCCGTGGATTATAGCCTACCAGACTTATCCGTCCATGGGATTCTCAGGCAAGAATACTGGAGTGGGTTACCATTTCCTTCTCCAGGGGATCTTCCCGACTCAGGGATCAAACCCTGGTGTCCTGCATGGGAGGCAGATGTTTTAACCTCTGAGCCACGTATTCTCATACTGATTTCCAATTCCCTCCTCTCTGGGTCTGTGAGTTGACTGAAGGTCAGTTAAGTACTGAGAATTGTATTAGGTCTGGAGTGTAGCAAGGTGAGCCTGCAAGATGGAGCTTCTGATCCAGCCCGGGCTAAAGACTCTTACATGGACAATTATGATACAGGGTGGGTGGTGACCTGAAAGAATGGGATGAGTGTGGGTGTTGTTTGGTGAGCTAGAAGAGGCGTTTACCCAGAGTCGGGATCAGCAGAGGTGTGGGCTAGGGGCAGGATGGCAGCCTGGATTCTTGGGAAGAGGATGCTGAGATGGAGTTTGGGGTGTGGGATGTTGCATGGGGTGAACTCCTGGGAAAGGAAGGTGAGGAGGCGGGATGGGGCCAGGGAAGAAACTGAACTGCGGTGTCGCCTCAGCAAGCTGCGGCTGGCCGGGAGCGGGGCTCCGGAGAGAAGGCAGCCTGTCACGGGGTCCCTTGTGAGGCTGACACCGCTGGGCCTGCCCTGCGCCCCCAGCCCCGCGCAGCGGCTGGATGTGGAGGCCTGCAGCCGGCAGCCAGGGCTGCCCGCTCACGCGTTCCTCACGACAGGAGCCTCCCCGAAGGCGGATCCGGGGCTGCCGGCCTCGTGGCTGCCTGGGAGGAGGCTTCCTAGAACAGGTAACATCCAGACCCAGACGAGAAGGACAAACACGGGGTACACATGTGAGCTGGGCAGGGGGTGGGAGCAGGCGGAGGGAACGGCGTGTGCGGCCGTTCACAGGAAGCCCAGGGTTCAGCAGGACGGGAGCGGGCTGGGCCCGGCCACGTGGGGCGGGAGGGGCGGCGTGCAGACGGGAGACCGCAAAGTGCGCAGGGCCTCGAGGGCCCCTCCGCGGGGTCTGGACTGCATCCTACGGGCCGTGGAGGTGCGCTTACAGGGGAGTCGGCCCTGCCCTCTGCTCCGCAGTGTAGGCTGCCATATGGGGGTGCAGGGGCTCCGAGGCGTGAGGCCTGAGCCCCTGCTAGGAGAGGGAGGGGCTCCAGGGAAGGCCCCCGGAGAAGGATGGCTCACTCCAGCCGGTGCGTGGACCGGCCCGTGGCTCCCTCTGAGGAGACAGAGGCCTCCCGAGCCTTAGGAAGGCCTGGCACCTTCCACCATTGCACTTTTGAGAGAGGTCCAGCTACTCCACGTGACTCCATTCACAGCCCGTATCCTCATCAGTTTCCCCCTTCTCATATCATTTTGAAGCAAATTCCAAGCATTATGTAATTTAATCCCTAAAAGATAAGGATATTAAAAACAAATAAAACCATGGAAAACGGTATGGAGGTTCCTCAAAGAGTTCAAATAGAGTTGCCATATGATCCAGAAATCCCACTCGGGCGCATATACCCAGACAAAACTATGATTGGAAAAGATACATGCACCCCTGTGTTCATAGCAGCACTATTTACAAGACATGGAAACAACCTAAATATCCATCAACAGAGAAATGGATAAAGAAGATGTGGCACAGATTAAAATGGAATATTACTTGGCCATAAAAAATGAAATACTACCATTCGCAGTAACATGATGGACCTAGAGATTATCATACTAAGTGAAGTGAATCAAAAAGAGAAAGATAAACACTGTATGATATCTATATGTAGAACCTAAAATAAAACATAAATGAACATATGTAAGAAACAAACTCATAGACAGAAAACATGTGTTTGCCAAAGAGAAGGGCAGTGGGGAGGGAAGGACTGGAAGTTTGGCATTAACAGATGCAAACTATTATATATAAGATGGATAAACAACAAGATCCTACTGTATAACACAAGGAACTACGTTCAATATCCTGTGTTAAAAATCATAGTGGAAAAGAATAGGAAAAAGAATACATATGTATAACTGATACATATGTGTATATGTATTTCTTGCTACATAGCAGAAATTAATACAACATTGTAAATCAACTGTGCTTTAATAAAATTTTCAAAAGAATCAAAAAATAAACCACAGTACTAATGTCACCTGAAGAAACTTCAAGGTTTCTTGATATCAAATGAAATATCACACTTTCATTTGTCTCAGAATGTAATAGATGTTAATTTTTTACCATTGGTGTAAATCAGGATCCAAGCAAGGTCTACTCACTGTATTTGGGTGATATGTTTTTCAGTCTCTTTTAATCTACATGTTTCTCTGCCAATACTCCTCCCCTTCACAAAAACCACCCCACCCCAATAATTTATATACATATATATATATATAAATTTATATATACACACACACACACCACATCTTCTTTATCCATTCCTCCTTCAGTGGACGGTTAGGTTGCTTCCATGTTCTGGCTATGGTTAATAGTGCCACAATGAACGTGGGGTACATGGATCTTTTTGAAATATGGTTTTCCTCAGTATTTTTAATTTTTCTAAGAAACTCTCATACTGTTCTCCATTGAGAGAGTGCCAGTTTACATTTCCACTAGCAGTGTAGGTGGGTTCCCTTTTCTCCACACCCTCTCCAGCATTTATTGTTTGTAGATTTTTTGATGATGCCCATTCTGACTCGTGTGAGGTGATATCTCATTGTAGTTTTGATTTGCATTTCTCTACTAATTAGCAATGTTGAACATCTCTTCTTGGGCCTATTCTGCCCTATTCTTGCCTCCTCTAGTATGCTCTGAGAAGCTGTTTCCCTGTAACAGAGTGCTTCTTATTAAAATGTTGAAAAGTGTTGCGTTTGTTACTGATTAGAGTTCACTGTTCGTGGCAAATATGTTCTATATTCTAAGGAGATTTACTTCTTTCTGTGCCCTTTGCATTGGAGAAGGCGATGGCACCCCACTCCAGTACTCTTGCCTGGAAAATCCCATGGACGGGGGAGCCTGGTAGGCTGCAGTCCATGGGGTCGCTACGAGTTGGACACGACTGAGTGACTTCCCTTTCACTTTTCATTTTCATGCATTGGAGAAGGAAATGGCAACCCACTCCAGTGTTCTTGCCTGGAGAATCCCAGGGACGGGGGAGCCTGGTAGGCTGCCGTCTATGGGGTCGCACAGAGTCAGGCATGACTGAAGCGACTTAGCAGCAGCAGCAGTAGCATGCCCTTTGCATAAAGCTCTTGATTTCTGCTCATGGTAGGATAATGGCTCCCTCTCAATGCATGATTGTTCTCTTTGCTTTGGGTCAGGAAGTGTAACTGTTCTAAACCAAATGAGCTTTGAGCTTAAACTAGATTCCATCTGTGGGGAACCTGGCCAGGCCTGGGCAACCTTCCCACATGCAGCAGCTCCAGGCTGGTACTGTGTAACCATTCCTCTTCAGCTGACGTTAATGATAAGGTCAATTATTGTTCAGAAACACTGGAAGGACTGCCACGCAGTGAGGAACGTCTCCTCACCCTGAGCCACTCGAGGCAGTGGTACAAGCATGGCCTAACAGAGAAACGGTCTTGGCTATGCTTTGCCCTAAAGAGGACTTTTTAGATAACCAGAACACCCCCAAAAGAGAAGGGGCTCTCCATCAGGAGAGGTGCTCCCAGGTTAGTCTGGGGCCACCTGTCGGGATGCCTGGATACATGACTCTGCCCTGGGTGGGGGCTGGCTTGGAGGACTCGAAAGTGAGGCCCTGCCCGTCTCTAAGGTTCCTGGGTTTCTACCGTGCTTTTTTATGACTGAAGTCCCATTTGTGGGGGAGTTAACTGGCTCCTGAGCCTATCACACCCACGACCTCAAGCTCATTTATGTCTTTCATGTCATTCTCAGAATTGGCCTTCCCTGATTCTCCCTTTCCAGAACCTCACATCCTGGTCAGAGAGGTAGCACGCTGGGAATTTAGTCTAAGGGAGCACAGAGAATACACATTAATAATCCAGCCCCTACTGACAGTGTACAAAATGCTTTCAGGCACACTGATTCATTGCATCCTCATTACAAACTCCGTGAAGTTGAGTGAGCAGGAATCACTCAAATGGGAAACTCAAATGGAGCAATGACTTGTCGAGTGTCGCTTAGGTTGTACTTGGTAGGACCAAGCTTCCTTCTGCAAGTAAAAAGATGAGCCAGAGCACAGCCCATGCTGGTCAAGGGTTTAAGTGCAGAGGTGATGCTCCCTGAGTGTCTGCTAGGAGCTGGGTGCTGTTGGAGGGTGTGAGTGCAGACATGAATAGGCTTTTTTCCACTGGGAAGTGCTGACAATCAAATAAATGCTTATGCAGTGAGAGGCACACAGGTTCCCTTCAGCGTCCTGAATCTTAGAGCTAGAAAAGCATTTTGTCCGGCCCATCCGCCTCTCCAATGTGAAACACACTAAGCTTGATTTCACAATGTTTGATTTATGTGGTTCGTAGCTGTATGTTCTCAAGAACTTGTTTCACTATGTTTTCCTTTTCCCAAGATTGCTTAAACACTAATGTGCCAAGTATTCTGCTAAGCACTTTAGTCATTTTAGTAGAATTTGTCATTGATAATTATAAACAGAAGCTAATATTGAGAGATTGAATAAACAAATGGACAATCACTTGACCCTATATGAAGATAGAACTCTACAGCAACCAGCCCCAGAGGCCAAACCACGACCCCAGTAGCAAAAGAGCCCCAAATATTTAGAACTTAGTGACTGACAGCTTCCATAATTGTTGCCTCCACCTCTAACTCTGATCCAATCAGAGAAAGGCAAATGTTCCTCCTTAACCAATCACAAAAGAGGGTCTGCTTTCTTAGAGGGTCTCCAGCTTCCCGGTGCCAACAGCCTCCAGTCAGGAATCACCTGAAGTCTTCTCTTCTACCCGTGACAGACCTTCTAACTCCCCTGCCTGCATTTGATTGTTTACCAAGCCCGGCTGGTGGTGGCTGGCTCTTGTTATAGAAAACTCTGAACAATGGCCTCTGTATGTTCCAATCTGAGTGGTCTGTATTTCCACAGTATTTAATATATACTAATATTATTTCCTGGAGAAGGAAATGGCAACCCACTCCAGTATTCTTGCCTGGAAAATCCCGGGGACAGCAGAGCCTGGTGGGCTGCCATCTATGGGGTCTCACAGAGTCGGACATGACTGAAGTGACTTAGCAGCAGCAGCAGCAGCAATATTATTTCCATTATATATATATTTTAAAAAACTCTGAGGCATAGTCCATCCATATCCCTTCAGGCATTTGAGTGCAGGTCTGAAAGATTCTAAGGCTCACACTCTGAACCCCTATATCTCATAGACCTTCATTGACCCCTGGACTTCTGCTTAACCTGGGTCTCCTCTTCCTCTTGGCCATCCAGGGTCTTATCTTTCTCCTTTAGCCCTCTGGCCGCCTTCTCTGCTCCTCACACTCTTTGCCCCTAGACAAGGTAGACACTGTGGAGTCTCAGTAGACCCCAGCGTCTCTTCTGTTGATGCCCTTGATAATTATCGCTAATAATGGGAATATAGGTGCAATAACAGGAATAATGAACTCTTAGCTCTTAATCTAGGCTAGTCACTGTTTCACATGTTCTGAGTATAACACAGTTACTCTTCACAACAACTCTGTGGTATATGCACCAATATCTCCAGTTTATAGATAAGGAAATGGAGGTGTAGAAGAGTTAAGTAACTTGGGTGACATCACCCTGCTAGTAAGTGGCTGAGCTGAGAGTCAGACCCAGGTGGTCTGAATCCCAGGCCTAATCCCACATTATACACTATGCTAGACATTAGAAGGGGCAAAGACAGGGAAGGTACAGAGATGCCAGACTCTCTCCAAATCTTACAGGCAGTACAGGTTGTCTTCTTCTTGCATAAATCCTTCTGCCCCCAGGACCAGTCCCATCTAATCATCTTCTTTTCACTGGGGGAATCCATTTCCTTGGGCTCCGTCCCAACAACCTGCCTGGTGGCTCAGATGGTAAAGAATCTGCCTGTAATGCAGGAGACCTGGGTTTAACCCCTGGGTTGAGAAGATCCCCTGAAGAAGGGAATGGCTTCCCACTACTATATTCTTGCCTAGAAGATTCCATGGACAGAGGAGCCTGGTGGTCTACAGTTTATGGGGTCAAAAAGAGTTACTAACACTTTCACTTTCATATCCCAACAGAGGGGTGGTCTCTTAAGGTATTGCTCACCCAGCCAGTACCCAAAAGGGAAGAAAGCTCTACAGAGCTCTCTTAAAAGTTACTCTGGCCCCTCGACCAGGAAGGCAAAGAGAGAGGCATCTGAGCTGAACTTTCTGAGCCGAAATGAAAGGGTGATAGAGCTGAGGGGGGAGCAGTAGGGGAAAAGATACTGCCCTAGTTGGTGGCAAGGCCATCTCTGCATTGGTCAGCTCTGTATTTCATACAGGAGAGTGAGGGCAGAAGGACAAGCTCTCTGGAGAGTCCTAGAAACCTGGAGAAGTCTGGTTCAGTTGTATCCTGGGTGCTGACTTCTCCCACCCCCAGCCCAGAAGGATTAAATGAGTCCAGTTTTGAAGGCCTGCAGGTAGACGTGAAAGGTGGCATTAAAGAAAGGAAGGAGAGAGTGTATGGGGCATTTAAAATTTTTCCCAGCGATAAGAATCACTGGAATTGTTGTTTAGTAACCAGATTACTAGACATCTCTTCTGGAAACTCTAATTCAGTCCATCTGTATTGGGCCCCTGAAAACTGTTTTCAACGATTTTCCAGGTGATCTTTATCTTCAGGAGAGTTTGGGACTCCTGGGAAAAGCCATTGACTTTTTAAGGTTGTTGGGAGTGGGGAGCTAGTTAGATCTGCAATTCAGTGGACAGGAATTACTTGGAAGAACCGAAAGGTCCACAGAAATCTGTTGAAAGGCTGTTGTAAATAACTGCAGTGACAGGTTGTGGTCACTTATTCCTGAGTAGTAATAAGGGAGATGGAAAGAAAACTCGGTGATAGACGTTGGGCTGGAGGAGGATGACTGTGTTGGAGAGGACAGTTGAATCTGGCTTGTGCAGCCGGACAGCTGGCAGGGCCATTGGCCAACGCAAGTGACAGTGCAAAAAAGTAAAGATCACGTGTTCATTTTGAACTGAGTTTAAAACACCACTGAGATGGCGTTTAAGACATCAAGGAAGCAACCAAATGAATTCGTCTGGAAGTCAGAGAAGATACCTGGGCTAGAGAAGTAAATATCCTGGTCATAGGTCTGTAGATGGGAATTAAACCTGCAAATATGTTTGAGGTTTTTGGGGGAAATCACATGGAGTCAGTACTGAAAGGACTTATGATGAAGCCTTGAGGAGCTCCGTAGGAGGATAGAATGAGGGAGGCCAGCCTTCAGTGGAGACAGAGAAAGGAAAACCAAAATGGTCGAAGGAAAACCAGAAGAGAGCGGTGTTCCAGGAACCAAGCTGGATCTTTTAGAGGGACCCCTGTGGCCCTTGTATCATAGGATGATTGGTCAGGCAGATGGGGCAGGTGCGCTTTTCTTAAATTCTAAATAATTTTTTTTATTATTCTGATGATCTTTAGTCACACCCCCCCCTCAAAAAAAAAGCCTGAAACCTGAGCACTTCTTTCCGTCTCACTGTTTAACTGATGCAACTGAGGTTTGCTGCCTGTAGGAATAAGAGACTCCTAGCAATCAAACTGTTTCAGTGAGCCTCTCAAAAGAATTTTTGATCTTATGTTTCCCTGTTTCTTTTGAATGCAATTTTGCTACATTGAACCCATTTAAATATAGTTATATCTACAGAACATTAGGACCAGGGAGTCAGGTCAGGTTCTTTTTGTTTTAAACCTTGAATAACTTATTACTCCACATGAAACAGTGGCAATTCTGCTTGTATGGGCCTTCCCAGTTTTCAAGCCTCATTTGAAATCTTCATGCAGTGAAGATAAAACAGTTAAACTGTAAAGAGGGGACAAAGCTACATTTTATTGAAAGGAACAAGTGTGGTGTTTTGTTTTGTTTTGTTTTTTGGCTCCAGCTACTGCTTCCCTGGTGGCTCAGAGGTTAAAGCATCTGCCCGCAATGCGGGAGACCAGGGCTCGATCCCTGGGTTGGGAAGATCCCCTGGAAAAGGAAATGGCAACCCACTCCAGTACTCTTGCCTGGAAAATCCCATGGACGGAGGAGCCTGGTAGGCTACATACAGTCCATGGGGTTGCAAAGACTCGGACATGACTGAGCGACTTCACTTCACTTCACTGCATTAAGAATAGTTTTGATGTCCACGAAAGAAAAAAGGCTCTTGGAAAATAGGGCAGTGGCAAATTCTCCGCTGGTGCTGCAGCAGACACTTTGGATGAGCATATTTATAGGCATTTAGTAAGAGGTGGTTTTCAGAAGCATTATTCATTCACTCCATAAATATTTATGGAGCACTTATTTTGATCCAAGCATGGGACAGGGCACCAGGATGGTTACAGCCATCTCCAACATTCCCTTTTAGTGTGTGACTCTGCGCAGTTGCAAAGAGGAATGGCAAGAGCCAGGACAGTTGAAGTCTGGGCAGCTGACAGCATCGGCATTACAAGGACAGCGACTCTGTGAGTGTCCCAAGCTTAAAACTTCTACGGCAGCAGATCCACCGTGACTCAAGGAAGTCATCCCTGAAGTGTCCCTGAATAGAGTCTGGATGATGAGGGTGATCCAGAAACAGACAATGGAGGGAGAGAGTGCAGATCCAGACATGCGCAACCTGGCCACTTGCCTCACCAATAGTAGGAAGTCCTGTTTTTAAGGTACCAATTAGTGCCTGCTATGGCCCAGGTACTTTGCTAAACATCAGAAATGCCGAAGTCATCAAGAAAGTCATAGACCCTACTTTCATAGAGCAGAGACTCTCAACGTGGAGCAATTTCCCTCCCACCCAGGGGATATTTGGCAATGTCTGCAGACGTTTTTGATATCATGATTTGGGAGGGGGTTGCTATTAACATCCTACAATACACAGGGAGCACCCACAACAAAGAATTATCAGGCTAAAAATGTCAACAGTGCTGAGGTTGAGAAGACTTGTCGTTAAGCATAAAGTCTATGATCATCAAACAAGTAAAGTGTAATTAGTGTCATGGTAGAGGAAGCTCGAGATACTGCAAGAATCTGTACTATGAGAACTTAAACTAGAGAGCAGGGCAGGTCTCTGAGAACAGGGGATGTTTAAACTAAATCCCCAAGAATGAGTAGGACATTGCAACACAAGGGAGTAGGGATGGGAGACCCAGGAAATGGGGAAGAGTACATACAAAGACCTGGAAGAGAAGTAGATCTCTCAAGGAATTGAGAGATGTAGTACGGCTGGACAAATCTGAAAAAGGAAGTACAAAAGATGAATCACAGAGGTTCTTACAAGGCCCCCTATTGATACGTGTGTGTGTGCGCGCACTAAGTCGCTTCAGTCATGTCCAACTCTTTGCAACCCTATGGACCAGAGCTTGCCAGGCTCCTCTGTCCATGGGGTTCCCCAGGCAAGAAGACTGGAGTGGGTTGCCATGCTCTCCTCCAGGGAATCCTCTCAACCTAGGGATTGAACCTGCGTCTCTTGCAGCACCTGCCTTGCAGGTGGATTCTTTACCTTTACCACTGAGCCACTGGAGAAGCCCCCTATTGATATCCCTTAGGTGTCTACCAGGCTCTGTGCCCTGTTACCACGCTGGCAAGTCCTACCTGAACCCACTAGCTTTTAGTCTTGAGAAGTGAAGGATTTGGGCTTTTATCATAAGGGCAATGGGAAGCCATGTAACAGCTTTATTCAGGAGGTGATAGAGTATGATTGGCATGTTGTGGAAAGCATGCAGAGGCTGGATTTGAGAGCAGAAAGAGAGGAGGCAGGAGGACCAATAGAGGTTGTTATGGTAACCCAGATGGCAGATAGTGATGGTCTGAACCAGGAGAGACCTGTGCATGTGGAAGAAAGAGAGATTCCAGAGACACGAGGTAGATACATATATGTGCATAAAGAGTTTCAAATCACATTGAAATACAAGAATGTAACTGGCTTTGCATTGTAGATACTCATCGACTGGATTTGCCAGTGCGTACTGACCACAGGTACCTCCTTACCTGTTCTGTTTTCCTTCTCCAGTTGTTTGCATGAGTTAGGAAAGTTATAATACTTGACACTCCTGACCATGGCTGATGTTCTCAAAAACCTGAAGCTCATGTTTCCCTTCCCCACCTCTTCCCCTTCCAATCCCTGCGATTGGGCCCTGTGCTGCAGTGCTGCTCACCACTGCCTGCTTCTCGTGAGGGCCAGCCCCTTTCTCTACTCTATAGCGTCCTTCTTTCCCTCATTCTATATACCTTACCCATTGCAAGGGGCCTGCCCTGTTTTCAGATGCCCGGCGCACGGAGGTTTGGAGAATCTGTTCATTTACTGATGGGCCCTTGTTTTTTGGCCCTTTTGCTTTTGTGACAGTGGTTGCTGCCCTTATTGATCAGTCCTTCATGATTTCCCTAATTCTGCTGTAGCAGATGACCACAAGCTTAGTGGCTTAAATCATCACACATTCATCCTCTTATCATTCAGGAAGTTGGGAATCTAAAATCAAGGTGTTGAAAGAGCTGCCTCCTTCTGGAGACTCTAGGAAAGAGTCTGTTTTTCTTGCCTTTTCCAGTTTCTAGACATTGTTGGCTGGAGAAAGAAATGGCAAGCCACTCCAGTGTTCTTGCCTGGAGAATCCCAGGGACGGGGGAGCCTCGTGGGCTGCCGTCTCTGGGGTCGCACAGAGTCGGACACAATTGAAGTGACTTAGCAGCAGCAGCAGCAGACGTTGTTTGCATACCTTGGCTTGTGGTCCCCACTTCTGTTGTCATATTTCTGCATTTTCCTCCATTTCCATTGTCATTCTCTCTTATCCTCCTGTGAAAGCGGAAGTGTTAGTCACTCAGTTGTGTCCAGCTCTTTGCAATCCCATGGACTGTAGCCCACCAGGCTCCTCTGTCCATGGGATTCTCCAGGCAAGAATATTGGAGTGGGTTGCCATTCCCTTTTCCAGGGGATCTTCCTGACCCAGAGGTTAGACCCAGGGTCTACCTGCATTCATCTTCTCTAACGCATATCCTCCTAATTCCTCTTAAAATGATTCTGTAACTATACTGGGTCACCAGGACAGTAATAATCTCTCCTATTTTAAGATTCTGAACTTATACCTGCTTAGTGCTTTTTGCAAAGGTAATATATTAATAAATTCCAGGGATTAGGACATGGACATACTTAGGGGGTCCTCACTCAGCCTGCTACAGGTCTCTCATAGCTGCTGCGTCCTTGTTCATGACTGTGAAGAGTACCCGTTTTCTTTGCTGGAGGGTAAGCCCCATTGGTTCTTCTGAAAAAAGCCATTGCCTGTTCCCCTACCATAATCTCTCCAAGCATGGGTTCTTTTGGTTCCCACCAACAGGCTCAGCTATTGTCAAAAGGATGTTCTGAGTCAGGGTGACTAAATTAGGGACTTCCAGGCTCAGATCCACATTTGTCCCCAGTACTTTATGCCTAGATGAGGTGCAGACTCACCTTTCCCTTCATTTATTTCAGTGTTAGGGAAGAAGTTAAAACAAGACAAAAAAACAAAAACCCCTTCTGCTTACAACAATCAGTTATGCTTCTTTTAAAATGCCATCATTGTCATGGTGACCAGAAGCTAGAGATTCTCTCGCCTCTTTCCCATTTCCCACCCCTCTGTACCCACCCCTCAGCAAATCTCCATTGCATTCATCTATGGATATTTCAGGGCCACTCTTCTACCTAAAAATAAAAAGAAGTCCTCTTTCTGCTTTCTGCAAGTGGGCATCTCTATGACCAGTGAATCCAGCCCTGAGATATATAGGGTATTAATTGGCACCTCTTGACCTGCTTCCTCCAGGCAAATGGAGGAGGGACAGCTGATGTACTTCCAATGAATAAATAATAAGCATTCTGCTGCCAGCGCTCTGCGTGCTGTGAGTGTCAATGCCTGCAACAGAGAAAGATACAGGGAGGGACTGAGGGAGGAAAGAGCTGGTCCAGGGCCCAGAAAGAGCAAGGGCCACTGAGTGAACTTCTCAGAACACCCTCTTCCACACTCCTGTCCACAACGACACATCAAGTCCTGTAGTTACACACCCCGTCCCCCCACCACTGTGGTCCAAGGTCCATCAAGGCCCAGGAGGCTGGACTGGAGGAACTAAGGTATAAGCTTTAGGATAAAAAGATGTGATGCTGTTTCCAGCTATGTGACTCAGGCAGGGCAAGCTGCCAAGCACAGCTTCCCCATCTGCACACCGTGGCCAGGACCTCTGCCCCGCCTGCTCTGAGATCCTCGTGGTGAGGGTCACTTCAGACCCCTGGTGTGAAGGTGCTTTCTGGACGTGGTGGGGGGCTGCATACACGGTGATGATGGCGGCGGCGGTGACATCAGATGATGTATCGACTTTTCAGATGGGTTTCTGTCACTTAGCACTTAAGGTTCCTCCGTGGATTTTCATGGCTTGATAACCCATTTCATTTTATGGCTGTGTTACATTCCATTATATGGATATGCCACACTATTCACCTATTGAAGGACATCTTGGTTGCTTCCAAGTTTACAGCTGCTATAAATATTCATGTGCAGTTCTTGTGTGGATATAAGTTTTCAACTCATTTGGATAAATATTTGGAGCCTGATGATTTCTGGATCATATGGGGCGCTTATGTTTAGCTTTGTAAGAAACTGCCAAATTGTCTTCCAAAATGGCTGTACCATTTTGCATTTCCATCAGCAATGAAGGAAAGTTTCTGTTGTACCCACATTCTTACAAGCATCTGCTGTTGCCATTGCTTTGGATTTAAGCCATTCTAATAGGTCTGCAGTAGTATCTTGTTTTAATTTGCAGTCCACTAACAACATATAATGTTGAGCAGTTATTCATGTTTATGTGCCATATGTATGTCTTCACTGGCAAGCTGTCCATTTAAAATTTTGGACCACTTAAAAATTAAGTTGTTTTCTCATTGTTAATTTTAAGAGCTCTTTGTGTATTTTGTTGACAGTCTTTTATCAGATATGTGTTTTGCTGAGATTTTCTCTCAGTCTGTGCTTGTCCTTTCATTCCCTCAATAGTGTCATTTGCAGAGAAGTTTTAAAAATTTAATGAAGTCCAGCTTACCAGGTTTTTCTTTCATAGACTGTGCATTTGGTGTTGTATCTAAAAAGCTATTACCAAATGCAAGATCATTTAGATTTTCTCTTTATAATCTTCTAGAAGTTTTATAGTTCTGTGTTTTATAAGTCTATGGTCCATTTTGAGTTAATTGTTGTGAAAGATGTAAAATCTATGTATCACTGTTTTGCATGTGGATATCTAGTTAGTCCACTATCATTTAATCAAAAGACTATCTTTTCTCCATTGAACTTGCTTTGCTTTTTATTTGACAGCTGCTGCTGCTGCTAAGTCACTTCAGTCGTGTCCAACTCTGTGTGACCCCATAGACGGCAGCCCACCAGGCTTCCCCGTCCCTGGGATTCTCCAGGCAAGAACACTGGAGTGGGTTGCCACTTCCTTCTCCTTATTCGACAGCAGTTGACTATATTTGTGTGGTCTCTGTCTGGACTCTGTGTTCTATTCCATTGATCTATTTGTCTGTTCTTTCACCAATACCACACTGTCTTGATTACTGTGGCTGAGCCTTAAAATCGAGTAGTATCAGTCCTCCTATTTTCTTCTTCGTCAGTGCTGTGTTAGTTATTCTCAGTCTTTAGCCTGTTAGTAATAACTTCAGAATTGTTCATTGAGGGCTTGCCTGGTGGCTCAGTAGTAAAGAATCCACTTGCTAACGCAGGAGTCCTGAGTATGATCCCTGGGTTGGGAAGATCTCCTGGAGAAGGGAGTGGCTACCCACTCCAGTATTCCTGCCTGGAGACTCCCTTGGACAGAGGAGCCTGGCGGCCTGAAGTCCATGGGGTCCCCAAAGAGTTGGACAAGACTGAACCACTAAACAACAAACCACAAATAACTTGCTGAGATTCTGATCTCAATTCCACTGAACCTATAGATTAAGCTGGGAAGAACTGACATTGTAACATATTTGAGTCTTCCTATTCATAAACATGGAATATGTATCCATTTATTTAGTTCTCTTACTTCTATCATCAGTGTTTCATAGTTTTCCTTGGATAGACCTTATAGAAATTTTGATTTATCACTATTTCTATTTTGAGGAACCTAATGTAAATGATGTTGTGTTTTTTATTTTAAATTCCAATTGTTCATTAGCAGGTATATAGGAAAGCAATTAACTATGTCCTGCATGCTTGCTATAGTCATTTTATTAGTTTTAGGAGTTTTTTGGTTGATTCCAGGACTTCCAGGACGATGTTGAAAGAAGTGGTGAAAGGGCACAAACTTGTCCTGTTCTTGGTCCTGGAGAGAAAGCAACTAGTTTCTCACCATCAGGTATGATATTAGCTATAGATTTTTGGTGTGTGCATGCTCAGTCATGTCTGACTTTGTGACTCCATGAACTGTAGCCTGTCAGCCTCGTCCATCCATGGAATTCTCCAGGCAAGCATAGTGGACCAGGTTCCCATTCCCTTTTCCAGAGCATCTTCCTAATCCAGGGATCAAACCTGCATCTCCTGCATCGGCAGGCAGATTCTTTGCCAATTGAGAAGCCCAAATTTTGGTAGATATTCTTCTTTATTAAATTTTAAAAATAGAATTGTTGGTTTACAATATAGCAGATATTCCTTGTCAAGTTGAAGAGGCTGCCCTCTATACCTACTTTTCTGAAACTTTTTATCATGAATGGGTATTGGATTTTGCCAAATGCTTTTCCTGCTTATATTGATATGATTATATTAGTTGATTTCAGAATGTTCAACCAGTTTTTTTAATACACTGTTTGATTTGATCTGCTAACATTTTGTTGAGGATTTTTGCAACTATATTCATTTTTTAAAAGCTCCCCAGGTGAGCCCTATATAGTTTGATTGAGAGCTACTGACATAGAGGAATACCCAATCATGTATTCTGAGAGGTAAGTCCTGGGATAGTCATTGTAGTAAATCTTGGAAAACATATAAATGTCCACTAATAAAGAACTATCTAAATCAAGTATGGTACACTTATATTGCAGAATACTGGCAGTTAAAACAGAATGGATAGATTAATACATACCGAGTTGTTAAGATGTCTGGAATATATTTTTGCTTATTTATTTTTAAGTTACTTGTGGCTAGGCATGGGCTTTCTCTAGTTGTTGGCATCAGGGACTACTCTCCGGTTGCATGGTGAGTGGGCTCCTCATTGCAGCGGCTTCTCTTGTTGCAGGGCATGGGCTCTAGAGTTAAGGCTCAGCAGCTGTGGCACAGTGCCCATGGTTAGTTGCTCCATGGCACATGGAACCTTCCTGGACCAAGGACTGAACTAGTGTCCCCTGCATTGGCAGGCAGATTCTTAACCACTGGACCGTGAGGGGAGCCCTGGAATGTTTTTTTTTTTTTTTAATTTTTTTTACAAAATTTAATTTTATTGGTTTTGCCAAATATTGACATGAATTCACCACGAGTGTACATACGAGTGGAATGTTTTTAAATGAAAAAAAAAAGTTGTAAAATAATTGCTAGTATAATCTTACTTTTATTTACCTTCTCAAAATTGTATATTTCTCCATGTTTCCAGATATGTAAGGGCATAGAAAAAGGCCTGAAAGGATGCATTAATACATTGATTATTCTGGGAAGAGCAGAGAGATTGAACTGGGGTCAAGGAGGACTCTCATGATTTTCATTGCTCATTATCTTTATTGCTTAGAATGTTTACAATGGCAACATATTAGTATAGTATTTGTGCACTAACAAACACCTATTTTAAAATTAAAATTGCATTTACTAAGTCCCAGGCACTATGAAAAGTTGTGAAACGTCCAAAATGAATAGATGGTCGCTATTCTAAAGAGCTTGTAATCTGACTGGGGGAGGGGGGATAGACCTGTAAAAAAAAAAAGAGGACAATAAGACATTATTCATACTGTGGTGGAAGTCTGTACACATGACAGTGGGAGCTCAAAGGAGGAAGATTGATGCCACCTTTGGATGGATGGTTGGGATAAAGAAAGGCATCAAGGAGGCAGCAACACTTGAGCTGTGTCTTAAAAGATGAGTCAATGGCACCCCACTCCAGTACTCTTGCCTGGAAAATCCCATGGATGGAGGAGCCTGGTAGGCTGCAGTCCATGGGGTTTCGAAGTATCGGACACGACTGAGCGACTTCACTTTCACTTTCATGTTAAATTAATTAACCCTTGAGGCTATTTGACCGAAGCGGCTCTAATGTCATGGTCGCCTACGTAAGCAAGCCAAAATCTAAGCTTGCAGAGGCTTCAAGGTTACAAAATCAAAACCCAAGGACAGCTAATGAGAGATAACTGGGCTTTATGCTATAACCAATCAATGATGTTCTTGCTGGACTTCCCGGGTGGTCCCGTGGTTAGGAATCTGCCTGCCAATGCAGAGGGCATGGGTTCCTTCCAGAAAGACTCCACGTGCTGTGGAGCAACTAAGCCACTGGGCCCTGACTACTGAGTCTGCAGTCTGCAGCCCTTGAGCTACAGCTATCAAACTGAGCCCACATGCCTAGAGCCCAGCCTCCAAAGCAAGAGAAGCCTGTGGACTGCAACTAGGAAAAGCCTGCAGGCAGCATGGAAGACCCAGTGCAGCCAAAAATAAGTAAATAAAATAAAACGAATTTTTAAAAAATGTCCTTGTTTTGCTTCCACCTTTTCTCTGTAAAAGTCTCTACCCTGCTGTTGTTGGAGCACTCCTAACCACTGCTGGTTTGGCGCTGCCCGACTCAAATCAGTCAATGTTCAAATAAACCCTTCTAATGTTTAATATGCCTCAGTTTATCTTTTGACAGTTGGGAGTTGACAGGCCTTTGGCATGTGGTCCAGGGAACAGTGGGGAACCCTGGGAGGCAGGCTGGATGGGAGCTGCAGACTGAGGGGACCTTGGGCACAAAGACGAGGAGGCATGTTTGGGGTATCTGGGGATTTTGTGGCTGTGACAGATATTCAAAACAGGGAAGACAGAGGGTAAGACTGAAGAGGTACAATAAATCCCCTACATATGAATGAGTTCCTCATCAAGAACACCCAAGTAAGTCCAGTTTGTTCATAAGGCCAACAAAGTTAGGGGCTTCCCAGATGGCACGGTAAAGCATCCGCCTGGCAATGCAGAAGCTGCAAGAGATGCTGTGAGAAAATGGCCTAGAGCAGGAAACAGCAACCCACTCCTCTGTTCTTGCCTGAAGACACACACAAACACCCGGGCAAAGTTAGCCTAGGTACTCAACTAACTCAGCTATGTAGTACTGCATTGTAACAGGTTTATAATTCTTTTCACGTGAATAATAGATTAAAAAAAAAACATTTTTAATCCTATAGTACAGGACCTTGAAAAGTACACTAGCACAACACAACAGCTGGCTTCCAGGGGCTGGCATAGAGTGAACAATCGAGAAGAGTTACAGCCTGGAGGAGAGAGGATGGTGGGAGGTGGTAGAGCTGAAGGAGACGGAGGCAAAGCTATAGTTTCACTCATGCCTGAGGTTGATGCCACAGCGGGAGTCGATTCTATCTACCCCCTTAAATAAAGTATCCAGTGATGTCTGGGCGGCGGCTCCTTTGTTTCTCATCATAGATGACACGGTAGCACTGGACTGCCTTCTGAATGGCTGCTGCAACCTTCATGTACAGCTCTACACTCGAGTCCTGTGTCTCCAAAGCTAACGGTGCCTCCTCAAATAGAACTGACTTCCATGACTGAACCTGTGAGCGCATGTTCACGTCTCTGCAAGTCTGCAACTTGGATTCGCAGGTAAGGGACTTACTGCGTAGGGACCTATGTTCAACATCCTGCGATGAAGCACAATGGAAAAGAATACGAAAGAGAATGGATATATACATCCATCTAAATCACTGTGCTGGACAACAGAAATGGACACAACGTTGTAAATCAACTATAGCACAGTTAGGAAAATGACTGAAGAGGTAAGCCCAGGGCTGGGGGCACGGAGCATGCGCCTTCACGGTCAGCCAGTCCCCGCCCCGCCCCGTGCAGTGCTGGGTTTGCACATCCGTGAAATGAACATGCAGAAGGTGCCTCGGGAGAAAGCAGTGGCTGTGACTGTGACTTGCGTTCTAAATCCAGCTCCTCCACTTCAGAGCTGTGGGATCGTTCTCAAATGACACTCAACCCTCCGTCTCATTTCTCAAATGGAAACTGGCATGTCTCCCTCCTACGGCCTTTGTGTATAACATATGACGTATGATAAAGGAAGCACGGTGGAATGATACAGGGGAAGATCACTGGCAATGAGAGTCCCTCTCTCCTCTCTCCCACACCCCCTCCACTCAGGCCGGCACTCCTCACACAGACCCTCCAGCTTCCTCCCCCCCACCCAGGCTAGGATGGAGGGTCAGAGGAAAGCCCTTGCCCCCGCAGGAGGAAGTGGAAAGTCAGTGTGGGAAACAGCCCCCGGAGTGGCAAGGGTCTCCCGATCGGATCGGAGGATGAGAAACTGGTGGCAGAGCAGATCTGGGCCTGCTTCCTGACCCCCAGCCCCACACCCCATGGGAGCTCTGGTTTCTCCTCTCTATTTCTGGGAACTGCGCCTGCAAATATTTCTCTCTGGATTCATCTGCACTTTCAAAAACCTCTGAATTCAAATGTTCTAAACTACCGTGAACTAAGAATCCAGCTGGCTCCTTTAAAGGTCACCTTAAAATCTTTACAAGTGAAGGAATTCGGTGTTCCTCAGAATGCTGTGTCCCTAATAATAACACTCCTGGGCACTTGTCTGTCTTTCGAAATGCTTTCCCTGACCTCATCTCTTCTGATGCTCTCAAAATACCACAAAGTAGCCAGGCAGGGCAGGTATCACCAGCCCCAGTTTGCAGATGAAGAAACAGAAGCTCGGAGAGTCTGCATTTCATAGAGCTCCTCAGTAACAGAAATAAAATCATCCCAGGGCTCTTTCTTCCATATAGGAAGCCATTTGGGTGAGCACAGCCATGTGGCTTTGGGCGACAAACACCCTCTGGACACCGGCCTCACCAAGAGACCCCAAACTTGGGATGCAGACAGCACAGGGAGGTGCGTATCAGACTCCACCATCTGTGTGAGCCCAGATGAGATGCCGTCTAGGGCTCAGTTTTTCTCTTTACCAAATAGGAACAAGGCCCTGTGCCACGATGACGGCGTTTTGTAAAAGTCAAACAAGATGATGCCAAGGAGAGTTGCTTTCAGAAATGGCACACCAGCTGTGGCAAGGGTTGGGGAAGGTTTGAGTTGTTGGGGATGCCATTGCTATTAGGAACAGTTGCTTTGCTGGCTGGATTTCCCAGGTGGTGCTAGTGGTAAAGAACCCACCTGCCAATGCGGGAGATGTAAGAGACTCAGATTTGCTCCCTGGGTCGGGAAGATCCCCTGGAGAATCCCATGGACAGAGGAGCCTGGCTGGCTGCATTCCATAGCGTCGCAAAAGTGTTGGACACGACTGAAGCGACTACGCGTGTGAGCTCACTTTGCTGACTAGTTGGAGGACTGAGCAGAGAGCCTGTTTCATTGCCTGGTATGTATTAGGTATTCAATAAGTAGAACTATGTTTATTATGTGCTGTGAATCAGTAATTCCCCATTTGGTCCCCAGTTCTATATCCCCCAGGATGATCAGGTATCCCTAACATCAGATGGAAGTAGCAGAGATCTGGAGGGAAAAAAAAAATGAACAGGTCGGTGGAATGGTGAACCACACCGCCTGGCCTTATAGAGGCCAGCTGACCTGAGACCAGGTCCATGGGTCTCACAGGGACTTCTAGTCTCAAAATGCATACCATGAAACAACAATACCATTCAGCTCCTGGGGGTTTGCGGAAAATCTCCATCTTCACTGCCTCCTCTTCCTCCCTGCCTGCAGGTCTTAGTGTAACTCAGTGAACAGGGACAGCAGAAACGTCTGGATCACAAATCCATACTTCTGGCGTGCATGGCTTTTACTATTTTCAGAGGCTTTGCAATTCTGGGCTTAAATGAGGCTTTGGGAACTCTCTGGAATTTTCCCTATTCATGCCCCAATTAGCAGGGATAATTGAGGGTTGTTTCTGTTTGCTCCTTATAGCCAAGCTGGGGCCATCTGTAAACAAGAACCGGGGAAGTGATTTGGAGGTGGTCATGGGCCTGTTATACTGACATTGGTGTTCCAGGGTTGGAGAACATTCATGCAACACATTTTTATTGGGCCCTACTTTGAACTCAGAACTAAGCCGTGTTCTGGGAATACATCAATAAAAATAGGGTGCCTGACCTTAAGAAATTAGAGAATGCTAATAATTGGCCAGGCAAATGCAATTAAGTGGGATAGGAGCTCTAGAAACAAGAGAAAGAGATTTTAAAACCAATTTTGTGATGTTTGTCAGGAAAGGCTCAAGTGAAGAGTGAGAAAGGAGAAGCTAAAGATAGGTTCCAACAGTACCACTATTACATGTTTGACCCTGGGATCTCTCCATCTCTGTGAACTCCAATTTCTTTACATAAAAGTGAAAAAGAATGGTTGCATTTTGCTATCTCTGAAATAACACAAAAATTCTATGAAATTTTTAATTTAAACTTTTCAAAATATTAGTTACATGCCCAAATAAAGCCATAGTTATTGGTAAAGAATCTGCCTTCTGTGCAGGAGACCTGGGTTCGATTCCTGAGTTGGGAAGATCCCCTGGAGAAGGAAATGGCAAGCTACTCCAATATTCTTGCATGGAAAATCCCATGGACAGAGGAGCCTGGTAGGATACAGTCCACAGGGTCGCAAGAGTCAGCCAACCACCATCGAAATCTAAAAACAAAACCCCCAAAATGTGTTTTCAAAAACCAAAAAGATTGGGGGCAGGGATAAATTAGGAGTTTGGGATTAACATATACACACTGCTATGTATAAAACAGATGAACAACAAGGACTTACTGTATGGCATGGAGAACTCTACTCAATATCTTAGAATAACTTATAAGGGAAAACAATTTGAAAAATAATATGTATGTATATTTTTTCCCATATATATATATATATATTCTTTTTTTCCATGTGGTAGAATATTGTTGTTGTTATGCAGTCGCTCAGTCATGTCTGACTCTTTGTGACCGGATGGGCTGCAGCACACCAGGCTTCCCTGTCCTTCACCAACTACTGGAGCTTGCTCAAACTCATGTCCATTGACTCAGTGAACCATCTAGTGCTCTGTCATCTCCTTCTCCTCCCGCCTTCAATCTTTCATAGCATCAGGGTCTTTCCAAATGAGTCAGTTCTTTGCATCAGGTGGCCAAAGTATTGGAATTTCAGCCTCAGCATCAGGCCTTCTGATGAATACCTCAGGACTGATGTCTTTTAGGATGGACTGGTTGGATCTCCTTGCAGTCCAAGGTATTCTCAAGAGTCTTCTCCGACACCACGGTTCAAAAGCATCAATTTTTCGGTGCTCAGCTTTCTTTACAGTCCAACTCTCACATCCATCCATGACTACTGGAAAAACCATAGCTTTGACTAAATGGACCTTTGTTGGCAAAGTGATGTCTCTGCCTTTTAATATGCTGTCTAGGTTGGCCATAACTTTTCTTCCAAGGAGCAAGCATCTTTTAATTTCATGACTATAATCACCATCTGCAGTGATTTTGGAGCCCAGAAAAATAAAGTCAGCCACTGTTTCCACTGTTTCCCCATCTATTTGCCATGAAGTGAAGGGACCAGATGCCATGATCTTCGTTTTCTGACTGTTGAGCTCTAAGCCAACTTTTTCACTCTCCTCTTTCACTTTCATCAAGAGGCGTTTTAGTTCCTCTTCACTTTCTGCCGTAAGGGAGGGGTCATCTGCATATCTGAGGTTATTGATATTTCTCCCGGCAATCTTGATTCTTGCTTGTGCTTCTTCCAGTCCAGCATTTCTCATGATGTACTCTGAATATAAGTTAAATAAGCAGGGTGACAATATACAGCCTTGACATACTCCTTTCCCGATTTGGACCCAGTCTGTCGTTCCATGTCCAGTTCTAACTGTTGCTTCTTGACCTGCATATAGATTTCTCAGGAGGCAGGTGAGGTGGTCTGGTATTCCCATGTCTTTAAGATCTTTACCACCTTTAAGATCTCTTTACCATCTGAGCCATATATATAGAATCATCAAAGTGATTCAGTTACATATAACATCTGTAACTAACACAATATTATAAATCAACTACCAAAAAAAAGGTTGTTTTGTTGAAAGCAAATCAGGGAGGCAAAACAAACACTCCCCCTCTCTTTATAACACAAAAAGGGAAAAAATCCAGTGGTATATTTAAGGGACAGGAGAAAATAGAACATGTTAGCAAGTAAGGAGGATAAAACCAAAGGGCAGAGGGATCAGTAGGAAGCTACAAACTGAAAAGTGTTTGCTAGATTTGACCATCAGATCAATGGAAATACTTTAGAGAAATTTCACTGGGTGGTGAGGGAGAAACCCAGACCTCAGGGATTGTAAATAGAGTGTGATGTAAACATCAACCACTCTTTCAAGAAATCTAGCTGGAAATATGACAAAATCTTGAATCTGGGTGGCTAGGGTACACAAGTGAACTCTGTACTATTCTCTACTTGTCTGAAATCTACAATTTGTACCAGCTGAAGGAAAAAAGAGCAAGAGAGCAGTGGGTAGGTTGAATATAAGACTGGCAGAGGATTTGTTTGTTTTAATGAGAGGGCTTGAACATATATAAATCCTGGTGAAAAGACAGGGATGGAAATTGAAAGGGTGAGAAGGATGATTAAAGGAGAAGAAAGGAGGAGTGGGATAAAACACAAAGTGAAGGAATTGTCTTAATGAGCAGAAGTACATTTTTGAGAAGGATGAGGACCATAAAAATTGTGGTGATCCCTCTTGATTGACTTTACTTTGTCAGGTAAAAGCAAAATCTTGCAGTAGGAATCATGGCCGGAGGAAAGTTCTAGAGCAGCTATAGAAACAAGAAAAGCAGAGGAAGTGCAGGTTGCAAAGGCGTTCCTCCAAAGCTCTCACAACCCTGGACCCAGCCCTAAGTTCTGCCTAGCCCGGAATAAGGGATGACCTTGTTCATTTGCCCCAGTGTCTCAGGTGTGTTGGCTGTGGATTGGGACTGGGATGCTGACTAGGGACCTGCAAAAGGCTTGAGTGCTGAGTGCTCAGTCATTCAGTCATGTCTGACTCTTTGTGGCAGATTGTAGCCTGCCAGACTCTTCTGTCCATGGGATTTTCCAGCAAGAATATTGGAGCAGGTTGGCAATTCCTTCTCCAGGTGTTCTTCCTGACCCAGGGATCAAACCCACATCTCTTGTGTCTTTTGCACTGGCAGGCGAATTCTTTACCACCAGAGCCACTGAATTCGGAGACCTTGTATTCACCAGCAATGACTTCAGTCTGCAGATGAGTATGATGGTTTTTTGCCACGTGTTGAAGTTTGAGAAGAAGACAGGAGAAATCAGGTGGGCTGAAATCAGCTAGTGTTGCAATTGTGCCAGATGAGTGCAAAAATAATGTCAACGAGATAAAGGGACTGGGAGTATAACAAGAAACTTAGTGATGGTCCATGAGATCAGTGCCGAGGGTAGGATGTGAAGACGGGCTGACAGATGAGCAGTGAGGAGAATAAAGGAATAGTGGACAGGGAGATCTGATAAGGTCCAAGAACGGATCCCTGGGTGGTGAAGATCCTGGGGAGAAGGAAATGGCAACCCACCCAGGTATTCTTACCTGGATACTCCCGTGGACAGAGGAGTAGCAGGCTACAGTCCATGGTGTTGCAAAGAGTCAGACATGACTGAGCGACTCATAGTTTCACTTTCAAGAACAGGTAAGATGTATACAAGAAAGAGAAAGTTCAGGGAGGATGGAGGTTGGGATAAGAACTCACTGTGCAGTTGTAACAGCTAGGGGCCATCATGTTTCTTTTGTAGAAGAGTTCCAGGTAATGAGCAGGTCTAGGCGCGGCCACAGGAAAGGACTAAGGTAGGGTGCAGCTCAGCGGTGATGAGGCAGAGACGGGAGCTGGAGGTTGGATGGCCTGCCCACTGTGTCATGGAGCTTCTCTGGTGATGACAGGATGAGAGCAATGAAGAGCCAGGATCAGTGGTGAAGTCCTCCAGGAGTGTGCGTGTGTGTGTTTCTGAAGACCATACTATGTCACTTGATGTCAACTGGTATTTCAGAAAACTGGAAAACAGGAAAAGCTCGTCTTTGAAGCACTCTGCCATTTTTTCTGCAGGCTTGGTTTTGACTACAGTCCAGTATCTATGACCTTTATGCAGGGGTTAGAACTCAGATGTATGTTTTGGGGGGTCAACATTTAACCTGCTGCTGCTGCTGCTGCTGCTGCTGCTAAGTCACTTCAGTCCTGTCCAACTCTGTGTGACCCCATAGACGGCAGCCCACCAGGCTCTCCCATCCCTGGGATTCTCCAGGCAATAACACTGGAGTGGGTTGCTGCTATAGGAGGCTAAGTCAGGAAATCAAGCATGTGTGGATGGGGGAGGGCTGAGAGAGCTTGATGTGAACCCCCGGAGGGTGGCCCACAAGTCAACAATACAGGAAAGAGCCTCTAAAGAAATGCTTCTCCAGGCTCAAGAACTGCCTTCTGCCGAAGCTGGACACATGGCTGCAGGAATCACTGACGCCCTTTGTGCTGGGTCTGTTACCACCCAGGACACAGTAGGAGGACCCCAGAGGTCTCTTCCCATTCTGAGATTCTGTAAGAGATCCTTCCACGTGCTGGTACTTCTAAGGCTGATGACTGTTTTGGATAGATCATGAAATTGGGTGAGTAAGGAGCTGAGTGAAAGCTGGCAAATAATTGTCTAGAAACATAGTTCAGTTCAGTCACTCAGCCGTGTCTGACTCTGCGACCCCATGGGCTGCAGCACGCCAGGCCTCCCTGTCCATCACCAACTCCCAGAATTTACTCAAATTCATGCCCATTGAGTCGATGATGCCATGCAACCATCTCATCCTGTCCCCTTCTCCTCCCACCTTCGATCTTTCCCAGCCTCAGGGTCTTTTCAAATAAGTCAGCTCTTCGCATCAGGTGGCCAAAGTATAGCAGTTTCAGCTTCAGCACCAGTCCTTCCAGTGAATATTCAGGACTGATCTCCTTTAGGATGGACTGGTTGGATCTCTTTGCTGTCCAAGGACTCTCAAGAATCTTCTCCAACACCACAGTTCAAAAGCATCAGTTCTTCAGCTCTTATGTCTAGAAACATAAGAGGCCCAGTGTTTGCAGTGGTTAGCTTAGGGGAGGCACCCGAATGCGGAAACTTGCTTCTAGGAAGGGTGTGAAGGACAGGCGGGTCCTGGCGGCAATCTGTACACTCAGGTGGGTTTCCTTCACTTGCCTGGCCCTGGGCAGGCTGCAGGTCTCCTAGCTGTATGAGAGGCGGCCAGTAAAGTGCACAGTTCTCTCCCGCTGTTCCCTGGCACCAGCAGTGGCACCTGGGGACCTGTTAGAAATATAGATCCTTAGAAATCTCAGATCCTTTCTGGACCTCCTGAGTCTGACACCTCTGATATGGGGCCCAGAGTCCCATGTGTCAACCGGACTTGCAGCTTAAACTGAGGCCCACTACAGAGTGGCACATGGTTAAGAGCTTAGTCTTAGGTATCTTAGGTATACCTTCATTTGAATTTCAGCTCTTTCTCCTGTATGACTTTGGGCAAGTTACTTAACCTCTCTGAGCTTTGGTTTTCTCATAGGTAAAATGACAATAGCTACTTTATAAGGGTTTCAGGGAACTGAAGAAGGTAGTATTTGTAAAGAACTTTGTATCAGTTCGGTCGCTCAGTCGTGTCCGACTCTTTGCGACCCCATGAACCGCAGCATGCCAGGCCTCCCTGTCCATCACCAACTCCCGGAGTTCACCCAGACTCACGTCCATCAAGTCAGTGATGCCATCCCGCCAAAACACCAAAAATAACAATAGCTATTGTTCTTAGGCCAGTAGTAGCCAGCAGTCTCTTCCACATCATGCACTTTTGGAATAATCACTCTTCTATCTGTGGCTTCACCTATCAGGTGCCTTACTTTCAGCCCAGGGCTTTCAACTGAGACTTCTTGGCTGACATAGAACCTTTCCATTCAATTCTGCCCCAAATCCAGCTCTACCGATCGTGTCCATAGTATGAAAAGCTATAGGCTTGACTTGGCCCAATAAATTAGCTCCCATGAGGAGACTGATGCATATTGCCTGTGGAGTTGCAAGTCAGTGACTCCAGATCTGGTCACCAGCATGAGCGGAACAGGGCTTCCATGGTGGCTCAGTGGTGAGAAAAAAAAAAATCTGTCTGAAATGCAGGACACTCAGGAGTTTCAGGTTCAATCCCTGGGTATGGAAGGTCCTCTGGAGGAGGGCATGACAACCCACTCCAGTATTCTCGCCTGGAGAATCCCACGGACAGGGGAGCCTGGCAGGCTACAGTCCATGGGTTCACAGAGAGTCAGACACGACTGAACTGACTGAGCACGCACCCATGACCGATCCCTGGGTGATGCGACCAGTGCCTGCCTGGGGAGTGGCCCTCACTTCCTGCTATGGACTTACTACTGTCTGTTTTTCACAACTTGTTCTCTTTGAGGGATTCCCAAAGTGCTTGCAAAGTCTGTTTTATTCATGACTCAGGTGTACAAGGAACCCCTGCACAGGTTTTTTTCTCTCACTTGGCCGTATTCTGACTTCTGTGCGAAATAGGCAGAACAGCGCATGATGGGGAGGCTGTGTCCTTGGGGGTGAAGTGACTTGTCTAATCTAGGGTTGCACAGCTGGGAGGTGTAATCGCAGAAGCACAGCTCACTCTCCTGGGTCTTGGTCTAGTTCTCTTTCAAACAGAACACAGGGCTTCCTCAAGTGGACCCAGAAGTTCTCCAAACCAGGTGACCTGAGCTCTAGAAAGAGCACATTTGTGTCTGAATTTCCCTTTTCTCTACTGAAAATTGTCTGTCTTGCTGCTATTTGACCTAGTTTCCTCTGACCCAGGTCTCAGTGGGGAAGAGAAAGCCCCTTGGGTCAAGAAAACAAGAAATTCCTTGCCTGTACCTCAAGTCTGAGTCACCATCTGCTCCCCTGACCCCAGGATCTTTGACTCCCTGGAGAGCTCAGCATGGATCAGGCCAGCTCCAGGAGATGGGGTAAAAATCTGCTACTTGTTTTGCAAGGAGCATCTGGCACAAGGGGCTGTCTCTGACAGTTTTTGCATGAACTCAATGTCTGCTCTGGATAAGAACTCTTCTTTAATAAACTGAGCTTGTTACTGCTCAGTTGCTAAGTGATATCCAACTCTTTGTGAGCCCATGGACTGCAGCACACCAGGCTTTTCTGTCCTTTACTGTCTCCTGGAGTTTGCTCAAACTCATGTCCATTGAGTTGGTGATGCCATCCAACCATCTCATCCTCCGTTGTCCCCTTCGCCTCCCTCCCTCAATATTTCCCAGCATCAGGGTCTTTTCCAATGAGTTATCTCTTCTCAACAGGTGGCCAAAGTATTGGAGCTTCAGCATCAGTCCTTGCAATGAATAATCAGGGTTGATCTCCTTGCAGTTCAAGGGACTCTCAAGAGTCTTCGCCAGCATCACAATTCGAAAGCAACAATTCTTCAGCACTCAGCCTTCTTTACAGGCTGTCTCTCACATCCATACATGACTACTGAAAAAAATCATACTTTTGACTATGGTTATGGGCTTGCATAAACCTTTTCTCTTTAAAGTAAATATGGTCATAACCTTTCAGGCCCACCCTCCTCTCTGCCTTGATGTGGGGATCTGGCCAGGTGGCGGGGTTGAAGTTCAGGATATGGCCTTTTGGTGACAGAGAAGGACATTTGTCTTTCCCTTGGAACAGCTGTTGCCTTCCAGCAACATGCCAAACCCACATTCAAGGTTATCAGCGTCCCTACAAACCACTGGCCAGCTCCACTGTGGGGAGCAAAGGCAGGAGTTGAAAGTTGCCAATTTCGTGTGCAATCTCTTTGACCTCCTACTTCTCCCAAACACACATGCTATTTGCTCCTTGGTTCGAAAAGCCCTGAGAGAGCATGGCTCTGGGTGGTTCCACCATGGGGGTATGGAGTGGGGTGCTGGTGAGGGGTGGACTGTGGGGACACTTGAGGTTGGGTGTAGGCCTGAATGCCACAGTGTGCCTGGCACGTGACAATCCTGGTTAGCAGGTGGTCCTGTTGCAGAGATGAGGGAGTCTGTGCCCAGGCGTCACCCCAGCTACAGCCTCGTTGCCTTAGCAACCAGCCTGTACATCTGCTAAGAGAGCCTGGTTTCATACAAGCCCTGGGGGAAGATAGCATCAGAGCTGGGACCTGGCTCCAGCCTTCTCTGTTTCTCTCCCGTCTTTGTCCTTTTCTCACTCAGCTTGAGCTCTGCCTGCAATGCGTGAGACATGGGTTTGATCCCTGGATCAGGAAGGTCCCCTGGAGAAGGGAATGGCACCCCACTCCAGTATTCTCGCCCAGAGAATACCGTGGATAGAGGAACCTCGCGGACTACACTCCATGGGGGTCACAAAGAGTCAGACAGAACTGAGCAACTAACACTTTTGCTTTTTGGGGACTGCAGAACAAGTTACGGTAGTCTGGTGGCTTAAACAAAAATGTATTTCCTCACAGTTTTAGAGGCTGGGAAAAGGAAGATCAAGGTGCTGGCTGACTTAGTTCCTGGTGAGGAGCCCCCTCCTGGCTTGTAAAGGCTTCTCACTGTGTCCTCACATGGCCTTTCTTTGGTGCTTGCCATTGGGAAGACTGAGAAATTCAGTTCAATTTGGTGGGATACAAAGAGTCAGTCCATAATAGTCCTTGACTGCCCTGCTCCTTCCTGGGTGAGGAGACTTTCTTCTTTCATCCAAACTTTACAATTACTTGGACTTTACTGAGAAAATTTTAGTTAATATTTAAAATGCCAGCTTTAAAAACAAAACCCCATTGTGGACACTAATTCATTTTTGAATGCAGAGCAAAGCCCCCATAATATATATCCAGATAAAAGAGAAAGCATTTTGTCTCAGCTCAGACAAGCATCCATCCCATGAATGGAAACTGTCTCTCCTGGGATATGAAGGAAAAAAGGCAAAGGGCCCACTTGATCAAATTAATCAATAGCATCTGATTTTCACCAACCCTCCTTCTTAAGAGCCTGGGCAGTGAGAAGGAGCTTCAAATTAGCCACAACAAAAAGCAACTGGAGCAGAAAACTCTAGAGTCACCAGCAAATCTGCAGCCAAAAGGATTCGCTCTTCTGAGTCTGGGGGCCAGTGAAACTGACTTCAGTCCCATGGTGTTAGCAGTGATGTTTACCACCAAGGGGATGCTGCGCTTTCCTGGGCCCTGGATCTGTGCCTTCCCTGTCACACCAGCTGCTCTCTCCGAGCAGGAAGGAGGGAAACCAGAGGCTCCCTGTGGATGTGAAGGCTCTCCCCCACCCCCAGCGGGTGTGATGTCCCACTGCCCTGCCACCCTGAGCCCAGGCCATTGCGCTGACCTCCACCGTCAGCTGGGCTTGGCGATGACTGAGGCAGTCATTCCGTGGGGATTTTACAAGCATCTGTTATGCAGTAGGGCGGGGCTGGCTTTCACTGACTGCACGGAGCCTGTCCTCAAGGGTTCTCAGACTAAAGCAACAAGTCCACAAGCAATTTAATACAGCGGAAATACATGCAGCAGGAATAGAAGGCAGGGGAGGGCAATCAGGAGGACTTCCAGGGAGAGGAAATACCTGATAGGAATGTTCAGGGAGGGAAAAGCTTTCCAGAAAGAGCAAAGATGGAAGGGTAAATAACATCACGGTGTGTAACTGTGATGCATCTCATAACTGCAACAAAATGTCTTGGTGAGAGGGACTGAACTCTCTGAGGATCAAGAATCATGGCTAGTTTTCCAAACTCTGTGTGTGTGTGTGTGTGTGTGCACGCGCATACATGCGTGCTTCATCGCTCAGTCACGTCTGACTCTTTGTGACCCCGTGGACTGTAGCCCACCAGGCTCCTCTGTCCATGGGGATTCTCCAGGCAAGAATACTGGAGTGGGTTGCCATACCTTCCTCCAGGGGATCTTCCCAACTCAGGGATCAAACCCAGGTCTCCTGTATTGCAGGCAGATTCTTTACCATCTGAGCCACCAGGGAAGCCCAATATGACATTCCACTGAAATACGCTCCCACTGGAAGGCTGTCTGGAGAGACTGTCCCAGCTGACCCGGCACCCGTGGTTATTCTGGAGTCTGTGTCCTGGTCAGCTCCTGCCTCCTGAGGGAGACTGACCCTTGGTTTCTGCCTTCCCGTTCCCCTCACTGGCCTGGGCCTCGCAGTCAGGTGGGCTGGCCTGGTATCCGACCTTCGCACTGCTTCCAGTGGGACCAGGCCTCCAGGGGCCTGTGCCCTGGCTCCCCCTGCTAAACACGGGGGTTTAGCAGCAGTCTGCTCCTGTCAGCACTCTCCCACGTGCCCCTGACGAAGTTAGTGGCCTCCTCTGAGCTCAGCCCTAAGGCATGACCAAGCGCCCTGTTCATAGCTTTAGAGAACCACAGCTACAAGGAAGCTGAATGTGTGGTTTCTGCAAGTAGCTCAAGGGACACCACAGGGACGGAGGCAGAGGCCCTGGGCAACCAGACCCCTCGGCCCGAGCTGCTCGGTCTGCCCTCTTGAACACAACTCCACATGGTGTTTTGTTGGAAAATCAGGATTGTTGTGGAGTCGGAGGGACTTTACAAGTCTCGCTGAAGTGAGCCCGCGGAGTGGCCACGTCCGAGCTGAGGGCGCCTGGAAAGCTTTACTGTCCGCTCCAGCCGGGCCCCTCCACGCCTTCCCTTCCTCCTGCAGCCCTCAGCCCCTGCACTTCTCACGGTCCCCCAGGGCTTTACTTCCGGAACACCACATAACCTCATGGCCTCGCTTTCCACGCCCCTCCTCGCGTTTCCGTGTCATTCTTTAATACCTCGTTATGTGTGGTCTGGATCAGCCGTTCCCAAGCTTGAACAAGCATCAGAGTCACCAGAGGCCTTGCTCAAATACAGACTGCTGGGTCCACTCCTAGAGTTCCTGATTCCCAAGGTCTGAGTCATAGGAGGGCATGAATCCTAAGGCACATCAGCTAAAGGACATCAAAATTGAAAAAGACTCCTTAGAGCTGAGCATGCTAAGTGAAGTAAGTCAGAGAGCGGAAGACAAATACCATATGATATCACTTGCATGTAGAATTTAAAATATGGCACAAATGACTATACCTACGAAGCACTTATAGACAGAGAAAAGACATGGTTGCCAAGGGAGTAGGGGGTGGGGCTGGGGGAGGGGTGGAGTAGGAGCTTGGGATTAGCAGATGCAGACGATTATACTGTAGGATGGCTAAACAACAAGGTCCTACTGTATAGCACAGGGAACTATATTCAATATGCTGTGATAAACCATAATGGAAAAGAATATAAAAAGAATGTATATATATATATATGTACAGCTGAAACACTCTGCTGTACAACAAAAATTAATACAACCTTGTAAATCAACTGTCCTTCATTTTTTTTTTAATTCTAAAAAGAAAAAGGCTCCAGAGAGAAAGCATTTTTCCAAAAGGTGTATTCCTCAGGTGGATTTGCTAAAGCACTTCCGTATTTATAAATGAAAACTCAGGTACTGAGGCAGACCAAGAAATCACTCCAACTTAGCGACATAAAGCAACTGTGCTCGCAGAATCTGAGGGTCAGGAGTTTACACAAGGCACAGCAGGAACGGCTGGCCGTTGCTCCTTGACGGCCTCAGCTGGATAACTCAAGGCCCAGGGCTTAAGTCATTTGAGGGTTTGTTCTGCTTGTTGGGTGGTTGATGCCTGTTCACTTCCGGAAATGAGACCTCTGCCAGGTTAGTCTGGGCTTTTACTCACAGCCTGAGGGCTTGTTTCCCAGGGTGAGCATCCTGGGAGAGAGACCCACGTGGAAACCATATTGCTTTGCCTGATTCGGTCGTGGAAGTCATGCGTCCAAGTGTCTGCTGTGGAGCCAGCTACAAAGACCGGCCTGGGTTCCCAGGTTCACTTAATACAACTGGCAATATCCTGGAAACTGTGTGGGACTGGAAATATGACTTTGGTAATTTTTGGAAAACACAATCTGTCACAATGAACAGAAGAAGTAGACTCTACACCAAAACTCATCTATAAAGATAATTTAATTCTCTCTCGGACATGGCCCAGCTTCTATAGACCATAGATTCCAGATTATTTAGACGGCATAGAAATCAAGTCTACAGATTATCTTGAAAAATCAAGATATTTTCCATTATCTTGAAAAATTTCAGCAATATGAGATGAAATTCTCAGATGTCAACATTTGCCAGAAGAGTATCATGTGTTCCTTTTCATTTTTTTGGCTGCTCTGGGTCTTAGTTTGCAGCCTGTGGGATATTTGATCTTCTTTGCAGCACATGGGCTCTTTGGCATGTGGGATCTAATTCCCTGAGCAGGGATTGAACCTGCGTCCCCTGCATTGGGAGCGTGGTGTCTTAACCACTGGACCACCGGGGAAGCCCTCAGCTTCTTTTTTAAACCTACCATGTAGGCCTCACTTTCCCTGTTCACCATTGACCCTGTCACTTGGGTGTTTCCCATGCATTTCAGCTTATGTCATTATGTGCCCAGTTCTCACAGATGTTGAGTTTATGATCCTCATTGAAGAGGATGTGGCTACCCCTAGCCTAACCACCTATGGAAACTACCAGAAGACATCAGATCTAAAGCAGAGCTAAGATGCTATGAATATAGATGAAATCATACCATTCAATACCTAGTTGAATTGGTTACTATGTCTACTCATGTTTGTCCTAAATTTGCCTCCCTAAGAGCTTATATTAAAAACATTCATTCTTAGCTTTCATTGTCTCTGATCTGAATAAAGATCTAAAAAGGGGTTTGGGCCTGGGATGGACAAACTGGAGTTTCAAGACCTCTGTGTGGCCAGAGCTAAAGGAAACTCATTTTTAAAAAAGTGAAAGTGAAAGTGAAATTCACCTTGTCATGTGCAACTCTTTGTGATCCCGTGGGCTGTAGCCTGCCAGACTCCTCTGTTCATGGGATTTCCCAGGCAAGAATACTGGAGTGGGTTGCCATTTCCTTCTCCAGAGGATCGTCCTGACCCAGGGATTGAACCCAGGTCTACCATATTGCAGGCAGATTTTTTACCATCTGAGCCCCCACAGAAGCCCCAAAGGAAACTCATTAGAGTAACCCGTCTTAAGTTGTTCTTACCCTGGGATCAGGGATTAGGGAGTCTGTGAACCCGTGAAATTATAATACATAATTGTATGTGTATGTGAAGAAGATCACATATTTAAATAGGTTTTTCACTGAGTTCTTGACCCTAAAATGTGAAGAATCTCTGCAATGTCTGAAGACAGAAGATCAGGGCAGTGGCAAAGGACTTTGCAGACACTTGAGGCTGAGAGTGAGGCTCAGGGAGAGAAAGCAGAGGGGAAATGGGCCCAGAAATCAGAGCAAACTTGCCTGAAACTGCTCTTGTCAAGGTCACCAACAACTTCTGTGTTACTAAATCCAACGATCAGTTCTCAGTACTCCCTTAACTTGACTTATCAGCCAGCTGGCCTGACTGAGCATTCCTTTCGCTCGAAATGCTTCCTTCAGTGGCTTCCACGATGAATTCTCCTAGATGATTCCTGCCTCATTGGACTGTTCCTTCTTAAGCCTCCGCTGCTGGGTTCTCATCTTCTCCCTGACTTCTAACCTTTGGAAGTTTCTAGAGCTCATCTTCTATTCTCTATAAACATTTACTTCCTTGCTGACAGTATTCAGTCCCACAGATTTAAATGACACCTACATTGTAAAGATTCTCACATTTCTTTCTATATATACTTCTAAGCCCAACAGTGCTTCAGAATTCCACATTCAGATACAAACCTGCCTACCCAAACTCCCCTTGGATGATTTAAAAGGGATCTCGGACTTTCCAAAACGGAACTTTTCTTTCCCCTGCCCTCCCCTTTCCCCATCAACTCCTCCCCCAGGCTCCCCATCTCAATGAAAGGGACCTCCAGGTAAGAGTGCCAGAAATCCAGAACCTTCTCTTGCCTCATGTGACACCACGTGCTTCCCTGCATTTCTGCTGCTTTATTTTTTGTTTTGTTAACTTTTCACTTTATATTGAAGTATAGTTGATTTGCAATGCTGTGCTCGTTTCAGGGATACCACAAAGTGATTCCCTTACACATACACGTGGATCTATTCTTTTTCAAATTCTTTTCCCCACTGGGTTGTCACAGAACATTGAGCTGAGCTCCCTGTGCTGTACAGTAGGACTTTGTTGTTTATCCATTTTAAATCAGAAGACGTACAGATGACATACAGAAGACACACATATGCAGAGTGGCATATGAAAAGATGTTCAACATCGCTAATTATTAGAGAACTGCAAATCAAAACTGCAGTGAGATATCACCTCACAGCCATCAGAATGGCCATCATCGAAAAATTCACAATGAATAAATTCTGGGGAGAAGGGAACCTTCTGTTGGTGGGAATGTAAATTGGTACAGTCACTACAGAGACTTTATGGAGATTCCTTAGGAAACCAAAAATAGAGCTACCATATGTCCCTGCAACCCCACTCCTGGGCATATACCTGGAGGAAACATAGTCCGAAAGGATGCACGCACCCCGTGTTCACGGCAGCACTGTTTACAAAAGCCAAGACACGGTGGCAATCTAAATGTCCACCTCCAGAAGAATGTGGTCCATGTATATATATATATGTACATACATATACATCATATATAAATATATATGATGGAATATTACCCAACCATTAAAAAAGAATGAAATAGTGCCATTTGCAGCAACATGGATGGATCTAGAGATTGTCATGCTGAGTGAAGTAAGTCAGACAGAGAAAGGGAAGTATCATGTGGTATAGCTTATGTGCGGAATCTTAAAAAAAATTACACAAATGAACTTATTTACAAAACAGAAATAGACACACTTAGGGAGTTTGGGGGCTTTGTGTGTTTTTTGTTTCGGCCTCCCTATGCAGCTTGCTGCGTCTTGGTCCCCCGATCCCGGATCAAACCTGTGCTCTCAGCAGTGGAAGCACAGAGTTCTAACCACTGGGTTGCCAAGGAATTCTTTCTCCTTTAGAATCAGAATGGCCACCATCAATGTGGGGGCCTAAGCGAGATCACCCGGCCAGTCCCACGCCCTTCGTGGTTATTAAAGGTGGGGTGGTGAAACCAACTAGGAGTTTCTCACCGTTCCACAAAATGGACCCCAAATTGGGGCAATTGAAATGTGACCAGTGACCAGCCCGTCTTACTGGAAATCTCAGCCATGGCGGTCTCCCAGAGGAGGCCTGGAGGAACAGAAACACAAGTGATGTGAGACCATGGGTGGCATTTATCTTAGGAGAAGCCGAGTTGGGGACGTGCGTGAGGTGGAGGTTGTGAAGGTAGAATGTGAACCAATCAAAAGAGTAACATGGGGGACTTCCCTGGCAGTCCAGTGGTTAAGACTCTGTGCTCCCAACACGGGAGACACGGGTTCATTCCCTGGTCAAGGAACTAAAATTCCGCATGCCGCAAAGCACAGGCAAAATAATAATATTTTTAGAAAAGAGTAACACGGAATTCAGGCTGAACCAGAGACAGGTGACAATTCCCCTGCAGGGTGCAGTCACCATCCTCAACAGGGTGCTGGCACCTAAGCCAACGACTCTGCTAACGACCTGCAACAAAAGAAAGGAAAGGGCCTAGATGTGTCTTCCCAGAATCCCAGAAAGGCTCTGAGGTGAGCACTCATTATGGAACACTTAAAAGGAGCAGTAACAGGCTTGAAGCTCTCATTGCTGTTAGTTCTGCCATTTATATTTCTAATACGATTTGAGGGGCAGCTGGTCCCTGTAAAGCAGTATCTCCCTGAAAACATATACAGCCTCCCTAAGGATAGGCTACAGCAAAGAGAAAGTTCATCATTCTCCTGCCCTTCAGCACATCTCCAGGCCCTGTGGGTCTAGGTCTTGGCATTTACAAACCAGGTGAAGGATTTACTTTTCCAGAACATTTTTTCTGTGCCCAGGTAGAAGCAGTGTCTCTCTCTTTGTGCTCTTTATCCAGCTATCTGCTAAAATTCTTTTTAGTAGAAAATTCTTTTTTATCCTTTATTCTAGTTACTTTTTGTGCCTCTAACTTCTCTTCACTTAGAGTTTGGTTTTGTGGAGGGCAAGATCTGTCTGGTTAATCTCTGATTCCCTGTTATTTGTCACCATGCCTGACACCCACAGATACTCAATAATTGCTGGGTAAAAGAAAAGAAAATTTAAGGCAGAGACTACCTTTAATGGTGCTCATGGTAGAAATAGCTCCCATTTCCAGTGCTTATTATGTGGTGAGCTTTAAGCTAACTGCTTTATGTCTGATTCCAAAGTCAGACAGATAGATAGCAGCCTGCATGGAATGATGTGAAGGGTTCCTGAAAGCCTTCTGCCAGTCTGTTTGAAATGCCTACGAGGAATTTTCAAGTAGGACAAATTGAAAGCCAAAACTGTTCATGAGACATAGGCCATGTTAATGTGAATATGTTAATTTTGATTGAGAATGTATTCATTTTTAATTAATGAGTGGTCTTAATCCATTCGGACTGCTATAAAAAAATACCACAGACTAAGTGGCTTATAGATAAGAGAAATTTACTTCTCCCCGTTCTAGAGGCTAAACGGCCCAAGATCAGGGTGCCAGCATGATCAGGTGAGGGCCCTCATCACGGTTGCAGACTTCTGGTTGTGTCCTCACATAGCAGGAGGAAGTCAACCCTGCATATTCATCGGAAGGACTGATGCTGAAGCTGAAGCTCCAGTACTTTGGCCACCTGATATGAAGAGCCATTGGAAAAGATCCTGATGGTGGGAAAGAGAAGGGGGCAACAGAGGATGACATGGTTGGGTAGCATCACCAATTCAATGGACAGGAGTTTGAGCAAACTCCAGGAGACAGTGAAGGATAGGGAAGCCTGGTGTGCTGCAGTCCATGGGGTCACAAAGAGTTGGATATGATTTAGCAGCTGATCAACCACCACCATCTCATGAGCTAATGGCTTCCCAAAGGCCCCTCCTTCTAATACTGTCACTTTGGGGATTCGATTTCAACATAAGAATTTGGGGAGACACATTCATATACTATTCACATTCATATGCAAATCATATTCTCAGTTGCTAATTAATATTGTTTGAGAAATTATTATTTCCAAAGCTCTGTTTTAAGTGCTTCGCAGGTAGCTTTGTTCACAACCCCATGAGACAGGTATTATTCCTGTCCTAATTCAGTAAATGAGGAAACTGAGGTCCAAAGTTTAGTACTTTGTGCCAGTTCCCACAGCTAGTAGGTGATGGGTTCCCAGGCTATGGGCCCAGGCAATCTGGTGCCAGAACCTACACCCCTGACCACTCTCCTGTGAGAGTCATTTCCTGGAGAGGGTGTCAAAGTCCTAAGAAAATGGGACATGATTTCTTAGAGAGGAGTATGCAAAATAGCTGTGTATTGATGTGAAAAAGGAGCTGGAAGGTGTGAAGCATGACCACAGCTCTAAGAAACTTCTGAGTTAGCCCACTGAGCTCCTGGTGTGAGTTAGCACACTGAGCTCCTGGTGTGAGTCAGCTGGACACTGTGGGTGAAGCAGCCACTCAGCGGTGCAGCTCAGATCTCCTTTCAAGAGAACCTCCTTGAAACAGGGGAACAGCCTCCAGCTGCTACATAATTACATCTCCCCAAGCATTCAGGCTGAAGCCGTGCTCTCCCCAGGCTGTTGACAGCCAGTGACCAAGCATGATACCGCAGCCTGTTCCATGCTGATGCCCCTGGTGGAGAACATTTCAGTGGGGCTTCCCATCGGCCTGGCTGAGACTCTCTGCTCCTGCCTTCCCACTGCCCTTCCCTAGGTGTCAGACCAGCATCAGGGCTGACGGCCCACCCCTCCTTTGCCCCTTTATCCTTCACAGGTGCTCCCCCCAATAAATCTCTTACCTGTCTGATTCTGTCTTGGCATTTACTTCTAAGAGGATCCAAGCAGACACAATGAGACAAGTAAGAGAAGTTGGGGGAAAATGACTCTGTTAGTCTGCTTGGGCGGCTATAACAAAATAGCCTAAGTTATATGGCTTAAACAGCACAGATTTATTTCTCAAAGGCCTGGAAGCTGGGACGTCTGAGATCAAGATGCTAGCAGAATCAGTGAGAACTGTCTTCCTGGTTTGCAACAACAGCTGGCGAGAACCCTCTTCCTCATTTGCCACAGCGACCCTCTTGCTACACCCTCACATGGCCCTGAGATCGTCTTTCTCATTCCTCTTCCTTTTTTGAAGAGTTGAGATTTTTACCTAGGAGATACAAAGTATATACAAAATTATGATGAATATATCCTGGAGAGGGTATGGAGAGAAGGGAACCATCCTACGCTGCTGGTAGAAATGTAAATTGGTGCAGTCACTGTGGAGAACAGTACAGAGGACCCTTAAGAAACTAAAAAATGGAGTTACCATATGACTCGGCAATCCCATTCCTAGGCATATACCTGGAGAAAAATGCATGGTCTAAAAGGATGCATGCACCTCCAATGTTCACTTCAGCACTGTTTACAATAACCAAGACATGGAAGCAATCTAAATGTCCATTGACAGATGAATGGATAAAGAAGATGTGGTACATGTATGCAATAGAATATTGCTCAGCCATTAAAAAGAATGAAATAAGCCACTGGCAGCAACATGAATGGACCTAGAGAGTGTCACTCAGTGAAGTCAGGCAAAGAAGGAAAAAGAACATATGCAATCCCTTACATGTGGAACTTAAAAAGAAATGATACTAAGGAACTTACAGACTTAGAGAATGAATTTACAGTTGCCATGTGGAAAGAATGGGGGGAAAGGATAGTTATGAGTTTGGTGTTGACATGTACACACTACTATATTTAAAATGGATAACCCTACGGCTATTTCATGTTGATATATGACAGAAACCCATACAACATTGTAAAGCAATTATCCTCCAAATAAAAATATATTTAGAAAATCAATGCAACCCCCCAAATAAATAAATGTTTAAAAAAATAAAATAGATAACCAAAAATGTCCTACTGTACAGCATAGGGAACCCTGTTCAACATTATGTGGCATCCTGGATGGGAGGGGAATTTTGAGGAGGATGGATACATATATATGTAATGGTGAGTCCCTTTGCTATAAACCTGAACTTATTACAACATTGTTAATTATACTGTAATATAAAATCAAAAGTTTTTAAAAAAGAATTGAGATTTTATCTAAGGGAGCCAAAGTATATACAAAATTATGATGAATATAATGAATGTTATAATAATTATCATAACAACAATACAAATAATGTTTTGAAAAACTTTTTTGATGCTTACTTTCCAAAAAAACTTTTAAATTTAGATTGAAGGATAGACAATTAACAATGTTGTGATAGTTTCAGATGGACAGCAAAGAGACTCAGCCAAACATGTGTATTCATTCTCACTCCTCTTCTTATAGGGTGCTAATCCCATTCACGAAGGCTCTATCCTCATGATTTAATTACTTCCCAAAGGCCCCACCCCTAATACATCACATTGGGGATTAAGACATATTGACAATTGTTTTGGAGGACCACGAATATTCACTCCGTACCATCTCTCTCTTGTTTTGACTATAATCTACTTGTGTTTAAATGGATGTACAAGAAACCATTAAGAAACAACCCAAGACATCCTGTGATTTCTGAAATGTATTTAGAATTTCCTCTTTTTCCTAGAAAAGCTGGGTAGTGCTTACAAAAATACATATGACCCCCAAGGGGAAAAAAATGGTACTGGGACTCAGGCAAAGGAAAAATAGGGCTGGTGAGTGACCAGCAGATGACAGGTGGACGCAGGTGGAGCACAGGGGTCTGGACAGATCAGCCTCGGAACTCCCTAGTGACCCAGCAAAGAGCAGCTCCTGGCCTCTGCAGGATTTATGAAGTCTGTCAGGTAAAACCAACCCATTTCTTCCAGAAGAGGCACTGCTTCTTCAGCTGCCAAGACCTACCTATGCCAGGGACTAGACAACCAAAGTCTCATTGCCACTCCCTTGTTCTAGGGGATGGCTCAGCATCACCTGGTGCCTTGCCTGGGCTCATTCAGCCAGGAAGGGGCAGAGACAATATCTAAGCCATTAATTCAAATAAGATCAGACACACGGAAAGGTATGGGTGTGCTGTGGGCTCAAATTTCAGGACTGGCTTAGTCATCACTAAAACTTTGGCTTGAGAAAAGCAAATATGTGAGGGGTACCACTGTCCAAAACCACCCACCCTCACCAGACATCGTAGTAACCACCTGCATGAGTCGTCTTATAACAGGAGGTCCTGGTAAGAAACGCAGAGCTGACAAGCTACCACCAACTGCAAGAATTCGGAAAGGTCAAAAGGAGACACCAGACACCGCATATCCTAGCAGCTTCCCAGAACCCTTCTCGCTGGAATCCATCTTGGCTGAGGGATGCGTGCCACCAGGAAGGACCCTGAGAGTGACTGGTTAGTGACAATCCTGAAACTGACATTGACACCTTAAAACCCAAGACTGCGAGTCACGTGGCCGTACAGTCCTCCTGGACTCCCTGACCTCGCTGCCCTCTGCCCAGGCTCCCCTTCCTAACAAAGTCTCCCGCTTTGTCAGGACGTGTGTCTCCTCAGATCATTCATTTCTAAGTGTTAGACAAGAGCCCATTCTCAGGCCCTGGAAGGGGTCCCCCTTCCTGCAACAAACAGTTTGATGGAGAACTCAAGGAAGGAAAGTGACAGGAATCTGGAGCCATTGAGTTATTTCTGTATCTCTCCAAGAATGACATCGTCATATCCATTTCACTGCCTCTCAGGCCTCATCCCTCTGAGCTGAAAGAATTAGAATGGAGGGGTATTTTTCACGGAGCGTTAGCTTCACATGAACTATTATTGTTATTAATCTCCCTTCAGGCTTCCGCAGTGGGGAACGGACAGTTCCTTCTTTTCGGTAAGGACTAAAGTAGATCAAAGAGGGAGTTTAAATGATGCTTTGGCTTTGCAGCACACAAGGCTTTTCTCCCTTCTTTCAGAACAAGACATCCCAGGAGAGGAAGTGAGCTTCGTAGAAATAGCAGGCACAGGGTGTGGGGAGAGAGAGCAGCCCCAAAGTTCCTTTCTGAGCTCCTGTTTAGGTGTAAAGGCCCACGGGCTGGGTAGACCCCTGCGCTTTTCCAAGCATATGCTTGGCATGATGTGTTTGACACTAAAGCAAATCTGTACCCGAATTAAATCTCTGAGACAGAGTTTTGGTATATTAAAAAAAAAAAGAAACAACCAATTTGACGGCAAAAAAAAAAAAAGAGAGAGAAAAGAATAGCTTCATTCCTTTGCCAGGCAAAGGGGGTCACAGAGAGCTAAGGCCCTTCAAACTGTCTGTCCCCACCCCCGCCTTGGAGAAGTTTTATAGTAATGGTTCAAAGGAGGCTTGATCAGTTCAAGGACTTTCTTCTGATGGGTGGGTGGGGAGGTGAGTAGGAGTCCGCATTCATCAGTCTGTTTCCAACTGGTCTGGGGTCTCTGTGCTTGTGGGCAGCAAGCCCTTTTTAACCATAAGTTCTCCCACTTGCTGGGGTTTCCGTATCTGCAAAAATTTGAAAGATACTGTCCTGTGTATCCCTTGATGGGAAACCAGGACTTTGCCCCAAGGCGGCACCATTGTTTCCCTTGAGTGTTTGTTTCTGCCTGGTCTTGCAGCCCCTCCTTTCCCTAATTAACAACTGTTTGACTCTGCCAGTTGGAACTTGGAACACAGGGAAGGTCTTAGAGGCTGAAAGAAGCCTGTTTTCTGTAATCAAAGAAATGGGGGACACAGAAAGGCTTTTGTGCCCAGGAGCCCCACAGGGCTCTGCTTGGTATCAACACGGAAGGGATGATTGCACCAAATACTAACAACACTAGCTCCCAACACTTATAAAGCACTTGGCATTTTATTGGATTCTCACCTCATCCTGAGAGCAAGTTTGTCATCCGCTCTGTGTGACAGCGGAGGAAACCTGGGCACAGTCCCCTAGGTCTATTCTCTTACTGAAGGTCACCCTGTTAGAATGTGCTGGGGCCAGAACTTGAACCCAAATACATAAAACTGTTTTCCTCACTGCTGGAGATTTGTCAGGGTTACAGTGAACAAATGAGTAAAGGTGATATTTGGGAACGTGAGACTAGGAAGTAATCACAGTCTGGCAGTCAGTCTAAGCAGTTAACAGTTGCATAGCGTGGGCAAAGACTGTCACCTGCCATTTCAGAAAATATAGGATGTCTGGCCATCAGCCACCTGCCACTGCGGTGCCTGTTGCCACCCCAAGGGGCGCCCTGAGGAATGGAATATAACAGGATACTGGCCCTAGATAGTTAAGATGCATGTCAAACGAATGATTTTCAAATGCCCAGACTCTTGCACCTTCCCATACACAGAAGAGCGCTAGATTCATCACCTTGGGACGTCTGTCCTTCTGGGTATGTGTCATTAGCAGGAATCTTTTCTTGTTTTACTACCTGGGGCTTTGTTGTTGCTTTTCACTTTTGCAAAAGCTCCTATATATCCTTGCTCCTCCCTTACCTCTTTGGAACAGTCCCTCAGAGTGATCTGAGAAGCTGACATCCCAGGCTACCGTTGTCAGTAAGGCCACTGAACAAAATATCACTTCCAACTTTTAGTCTGTACATTTTTTTGTTTTTTGTCAGTAATAGCTCCCAGAATATGAAGAAGCTATGGAGTGGACAAACAGAAACTCACGCAAGCCAGATTTTTGGTTTTGCTATCTCATTTTCTTTCATTTGATTGTTTTTAAAGGGGAGAGGATAATGTGTAGTTACTTGCCCTATTCAGGCAAGTAAAAGTCAAATATTGAAGCATCCATTAACTTTAAGGGGGTCAGGAAGTGAGAATAAGTAACACTCGGCTTCTGTGAGAGGCCCGAAGCTCCTAATCTAGGGTGGGAGGGAGTTATCCCTGGAGAGCTCTACTGCACCTAAAAAGAGAATGCTGTGGACAGAGGGTCAGGAACATGCCGATTGCCCCTGTGGAGGTCTGGAAAGCTTCCTGATAGATGTAAGCTGGGCCACGAGGGACGGGCATGACTTGAAAAGACAGTTTGGGAGGAGGGAGGTGGCCCTCGAGGGAAGAGGGACAGTGTGAGTGAGTGCTGGAAGCAGGGAGCCTGCTGGAACCTTTGAGAAGCTACGAGCAGACCAACACAGGGGCCGAGTTAAACGGTGGTTATCGTCATCGTGAGTGACAAAGCTGCATTGGTGGCTCTAGGGGTAAAGAATCTGTCTGCCCCTGCAGGAGACACACAAGACACAGGTTCGGTCCTTGGGTAGGGAAGATCCCCTGGAGGAGGGCCTGGCCACTTCTTGCCCGGAGAATCCCATCCCAAAGTAGTTCACAGGGTCACTAAGAGTCGGACATGATTAAAGCAACTTAGCACACGCTAGATTCTTTTAGATTCTTTTCCATTATAGGTTATTACAAGATACTGAGTAACTGTTTCTAATCAAGTAGGATTTTCGGAATCGGAGTCTTCAGTGCTGAAAGGGGTAAAAGTTAAAAGTTGTTTCTCCTCTTCTCCAGCCTGCAGCACCTATGCCCCCCTGCTCATAACTCCACCCGCCACCCTCCAGCTCACCCCCTACCCCACTGGAGGGAGCGTCGCTGCACCTTGATGGCTCTGTCACCATGCTGAAATCTGTGCCTTGGTCTGCAACCATCAAGGCTCCCTCCCCATCCACACAACAGCCACCTACACGAATGAATACAGGACTCCTTCCCTTCTAACCAAGCCCTACATCCTCTCTTCTCTTGACTAAATGTGAGATTCTTTCAGCAGTTCCTGTTCCCCATTTTTCTTCTTTTCTCTTGTTCTCCTCTGAACATGTTCATTTATTTCTCCCAAAGTGCAGCTTTGGACAACCCACCATGCCCACCTTCTCTGAGTGCCAGTAAGTACTCCCTGGGTACTAGGAACACAGCAGTGAGGTAAGTAGACAACTTGTTGATGGGAAGGGAAGGGGGAGTTGGGGCAGGGCAGGAGAGAACTGAGGTGTTTTGGTCATTTACCAGGTACTGGGCAGGATGCAAAGAGATTTACACATGTTATGTCTTATTCTTCCCAAATGGGACCATTACTCCCATTTTGCAGATCAGCAAACTGAGACATTGGGGAAATGAGATTGCTCAACCAAAGTCAAATAAGTAGTGGAGCTCTGTCTGACTCCAGACAGACAGACAGCTGTGTCAGAAGACCAGCCCTGGTCTTGAACACCTTTGAATCTCCAAATTTAGAACAGCATCTTACATACAGTAGGTGCTCAGTTTTAAGCAGTTTTTAGACACACTCTAAAAGCACTGCCTCGCTATTTACTATAAGCAAAACATATTCTAACTCTATTTCCCGCATATCTTTTTTTGTTTCTTTTCCACTTCAAAACCACAAACATTCCCCCTCCCACCTCCTCCCTCTCCCAGCCCTCCTTGAGTGATCTTCCAGCTTTCCTGCCGGGCCCTGGTGCTGGAGGGCTTCTGACAGCCTATTAAATAGTTCTGTTCTGCCCTCACATATTTTATGAGATTTTCCCAATGACCCAGCTCAGGAGATAATGGGAGGACAGATGTGGTTCATCACGGGCTGACAGATGGGTCTGCAGCCTTTGGTGATTTTCAAGTGGAAGAAAACTGAAACTCAAGAGGAGTTTGATTTTTTTTTTCCCCCTTCTGATTTAGACGGCCTCAAACAACTCTGTCTTCTGCAGCCTGACCAGTGTCCTAAAGGGCATCATCAGTTCAGCGGACTCTGGACTGGACCCCTCTTACAAGTGACAGGACAGCCAGGATGAACCCAGTTCCTTCCTTCCTCGCACCCAGTTCATCACTCCTCTTCCTTGAGTCTTGGTCAATAAAAGGGCAGTAAAATGTATCCACTCTGAGTGTCACTTTCCTCTTGAGACTCTGGACCTTGGCTTTTCTGTCTACTTTTAAGGGCAAGTGCATTGTCTTTGGCAAGTTTGTGAGAGTGTTCTCCCTAAACTGAAACTTCCCTTCCTCCAAAAAGAGAGAAGAAATAAAGGAAGGGAAGCGGGGAGAAAGAACTAACCTTTGATGAACATTTAGGCCTTTTACATGCATATCATTTAAATGCCACAGAAATTAATGAAGAAATGGCAGCACTGCCCAAAGCCATGGTGTTGGCAAAAGGCAGGGTGCTGGGTTGGATATGACTCTTGAATGTGAGATTCTGATTGACTGCTCAGCAGATGATTGGAAACAAAGAACATAAGCTTGGGAAATAGATGTAGATGGGNNTGGGTGGGGGTGGAATAGAAATACATGAGCCAGAGATGGAGTTGTGAGGACCAGCCACATAAAGCCGTACTGTGGCTTCCTGAAAGAGTGTAACCCAGTGGAGCAACTCTGTTCTATCTGTACCCAGCTCCACACCACCATGATCCATCAGCTGCAGAACTCTCAAAACTCAGGGGACTGTGCCTTTGCTATTTTGTGTGAGTCTTCCTCAGAATGTTAAGGGTGGAGGAGGCTGCTAAGGGCAATAGACAGGAGAGGCTTAAATAGAGGTGACTATGGAATGGAAGGAAGGATGAGTGGTCAACCCTCTGGGAGGCCATGCAAGAAGCGTCCAAGTAGGGGATTCTCAAAAACAGAGGCAGCCGGGGGACAGTAAGGGAGCGTCAGTCAGGGTCTGATGCCCATACTCCCCCATTATCCTGCCCTATGTGGATTCATAATAACTTTGGAGCAACTGCCCAAATGTCTTCAGCAGAGCCCTGCTCAACTCCCCCGAGTTCATTACAGCATTGTTCATGGTGGGGGGTTGGGGGGGGCGGGGAATACAGAAAAGGAATAGAAGAGAAAAATAAAATGAACAGCCTTTCAAAACGTGATTGCTTATGTAAAATTATTATAAACTTTCTCCAGTGGTGAAAGCTCTCTGAAAAATCAAAGGCTAGCATTTGTAGTGTTTGTCAATTTCCGTGGTGTAAATTCTCCCACCACAGACTACGTCAAGCTTGCGTAGTGTTTATAACCAGCTTTCAGACTTCTTGAATATTTAATAACTAGTTCTTGTAAGAGGTGAGTATTAAATATGTAATGATTCTAGAACACCACACAGTCTTGCACATTGCCATTGAGAGGGGTAATTTAGACTTATACTAGTTATCTTGGAAATATTTCTAAAAAAATTTATTGTGTAAGAATGACAAAGATAGGGAATTATGCCACACAATCTCATATATGTAAAACAAATATGTCTGTGTGTGTATGTGTACGTGGTGAGTAGCTATATGCGCTTAGATGCTCAGTTGTGTCCAGCTCCTTGCAACTCCATGGACTGTGGCCCACCAGGCACCTCTGTCCACGCGGATTCTCCAGGCAGGAATACTGAAGCAGGTTGCCATGCCCTCCTCCAGCGGATCTTCCCGACCCAGGGATCAAACCCAGGTCTCCCACATGGCAGGCAAATTCTTTACCACTGAGCCACCAGGGAAGCCCAAGTAGGGAGGCCCATATAAGCATGAAGAAAAGCATGGCTGATACAAAGGTTGTACATGGGTTACCTGGCTGGCGCTAACATGGGAGTAGTAGGAGAGACAGAAGGGAAAGCAAGAAACAAAGCAGAAGAAAAAGACTGGGTCTTTTCAAATATATATTTTAATCACACATAATACATGAAATATAATTTTATTTATTTTACATGAAATTGCATGTCTGCATCAAAAATTTTTAAACAAAGCCAAAGGGAGGCAAAGAGATATAAATATGGTGAGTGGTGATTAGTATGTATCAAGTGACATATGGTGAATTTATTATTGTTATTACTTTGTAAATTATTATTTTACACAACAATTATTAAAGAAACATAATAAATAATGTATTAATAAAATAATACATGAAATTTAAAAATTATTATTAGAGAAAAATGTGGGAAATAAGGGGAAGATAAGTTAAAGAAACATAATAAATAATGTATTAATAAAATAATACATGAAATTTAAAAATTATTATTAGAGAAAAATGTGGGAAATAAGGGGAAGATAAGCAGGGAAGTGTGGAAGGAACAAGCTTGTCATCTGATGGGTGTTGTGTTCCCAGTGGAGCACCAGGCAGGAGGGGAATCCACATGTAGATGGCTGCTCTCCTGGAATAACAGGAAGATACCCTGACTTTCCCTCCTCCAAGGATGGCCAAAGACTCAACCTTAAGACAGGGAGGAGCAATCCTACCACCCTGGCTAGGCAAACTTCCCAGGAAGTAGCTTTACAAGAGTTTCAAATAAACTATAGCATTATTTAAAAATACACGTGTGGATATGACAAACAAACCCATATAGTCACAGAATCACTAAATTCAAGAGCTGACTTTTTGGGAACAAATCAGTTAGATTCCTTCATTATAGTATGAATGAGATAATGCAGTAGCAATAAAAATTCACCCCAACATTAAAACCATCTCTCAAGATCAGAAACATCAGTATGCAAAACTTTTGGGGCTTCTCTGAGTACATGCATGCTAAGTCACTTCAGTTGTGTCTGGCTCTTTGAGACCCCATGGACTGTAGCCTGCCAGAATCTTCTGTCCATGGGATTCTTTGGGCAAGAATGCTAGATTGGGTTGCCATGTCCTGCTCTAGGGGAATCTTCCCCACCCAGAGATTGAACCCACATCCCTTATGTCTTCTGCATTGTCAGGTGGGTTCTTCACCACTAGTACCACCTGGAAGCTCTTGGTCTTCTCTGTGAACCTAGAATTCCCAAACAAATCTAGCTCTGGCCAAGCTTTGCTGGGGTTTAACCCATAAATCAACTTGCAGAATGCCTCGGTGTGGGTTAAGAATACATTCAGAACCTAGTATATTTGTTTAGCAGTTAAATTCAGACTTAAATTGAAGAAAGTAGGGAAAACCGCTAGACCATTCAGGTATGACCTAAAGCAAATCTCTTATGATTATACAGTGGAAGTGAGAAATAGATTTAAGGGCCTAGATCTGATAGATAGAGTGTCTGATGAACTATGGAATGAGGTTCGTGACACTGTACAGGAGACAGGGATCAAGACCATCCCCATGGAAAAGAAATGCAAAAAAGCAAAATGGCTGTCTGGGGAGGCCTTACAAATAGCTGTGAAAAGAAGAGAGGCGAAAAGCCAAGGAGAAAAGGAAAGGTATAAGCATCTGAATGAAGAGTTCCAAAGAATAGCAAGAAGAGATAAGAAAGCCTTCTTCAGCGATCAGTGCAAAGAAATAGAGGAAAAGAACAGAATGGGAAAGACTAGAGATCTCTTCAAGAAAATTAAAGACACCAAGGGAACATTTCATGCGAAGATGGGCTTGATAAAGGACAGAAATGGTATGGACCTTACAGAAGCAGAAGATATCAAGAAGAGGTGGCAAGAATACACAGAAGACCTGTACAAAAAAGATCTTCACGACCCAGATAATCACAATGGTGTGATCACTCATCTAGAGCCAGACATCCTGGAATGTGAAGTCAAGTGGGCCTTAGAAAGCATCACTACAATCTAGTGGAGGTGATGGAATTCCAGTTGAGCTGTTTCAAATCCTGAAAGATGATGCTGTGAAAGTGCTGCACTCAAGATGCCAGCAAATCTGGAAAACTCAGCAGTGGCCACAGGACTGGAAAAGGTCAGTTTTAATTGCAAGCCCAAAGAAAGGCAATGCCAAAGAATGCTCAAACTACCACACAATTGCACTCATCTCACATGCTAGTAAAGTAATGCTCAAAATTCTCCAAGCCAGGCTTCAGCAATACATAAACCGTGAACTCCCTGATGTTCAAGCTGGTTTTAGAAAAGGCAGAGGAACCAGAGATCAAATTGCCAACATCCACTGGATCATCGAAAAATCAAGAGAGTTCCAGAAAAACATCTATTTCTGCTTTATTGACTATGCCAAAGCCTTTTACTGTGTGGATCACAATAAACGTGGAAAATTCTGAGAGAGATGGGAATACCAGACCATCTGACCTGCCCCTTGAGAAATCTGTATGCAGTTCAGGAAGCAACAGTTAGAACTGGACATGGAACAACAGACTGGTTCCAAATAGGAAAAAGAGTACGTCAAGGCTGTATATTGTCACCCTGCTTATTTAACTTATATGCAGAGTACATCATGAGAAATGCTGGGCTGGAAGAAACACAAGCTGGAATCAAGATTGCTGGGAGAAATATCAATAACTTCAGATATGCAGATGACACCACCCTTATGGCAGAAAGTGAAGAGGAACTAAAAAGCCTCTTGATGAAAGTGAAAGAGGAGAGTGAAAAAGTTGGCTTAGAGCTCAACAGTCAGAAAACGAAGATCATGGCATCTGGTCCCATCACTTCATGGGAAATAGATGGGGAAACAGTGGAAACAGTGTCAGACTTTATTTTGGGGGGCTCCAAAATCACTGCAGATGGTGCTTGCAGCCATGAAATGAAAAGACACTTCCTCTTCGGAAAGAAAGTTATGACCAACCTAGATAGCATATTCAAAAGCAGAGACATTACTTTGCCAACTAAGGTCCATCTAGTCAAGGCTATGGTTGTTCCAGTAGTCATGTATGGATGTAAAAGTTGGACTGTGTAGAAAGCTGAACGCCGAAGAATTGATGCTTTTGAACTGTGGTGTTGGAGAAGACTCGAGAGTCCCTTGGACTGCAAGGAGATCCAACCAGTCCATTCTGAAGGAGATCACTCCTGGGTGTTCATTGGAAGGAATGATGCTCAAGCTGAAACTCCAGTACTTTGGCCACCTCATGCGAAGAGTTGACTCATTGGAAAAGACTCTGATGCTGGGAGGGATTGGGGGCAAGAGGAGAAGGGGACGACAGAGGATGAGATGGCTGGATGGCATCACCGACTCAATGAATATGAATCTGAGTGAACTCCGGGAGTTGGTGATGGACAGGGAGGCCTGGCGTGCTGTGATTCATGGGGTCTCAAAGAGTCGGACACGACTGAGGGACTGAACTGAACTGAACGTAATAGGAGAAGATAATTGGATAAGGAAATGGCAACCCACTCCAGTATTCTTGCCTGGAGAGTCCCAAGGACAGAGGAGCCTGGCAGGCTACAGTCCATGGGGTCACAAACAGTCAGACATGACTGAGTGACTAACAACAACATAATAGGGTTAATAAACCTAGATAGCATTTTAAAAAGCAGAGACATTACTTTGCCAACAAAGGTCTATCTAGTCAAGGCTATGGTTTTTCCACTGCTCATGTATGGATGTGAGAGTTGGACTATAAAGAAAGCTGAGCGCCAAAGAATTGATGCTTTTGAACTGTGGTGTTGGAGAAGACTCTTGAGAGCCCCTTGGACTACAAGGAGATCCAACCAGTCCATCCTAAAGGAGATCAGTCCTGAATATTCATTGGAAGGACTGATGCTGAAGCTGAAGCTCAAACTCTTTGGCCACCTGGTGTGAAGAACTGACTCATTGGAAAAGCCCTTGATGCTGGGAAAGATTGAAGAGGAGAGGAGAAAGAGACGACAGAGGATGAAATGTTTGGATGGCAACACTGACTTGACAGACATGAATTTCAGCAAACTCTGGGAGTTGGTGATGGAGAGGGAAGCCTGGTGTGCTGTGATCCATGGGGTCGCCGAGAGTCAGACATGACCGAGTGACTGAACTGAACATAACAGGGTACCTTATCCTCACTATTCTGAAAAATATGGTATAAATACCAGAGCCACCTGAATCACAGGAGGTAAAGGCAGAGATCTGAGTTTGGTTTCCCGCCTTGCCAAGGACAACCTCATCATCTCTCCTGGCCTCTGGGTAGTCCCTTCTCACTGCCCTTTCGTAGAGAGCAGTTGATACAGTCATAACAGCAAGCCCCTCCTGGACCATGGAGAAGCAATTGGGATGTTGTTGTTGTTGTTTAGTCCCTCAGCTGTGTCTGACTCTTGTGACCCCTTGGACTGTAGCCCGCCAGGCTCTTCTGTCCATGGGATTTCCCAGGCAAGAATACTGGAGTGGATTGCCATTTCCTTCTTCGGGGGATCTTCCCGACCCAGGGATGGAACCTGAGTCTACTGCTTGGTAGGTGGATTCTTTACTACTGAGCCACCTGGGAAGCTTGTAGAAGCGTCACGCACTAGGTTTAGAATTGGTTGGGGAAAAAAAGAGTGTGTGTGTGTGTGTGTGTGTGTCTATGAGAAAGTGTGTCTGTGTGTGCCTGTGCGTGTGTGCACTTGACTTTAAAAGCATTTTATTATAGCTACTTTGAGCACAGACTAGCTTATGAACATCCACACTGATACCTACACCAAATGTTACTGACCAGTGCTCTTTGCCTCCTTAATCAGTAGACAGTAATCAGAGGCCAGATAGGACATTCAGGCAAGGCTTTACTGGGGCTCCTGCTGCAGGAGGAGGGGAACAAGAACAAGTGACAGGTTCCTTGTTAGCTTGCTCCCTGAGGAGGGCTGAGTTGGTTCCTTATTTGGGGTGAAGGTAGGGATGCGTCCACAGGTCAGACAGGAGGGGTGGCTTAAGGGGTCTGCCCACCACTTTAGGCGGTGTGTATGCAGGGGCAGGCACAGTATCCTGCTTTTGCTCCCTACTCTTCTGAAGTGGCAGCTGGACTTTTTGGTCTCTTTATACCTTGTTGCTCTGATTCACCCCAACTGTGGATGCACGCAATTATTTTTTGTCCCTTACAGTTTCTTTGTATTTTGCTGCCCGAGGAGACATTTGTCCAGATTCAAGCATTGCAGCACTTCAACAGAGGGTCCCAGGTCCTAGCCTGTCACAAAGACAGTATTCAATGTAGAAAAAGTGATTGCTACATGTAACATATTATAGTGGAGACTTTAAATGTATAACATGAAGTTCCTCCTCTTTAGAGGAAAAAATCCAGTCTACTGAAGGGATGAGACAAAGGCACAAATGAACTTTTAAAAAGACAGGATATATGTGTTGATATATGTGTGTTATCTGAACCAATGACATCTATTTCTTAGCATAAATAAGGCTGAGAGGAAAGGCAAAATATTCTGACATCACTTCATTTTGACATCTAGCAATTTATTCAAGAGGTACCTTGGTTTAAAAATAGTGACCAGACACATTTCTTTCCTTTCCTTTATAAGTAACCCAAGGGAGATTCAATAGAGACTACATGTCTAAACCTGGAACTGAAATAAATTTAGTTCATTCAATTTGAGTTTCTTTAACCTGCCCAAGAGGCTGGAAATGGAAATTAAATTGAATTATGTCTATTTATATATTTGTATGCCTGAGACTACTGCCTGAGAATCATACCTGTTAAATATAAGGTAAGGGTTATCTATGAGTAGATAGTATAGAATAAATAGACAAATAGGTAATTAACTATGTAATATTTAATATTAATATGATATTGGTGAAAAAGATAGTTTAGGTCAAGACAGAAATAAGATAATGCAATGTTTCCCAAACTAAGACAAAAATCGGTATCTATTGGAGAGCTTTGAAAATTTTGGCTACCTGGGAGTTTGCCCCTAAGATTTTGATTTAACTGGATTGGGCATGGTCTCATCAGTGGTGTTCAAAGGTCCCAGGCAGTTCTAATGTGCAGCCAAGGATGAGAATCATGAGGATACAGAAGGGAAGTTCAGAGAATAAAAAGATGCCTTGAAAATCTAGGACATTATTTCCAAAATTAAGCAAAAAAATAAAAATGTCAGTGAAATAATTGAAACAGAAATAGTAGAAAATGCCCTAGAAAGTATAACAAAAAGACAGACCAAATTATGAAAAAAAATGAAGGACAAAAGTGGTTGTTTACCAAAGAGTTGGAATTCTGAACAAGAAGAACAGAAGTGGAGAAAACAGATTTTCAGAGGGATGAGAAATTTTACTAGAGCTGTAGGCTGTGAGTCACCAAAGGACTCACTGAGAATCAAACGTAATAAGTGGTGATAGACACACAACTAGCTATATCACTGGGGGATTTTGGAACAGACAAGAAAAATAGAGTATCCCAAGAGACTGCAGAGATTCAAAACAAAACCCAAACTAGGACGTATATAAAAAACACAAAAATAATTGGCATCAGCATTTTCAAGAAGACTGACATTTAGAAGAAAATGGGACAAAGCATTTCAATTCCAAGAGAATTTTGTTTCAAACCACACTTCTCAATTCCAAGAGAAGTTTGTTTCAAACCACACTTCTCAATACTTTGGCTACCTGATGAGAAAAACTGACTTGTTGGAAAAGACCCAGATGCTGGGAAAGACTGAAGGCAGGAGAAGGGAGCAACAGAGGATAAGATGGTCGGATGGCATCACCAACTCAATGAACATGAGTTTAAGCAAACTCTGGGAGATAGTGAAGGACAGGGAGGCCTGGTGTGCTGCAGTCCATGGGGTCGCAAAGAATCAGACACAATTTGGTGACTGAACAACAGGAAAACTATCAATTGAGTGTTTGTGTGTGTGTGTGTGGCGGGGGCAGAGGGTGAGATGGGTAGAATAAAGTTAGGTGTCTACATAAGGGACTCAGGTATGTTACCCCTCACTCATCCTTTCCTAGGAAGTTATTTCAGGATGTACTCCATGAAAACAAAGGGGGGGGCACAAATTAAGAAGGAAGTAGACGTGAGGCACTGAAAATAGGGGACTGGGAAAGAATGAAAAGCTCACCTATAGTTACACTCATGGTGGGACTACTACTCCATCTGGAAGGCTCTGGAAAAGAGACAGAGAACTTGACTGCTTATCTCATATAATGAAATAGTTTTTTTAAAATGAAGATGATAGAGAAGAAAAGAAAGTCACTATGAAACTCTAAGAAAACAAAAATACTAAGTAAGACAGTTCAATAATATTGGCATTGTAAGTTCTTTGAGCTACCAAATCTTTTAAAGTAATTAATTCAGCTTCTTACAAACTGTTTCCTGCTTTCAATGTCATTCATAGAAAGTCCAGCTCAACTCAAGCACATATTTTAGCCATATGTTTCACCCGTACATTTATTTAGGTTTTTCCTTTAAATCTTTAAACCGCATGAAATCTATCCTGGAGGACTTGTGAAGCGGCTCTTAGGGGAACAGCTCTGTGCTGGCCCCCAGGACAGCACACGTCTTCCCTCCATTAAGACGCCTAGGCGAGTCTTAAATGCAGCTGATCTGTGTCCTGGCAGAAAGTCTTGGGAGCCTGAGTTGCTACAGGGTTATTTATCACTCGATTCTCTGTCTTTTAAGGGGTGCTTCCCAAGGCTAGTTCTGATGAGGCCTGAGGCTTTCTGCCTCACCTCCCCATAGCACAGCTGGAAGCTCTGAAACAAAATGTGACTGACGCTGGCTTCTCTGCACCAGGGCGTCTGGCTGGTGCCGCCACCTGGTCCCTTTTGTTTCAGGGTTTCCCTGCACAAGGGGCCCAGAGGGCTTGCACCCTTGGCTGCTTCCTTCCACTGACTTTGAAAGTACTAAACTATCTGAATCTAAAAAGGGCTTCTCTACTGGCTGAGTGTGTCTGTCTTCCTCTGGCCTTGTGTTTGACACTGGCGTGTATTTTCTACCTAATTTATTCATTAACTCTACTGAGACTGTTTTACTGAATAGTTCATTCTTTCTTCATTGGTTGTTTTTTGAAATATAGTTGATTTACAATATTGTGTTAGTTTCAGGTGTCTAGCAAAGTGATTCGGTTATATTAATACATATGTCTATTATTTTTCAAATTCTTATCTATTACAGGATATTGAATATGGCTCCCTGTGCTATACAGTGAGTCTTTGTTGGTTATCTATTTTATATATTGCAGTGTGTATATGTTAATCCCAAACTCCTAATTTATCCCTTCCCTACTCTTTCCCCTTTAGTAATCCTAAACTTTTCTATGTCTGTGAGTCTATTTCTGTTTTGCAAATAAGTTCATTTGTATCTTTTTATTTAGATTCCATGGATGTGATATCATGTTGTATGATATTTGTGATTCTCTGAATTATTTCACTTAGTACTGATGATCTCTAGGTCCGTCCATATTGCTGCAAATGACGCCATTGATTTTCTTGTTAAAATTTTTTTTATCTACAAAATTATTTTAGGTACCTCATTTGTGTTCGGACTTTTTATTATGTTCAATTTTTTTCCATCTCTCTATTCTGTTGCCAGCACATTAATTTTCATAAATTTCTAATACATTAAAACATATTTATCTATTTTTAATTGATGATCGCTTTACAATATTGGTTTGATTTCTGTCGTACATCAACATGAATTAACCGTGGTGTACATATGTCCCCTCCCTCTTGAATCTCCCTTCCACCTGCCACCATCCCCGCCCCTGTAGGTTATCACAGGGCTCCAGGTCGAGTTCCCCGAGTCACACAGCAAATTCCCGCTGGCTGTGTGTCTACATGTTAGTGTATGTGCCTGCATGCTGCTCTCTCCATTCATCTCTCCCTCTCCCTTTTCTCCCCCATCCTTGTCTATAAGTCTCTTCTCTGTCTGCATCTCCATCGCTGCTCTGCGAACATGTTCATCAGTACCATCCTTCTAGATTCCATATATATGCATTAATATATGGTATTTGTTTTTCTCTTTCTGAGTTACTTCACTCTGTATACTAGGCTCTAGGTTCATCCACCTCATTAGACCTGACTCAAAGGTGTTCCTTTTTGTGACCGAGTAGTATTCCACTGTGCATGTGTGCCACAGCTTCTTTATCCATTCCTCTGTTGGTGGACCTCTAGGTTGCTTCTGTGTCCTAGTTATTGTAAGTATTGCTGCAGTGAACACTGGGGTACATGTGTCTTTTTCTGTTTTGGTTTCTTTGTACATCATTTTTTTATTGGTGGGTAAAATCCCTCTCACTATATTTCCTTGCCAGATTTTTCCCTGGCTATTCTTACAAACTTATTTTAACAGAAAAATGTCAAGCAATTTAGTCAAAATATCAATTAAAAATAGCCCAACCTCCTGAAATTTCATAAATTCTTTTAGGGGTTGGAGAACTTGTATCTTCCATTATTGAGTCATCCCATCCAGGAATATATATTTTGCTACATTTATTGTATTTTATTAATGCCCTGCAGTGGAATATACCCTCATTTCCTATTAGGTTTATGACTATATGTTTTACATTTTCTGTAGCTATCTTGACCGAGATGATTTTCCAGCATTTTCCTTATTGTTTGTCGAAGGCTTTAAATAGGAAAGTGGCAAGGGAGCAGCTCTTCCGGGGCTGGAGGGAGGCAGGGAGCCTGGTCTGTAGGGCCCATCGCCCAGGGCTCACACTTCGATGCTCTGTGAGCTTTGCCATTTCTGTTATCTCAGTTTTTTCCTCATCCACAGCTTTCTTTTCCGCTGGGGCTTGTTTGAAGTCAAGGCTTCCAGAAAGTGACTCAATGCCCAGTGCTGATTTAGCCTACACTCTGGAAATAGGCCTCTGAGGCCAACAGTTAGACTTTCAAGGAGGTGTGAGCCTTGAGGAAATTTCAGGACTACATGAGAACCCTTCCCTGTGACAAAGTCAGAAGGTTGGAACTGATTTACTTTGCTATACACCTGAAACTAACACAACTTTGTAAATCATATATATTTCAATTCCAAAAAATAAAAAAGATAAACCTCTATTTCACTTGAGTTTCTATTAGTTACTTTCTAAAAAAATTTTTATTTATTTGGCTCTCCGGGGTCTTAGTTGCGGCATGCAGGCTCCAGTTCCTTGACCAGGGACTGAACCTGGACCCCTTGCTTTGGGAGCACATAGTGTTACAACTGGACCACCAGGGAAGTCCCTAGTGGGTTTTTAATCCTAGTAACCAAGCAAAACCAATCAATCCCTGTTGAGGCCATACTTATAACCCAAGGTAAACTCTGAAGGGTTGAGAGGGTGCTCAGTCACATCTGACTCTTTGTGACCCCATGGACTGTAGCCTGTCAGGCTCCTCTGTCCATGGGATTATTCCTGCGGGAATACTGGAGTAGGTTGCCATTTCCTTCTCCGGAGGATCTTCTTGACCCAAAGATCAAACCCACATCTTCTGAGTCTCCTGAACTAGCAGGTGGATTCTTTACCACTAGCGCCACCTAGAAAGCCCTCTGAAGGAATTGCTGCTGCTGCTAAGTCACTCCAGTCGTGTCCGACTCTGTGCGACTCCAAGGACGGCAGCCTACCGGGCTCCACCGTCCCTGGGGGTCTCCAGGCAAGAACACGGGAGTGGGTTGCCATTTCCTTCTCCAGTGCCTGAAAGGAAAAGTGAAAGTGAAGTCATGCAGTCGTGTCCGACTCTTAGTGACCCCATGGACTGCAGCTTACCAGGCTCCTCCATCCGTGGGATTTTCCAGGCGAGAGTACTGGAGTGGGTTGCCATTGCTTTCTCCACTGAAGGAATTGGGAACCTCTTCATTCAAAACCATAGGAGAAGGAAATGGCAACCCACTCCAGTATTCTTGCCTGGAGAATCCCATGGACAAAGGAGCCTGGTGGGCTACAATACATGGGTCACAAAGAATCGGACACGAAATGAGTAACACACACACACATTTTTATGATAGAACATACAGCAAGCATTCAAACTTTTCGGCAGCCCATGCTATATGCTAGAAGAGGCAGGTAGAAAGAAAGCATGGCTGAAATCCCTACTATATATCTGCCAGGTACTCAACCTTAAATTGATTCCCATCAAACCCCTTTACTCATCACCTTGGCTACTGCTGATTCATAGGTGAGAAATGTCAGAAGGGTTATTTCACACAAAGAGGAAGTCAAGCATAGCAGTTAAGAGGTGGTGGTGGTGGTTTAGTTGCATCCCCATGGACTGTAGCCTGCCAGGTTCCTCTGTCCATGGGATTCTCCAGGCAAGAACACTGGAGTGGGTTGCCATTTCCTTCTCCAAGCAATTAAGAGCATGGGCTGCAAATAGACACTGCAAGGTTTGAATCTTGGACTTATTCTCTTAAAGATTTATGACTTGGTTTTTAAATTTCTATTATAAACTTCAATTTCCTTGTTTATAAAACACAGAAAATAACGACACCTGCCTTATAGGGAGCAGTGTTGATTACACGCATGTAGCACATTTGGAAATGTTAGCTAGTTCGCTTTAGTGGAACCCGAGGTGACAGAGCTGGGCTTCACATTCAGGTCCATCTTGCTTCCAAGTCCTGGCTCTTGGCGGGATTAGACGGTTTCCTCAGCCACACCTATGCAAGATGTGTTGCAAGGAGAATGTTAGGCATTTTTGCTAGGAAGGCTGATACTGGCTTTATAAAACTGAGAGCTGAAACTGTACCATTTATATGTGTCCTTGATCTATGACCAGTTACATAATGTTGTCTCACATTGGAAAATATTAGGAAAATGGATAAAGAAATCATTAAAATCATTTTACTCTGATTCTTCCTGAATCTGGCTCCAATAGGTTATCTGAAGTAACTGGATCTCAGAATAAGGGTGCACCTAAATTGGGCCCTTGGGTATGAGTTATAAGCCCTTTATATATTAAAAAGTTTTACTATGATTAATTGCTACTTCTTTTCCTCAAGGCTTTACCCATAATCCCAAGAACGTTTTGGAAATCTAAATAATGCTTCTCACTTCTGTAAGCACATTTTCACGTAGTTTTAGGCACTCAAATGTATCCCACCATGTATTAATACTGATCCCATCACTCAGCCTGAATTTCCTTGGCTTTGAATAACCCAGTATTTCCTATGTAAATATTGCTATGAAGAAAATTGAAAATGAATGTGAAGGCACTTTAGAAATTGAATGTTGGAGACAAAAACATTTCAATATTATGAAAGGTTTTTAAAAAACACTAGTTAAGGGACTTCCCTGGTGGTTCAGTGGTTGACTCCGTGTTCCCAATGCAAGAGGCCCAAGTTTGATCCCCGGTCAGGGAACTAGATCCCACAACTAGAACCCAGCACAGCCAAATTAAAACAAACAAACAAACAAAAACACTTGTCGAAGTATTCAAACATCAATGTAAACTGCTCAGTTGGGAAAAAACCAAAAACACAGGGCATAAACTTGATCAAGGTCTGGGCTGTAATTCCAGTTCTCCTCTGGACTCAGGTTAACCTGTGTCCAAACTTCCGCTGAGGATCCTAGAGAAGGGAGTTTAAATAAATGCCAGTGATAAAGAACAAGTTATTTTTGCTTTAAAGGTTTTACCTTTAAACCTACCAAGCTCAACATCATTTACAATGGAGGAATCCTATGAATGGGTCTCTATCTGTAAAAGATTAAATTCCCAGTCTTACTTTTTCTATCAAAATAATAACCTTAAAAATCCTAGCCAAGGTTTAGGGAAACTTCATTTCCCAGTTGTGTAAACACTCAAACTTCCTGTATCCATATCCTTGTATTTCCAAAGGTTTTATTTCATATATTGTTTGATGTTAAACTCTCCCAGGCTTTGCACCTAGTGAGTGTCAGTGTGCAAACTCTCTCTCACTCAAGCAAAACATGGCAGCCGAGTATCCAGGACACAGGTGAATGCCACATGCTTCCTGGGCACACTTAAGAACCTCTTTCTTGTCTGGGGCTGAGAGAAAAGGGGCAATCCCAAAGTGAGAGGTACCCCATGCTCCCTCACACACGCACTTGGGGTGCTTTCTGCTTAACAACACTCCTCTGTATCAACACAGTGGTCCAAAATGGAATCCCTTTAATCTTTCATCACACTTTTCAAAAGATAGAGGAGATATGATGAATTAACTGCCTTGAGATACGAGGAGAAAAAGTTTACAAAGAAATACAACACGCAGAAGAAAATATGCAATGTTTTACTAGCTGCATACATTTCAACAAACAAGTTGGGGACACAGATTTGGCTATTCAGATTATGAAAAATATTTATTACAAGGTTTCTTTTCCTATATTTAAGAGAAAACACATGACTGGAAATATTGAGATGGAAACTGGGTTAAACCAATTCCCAAGTCCTTATCAAGTAATTAATCAATAAAGGTAAAGATACTTTGGAACTAAAAATTAGGGAAGCCTATACACAATTTAGATAGGGGTGGGAGAGAAAAATAAATCAAAATGAAGTCAGATCGTTTACATTTTACAGCCTTCAATTCAGCACATAAAACTGTACTATTTAATGTATTTCTCCATGAACTTTTTGTGAAATTCAGATCGAAGCGTATCATTTACAAATCTTTTGTCTTTCTTCTGATCATCTACACCTTTTGCACAGTTCTTGAAGACAACGTCATCATCCCATCTGAAAGAAAAAAAAATAGAACACTCTTACATACCTTTATCAAGAGCTAAAAACATTATGTGAACTACAAAGCTTCCTCATGCTCAACATGTACATCATTTGACGCTGCAATTATACCCAAAAGAACAAGTAATTTTTAAGAGGCAGTTGGCTTGCTTTTTTAACAGGAAGAGTAATCCCTATTTTAGAATACATCCAACATTCTTATTATTCTTCCAGTATAAGAAACTTTTGAGTTAAAAAAGCAGAAGTTGCATAAATATTCAATGTTTTCAGGTCTAAAACAAAGAGGCAGCACCTGGTACTACACTGATTAGTATGAACAGGTCTCAAGGATAACTAGGTAAGTCACTATAGTTAGATTATGTGGTTTTAGGGATTTTATATATACTCTGTAACCATTTAACAATGTAGGACAAAAGAAGAAACTATTAGGGTATAGTAATTAAGGCTCATATGTTGGCCCACATCTACATTAACCACAAGGAAAGAGCAGCTGAAGAGCTTACGGCAGAAGTCTAATTAAGATTCTCTTGGTTGGCTTTCATAATGTATAAACTTCAAGAAAAAAAAACAAAACAAAAACCGGCAGCCCAGGATGGGCTTAAATACATGTTTTAGAGAAAATAAAGACTATTATTTCAAAATATCATCTAGCATATACAACACAAACTCATATATACAATATATGAGTTCTCATATATCAAATGAAAGGCTATACAATGTGTGTGAGTGTGGATGTATGCAGTCAGAGGAAACTGCACGTGGAAAATCAGCAAAGAACATGGGCATCTTTGAAAAGTGTTTTAAGTCATCACTGGTGCAGTGCAGAGAAATGTGAAAAGCTGAGCAGAGCTAGGTCAAACATGATCTGCATATTAAGAGATGTTTCAACCTCCAAACATTTCTATCTGTACCAAACAAGGTAGAACCACCATATAGTTTCATACAACCAAAAAACTACACATACAACTTGCATTTTATATATAATCTGTACTGTATACATATATATAAAATCTCAAACTTATTTACTGTACAATACCTTCTTTTAACTTTGAAGTTGGCCTGAGGCTGGGATGGGCCAGTGAGATTAAGAAGAGGGTTTCCACTCAGAATGTTTTCCATACGAATCCTTTCTTCTTCAGCCTTTTGTTCTTGTTCCTGTCAACAATATGGGAAGATTCATAAGTAAGAGATTCATTTACTTATATTAACTCTGGTGTCAATCTTATTATCATAACTCATATTTTAAAAGACTTAGGATTTTTAGAGGGAGATGGGTAAGCATCAAGATAGCATTGTTTTTGCTTTTAAAGATATACCAAAAAACTCCTACTGAAATAATTTGGCACTTTCATTATAAATATTTCATGTTTGTTATCATTCATTAGTCTCTTTCTGACTTTGAAATTCTTGAGTTGCATATTTATTTAAACATATTTTCTTTCTTGAATTACATACAAAATTACATAATTGCTTAGAGAGTATATCAGTAAACATTCTAATCATTTAAGAACATGTTTAAACATCAAAAAGACACATTAGGCAAAGCAACTTATCTCAATTTCTAAAGAAGGGTTAATATAGCAGATTATAAATAATCTTGACTCAATAACAATGTAAACTAGCATCTCTAGGACTTGTGACAAGTTATTATTAACCAAGAACAATTTCCTATTATTTCTTTTAGAGTTACTGGTTGACTGCCACACACAGCACTGGGGAAAAAAGGTGCCAACTCTTTCCATACTCAAGTACCACGTACACTGTTTCATGACCATAGGTACATAGGATGGACAGCCTGTGGTTTACTCAAATCCAACCATCTTGTTTTGTACATAAATTTTGCTGAACAGTCTCATTCATTTATTTATGTTTCCTATGGCTGCTTATCCTACAATCAGCTGAGTTGAAAAGTTGCAACAGAAGCTATGTGGTCTGCAAGCCTAGTATAGTTATTATCTAGTCTCTTGCCTGGAAAATCCCATGGATGGAGGAGCCTGGTAGGCTGCCGTCCATGGGGTCGTGAAGAATCGGACACGACTGAGCGACTTCACTTTTACTTTTCACTTTCATGAACTGGAGAAGGAAATGGCAACCCACTCCAGTGTTCTTGCCTGGAGAATCCCAGGGACGGCGGAGCCTGGTGGGCTGCCGTCTATGGGGTTGCACAGAGTCAGACACGACTGAAGCTACTTAGCAGTAGCAGCAGCAGTCCTTTATAGAAAGTTTCCCAGCCCCTAACATAGGCTGACTGGTCTGAAAATGTTTTGAAACACCTCAGCCACTAGAGGTACCACTAGAAAGCGAGACAGGGAAATAGGTACAAAACTGTCATCTGACTTCAAAAAACACCAACACATATTTGTACAAAGAAATCAGATGCATCTTACAAAATTGCCAAGAATTTCTGTCTGAAATGTTTATGCTCCAAATGCATTTAATTGTCTCTTTCTGTATCCACAGCTGTTAGGAAGGCCAAAAGAATTTGGAATAGAATAACTGCCCTCTTGTGGTGTGCAGATGTAGGAATTGTCTGATAGTTCTACTGGAGTTTTGCTATCCCCTACCAAATTTTGACACTAATTGTATCTGAAATGTTTTTATTCTTCCAATCTGAATTCTAGCTGTCTTCAAAGCCTATCCCCAATTCTACTTCTTTTCTCAATTCTTCCCTGGCCCTTCTGACTCACATGAATTCTACCTCCCTAGGTTCCAATCATTAACCTACATCAGTCTTTTTCCTTTTTTTAAACAGAACAATTCTTGGTTCAAATAAAATCTTACTCAGAAGCCCACTTAATAAAAAAAAATTTGCTCTATTCTGGTTGAAAGTGGAGGCAGATAGATCTATTTGAGGGTCTCACAGTGTGCCAAATTCAACATGTTCCAAATATAACTCGTTTCTTTTCTCTCCAGTGAAACATGCCCATCCTTCTGTGTTCCCTGAATTAGTGCATGGCACTCACACAGACCTAGGAACTGTCATAGCTAATTGGTCACTCTTCTTTGGTCAATTTTATCTCCCTGATAGTTAACGTCTCTCAAATTCAACTCCTAGCATGCAAGAGTCTCGTCACAGGATATGAGGATTATTCAAACAGCCCTCTAATCAGTTCTTCCTTGCATCCTCCACACTTGGGCCAGAGTAATCTTTCTAAAATGCACCCCCAACCTTACTATCTCCTGCTGAAATCGACTAATTCTGCATATCCTTTGGAACAGAGTTCAAACTCCTTTAGCATTGGTCTAGAAATGGTCAGTGCACTCACTTACTCTTGCCTCCTAAGTTTTCTCTCTTATTGTTACTACTATGGGTAATATTTCTATTGTTATTACTATAGGTAATATTACTATTGTTATTACTATGGGTAATTATGTAATAAAGGTAGATACCATGGATCCTATTTAATTTATCTGTCTTTGAGTTAGACATTCTTTCCTTCCAAATGGAGAGACTGTGGGGACTCAGAAAAGCTAGGTTACATAAAATTTATTGACAGCCTCACCAAGTACCTGGAAAGAAGGCTTGGGCAGAAGACAAGGACAGAGGTAAAGATGGCTTCATTATATCTGTGGGTTCTTCCTAGATAATGACCACATCTAGTCATCTTTGATTCTTCTGACACTTAATAGACATTGACTAAATGTCTGTTGAACAAATAAATGAGTGAAGAATAACTTAATGATTAGGCCTAAAGCATGTTTGAACCATTTCAAAAGAATTGTTAACCTAACTAGGAGACGTAGGCTGTCACTGAATTTACCAGATTTATAGACCTACAGGTGCTGTAATATCTAGACCTGGCAAGGATGATTTCTAATATAAGGTGCTACTACTTAAATTAAAAAACATTTCTACTATAGTTTATGTGAGAAGATATAAAAACATTTAATATGTTGGTTTTACCTTCCTGGCCTGCTCTTCAGCTCTTTCTTTTTTAATTTTTTCCAACTCTGCAAGAAGAGCTGCAGTATCGTCATCATCACTCTCCTCTTCAAAATCTTCATCTTCATCTTCCTCCTAAAAAAGAATGGTGAGGTCAGACATAAGGCATAAGTCATATATTTTCCATAAAAATGGCACTTATCGAATCTTTGGAGCAGGAATTTTCCCTTGGAAAGATAAATGTAGCTAAATACAATTAGAATCAGCAACCAAACAAAAAGTAAAATAAAACTACACAAGTAGCTTATGACTACTTACTAAAATGTATTTTAAAGTGTTTTTTAGACATTATAGCAGCAAATAGTATCTTTCAAATTTACATGAACAAGAATTTACATATGAAAATATTTATAAAACTAGAAAAAGAACATTTTATACTGATACACACTAACTACATACTTTGAGGGTCAAAATAGTTTTATATTGCTCAAAACAACTAGGAAATAAGGATAATTGAAAGTACAAAAAAGGGTGTTAAATTCTCAGAGTAAAATAATTTCAAATGAATAATCATTAAATCTCACTTAAAACTGAGTTCCTTATATGAATTACTATGCTAATTTTTAATTTAGTCTATCAATTCTAGAATTACTAACATATATGCTTAATTAGATGCTACCCTTGAAGACGTTTCCCTGTACATAAAAAACTGCAAACTTAGTGGGACCTAAATTTGAATGTTAATGAAAGTGCCAATCCTTAAAATCCATTTAGATCACATGTCTCCCTAAACACAGAGGGAGCCATTATGCCCACTGAACATGTGGAAGGGGCATCACTGGTTGAGAATACGAAAAGGTCCCTAAGTTCACTGGAGGGAATGCTATTGATGAAGAGCCCAGTCTGAAGAGGTAGAGCTATCCAATTTCCATGGTTTAATACCAGGAATTATTTTTTAGGGAAGCACACCTTTCTGGCTCTCCAGATATCAAACTTGAAATGTGATTAACAAGATAATGCTTTCTTTGTTTTAAAATAGACTATAAAGTTTAGCATTGAAGTCAGAGCTGTAACTGAGTAACAGTATGTAAATACAAATACAAATTGCTTCTTAAAGCTAAAAGAATAAAAAAGTATTTCAGAAAAATGCTAAGTAAATTACTACATGGAGATAAGAGGAAGAAGTAAACATACATCTGTTAGTGGATCGTCTGCATCAAGGTTGGCAGCAGGAATCTGGTCCAATCGAGGCTTCTTTGACACTGAAGAGGAAGTTGTATGTTCTGGGAGAAAACAAACATTAGTTAACTCACTGAATCAAATCCTGCATTTCTTGTAACATTGTAGGGACTTGTGGGCACAAAGAGCTTAGGTCTTAAACATGACAGTAGGGAATATAACAACAGTGGCAGGCAAATAAGTCCTTGACAAATATTTGCTGAATGAGTTAACAAAAGTATTGATTTTATTATGGGAACTGTAGCCTCAGGAAATTTAGGATATAGTTTACACATGCTAGAAATAAAAATGGAAGAACTTCATAGACAGAAACCATGGCGCCTTAAAAAGTCTGGCTACTGTAAATAGTCAAAAACTCCTTAATCTGAATTGAAATAACAGTTGCTAAATATCCCCTAGCTCTTTCTAAAACAGAGGCATAAAAAGATGAAATTGGTATCAATTTCATTATCATCTCTAATCCAATCCAATATAATCTAATCCAATCAAATCTTTCAAGAAACTGCTATAGCTCTCACCCCACATTTAAAAGCAAACAAACAAAAATAATGATCCATTCCTATTACCACATGAAAGAAAAACTACTGTCAACATAATGTTATGAGAGAGATGTCTAAGGTAGTATTGGTACCTCGGGTTGGCCGATCTCTGTTTTTTTCTCTTGCAGCAGCTCTCTCTCTCTCCTCCAACTCTCTCCTGAAGTCACGGTTTCGAACCTCTTCAGGGGCATCCTGAGTGGTCTGTCTAAAGTAGAAACAAGACAAGGCAAAGTTACTTCTAAAAAACACACGGCTGTAGTAATGGAAGACAATTCAAGAAACACAACTTCATCCTGAGTCCCTAAAGCAGAAAACTCCACTAGGGGAATCAACAAAATCATCAGTCTAATCCAAAAGTTACTAAGAGGCATCCTGTGATGTCCAAAACCTCAAACTAAATCAACATACTTTCCCATAGTAAGGCAGCAGGTTGATCAAAACGCCTTTACTTTTTGTTAGTATGCTAACTCAGGGCTTATTACAGCAACACTTTTAATCTCATACTGATTAGTACTGATAGTGCTTGCTCCTCCTGACAGAATATATTATTAGTCATTGTTCAATCTACATATAGAAATTCCTGGTTAACCGGAATTTCTGTTTAAGGAATATATGGTAGCACTTTAAAATCATGGAGCATAATTTTGGGTGTCTGAAACACTACTACATTCTACTCCTATGAAAACAGATAACTTGAGTGATAATAACCCCAAAACGCTATCTCATGACCACATCATTTAACAGATTTGGTCTTGCTTGTGAAACAAAAAATAAAAGGCTTCGTTACCTATATTTTATCTTTGTATGAGAGGGTAGGTCTCTGCTTGAATACTGCTTTGAGAGTTGGCTCAAATCACCCTCACCTTTTCCTCTTCCACCTCTTGCAGGTTCAAAAGTTGGCCGAGCTGCTGTTGTCATCTTTTATGCTTTGAAGCAAAACAGTGCCAAGTTATTTTCAATATGACAAACTCTCAGCATTAATCTATATCTATCCTTGTGAAATAATTTCCCTAGCTCATTCCCTCAATCATCTGTGACCCCTGGCAAGCCACTTAAGTTTCTGTCATCTGTGAAATGGGGATATTCCTCAAAAGGTTATTAAATCAGGAGACCTGACTTAACAAAACCCTTATAAAATACAGTACAGCCATGTCTGAGTTTTAAACATCTCCACTCAACCTCACGCCACCAGACTCCTTACTCCCATTTCATCTAAACCTCACACAGCAGAACAGGCTAACTAACAACTACAATATCAAAGACATCTTAAAAAAAAAAAAAATCACTGACAAAGTTACTGAGTGTTCTAGTAAAAAAGTGTGTTAAACTAGCAAATATCTCCAACAATCTTTTGTTGATCAAATTTTCTCCAGTAGCAGCCAACATA
>SJYQ01009224.1:0-14065 GCA_006410935.1 Redunca redunca
ACATCCTGGAATGTGAAGTCAAGTGGGCTTTAGGAAGAATCACTATGAACAAAGCTAGTGGAGGTGATGGAATTCCAGCTGTGCTCTTTCAAATCCTAAAAGATGATGGTGTAGAATTGCTGCACTCAATATGCCAGCAAATTTTAGAACTCATTAGTGGCCACAGGACTGGAAGAGGTGAGTTTTCATTTCAGTCCCAAAAAAGGCAACGCAAAAGCTCAGACGGTAAAGAATCTGCCTACAATGTGGGAGACCTGGGTTCGATCCCTGGGTCAGGAAGATCCCCTGGAGAAGGAAATGGCAACCCACTCCAGTACTCTTGCCTGGAAACTCCCATGGACCGAGGAGCCTGGTAGGCTACAGTCCATGGGGTCACAAAGAGTCGGACACGACTGAGTGACTTCACTTCAAAGAATGTTCAAACTACCGCACAATTGCATTCATGTCACATGCTAGCAAAGTAATGCTCAAAAGTCTCCAAGCCAGGCTTCAACAGTATGTGAACGAGAACTTCCAGATGTTCCAGCTGGATTTAGAAAAGGCAGAGGAATCAGAGATCAAATTGCCAACATCTGCTGGATCATAGAAAAAGCAAGAGAGTTCCAGAAAAACATTTACTTCTGCTTTATCGACTATACCAAAGCCTTTGACCGTGTGGATCACAGCAAACTGTGGAAAATTCTTCAAGAGATGGGAATACCAGACCACCTGACCTGCCTCTTGAAAAATCTGTGTGCACGTCAAGAAGCAACAGTTAGAACCAGACATGGGACAACAGACTGGTTCCAAATCGGGAAAATGAGTATGTCAAGGCTGTATATTGTCACCCTGTTTATTTAACTTATATGCAGAGTATATCATGAGAAACGCTGGGCTGGTGAAGCACAAGCTGGAATCAAGATTGCCGGGAGAAACATGAATAAACTCAGATATGCAGATGATACCACCTTTTTGGCAGAAAGCAAAGAACTAAAGAGCCTCTTGATGAAGGTAAAAGGAAAAAATGAAAAAGCTGACTTTAAAACTCAACATTCAGAAAACTAAGATCATGGCATCTGGTCCCACCACTTCATGGCAAATAGATGGGGAAACAATGGAAACTGAGAGATTTTATTTTGGGGGGCTCCAAAATCACTGCAGATAATAACTGCAGCCATGAAATTAAAAGAGGCTGGCTCCTTGGAAGAATAGCTATGACCAACCTAGACAGCATGTTAAAAAGCAGAGAGATTACTTTGCCAACAAAGGTCTGTCTAGTCAAAGCTGTGGTTTTTCCAGTGGTCATGTATGGATGTGAGAGTTGGACTATAAAGAAAGCTGAGCACTGAAGAATTGATGCTTTTGAACTGTGGTGTTGGAGAAGACTCTTGAGAGTCCCTTGGGCTGCAAGGAGATCCAACCAGTCCATCCTAAAGGGGATCAGTCCTGAATGTTCATTGAAAGGACTGATACTGAAGATGAAGCTCCACCTCATGAGAATCACTGACTCCTTAGAAAAGACCTTGGTGCTGGGAAAGATTGAAGGTGGGGAGAGCAGGGGAGGACAGAAGATGAGATTCTTGGATGGGCTCACCAACTCAATCACCATGAGTTTGAGTAAACTCCGGGAGTTGGTGATGGACAGGGAGGCCTGGCGTGCTGCAGTCCCTGGGGTCGCAAAGAGTCAGTCTGAGCCACTAGCTGAACCGAGGTGAACTGGATAAGAATCAGCATTAAGGGGAAAGAAATAAAGCTGAGAGCGAGTCAGAGAGGCTGAGGAGTGGGTTTGCAATTTTCAACACGGCAGCCAAGGATGGTCTCAATGAGAAGGTGACATTGGATACTTGAAGCAGGTTGAGGTAACGACCAGGCAGGAATGTGGGGCTGAGGCAGGGATGAGCCCCAAGGCCCTGAGGCTGGGGCGTGCCCAGTATGTTCACAGAACAGCAAGGATGCCAGAGATGAGAGTCAGAGATGAGGTTCAAGAAGTAACCAGGATGTTGGGACTTCCCCGGTGGTCCAGTGGTTCAGACTCTGTACTTCCATTGCAAGGGGCACGGGTTCAACCCCTGGTCAGGGAAGTGATATCCCACACGCTGCTTTGCTGCCAAAAAGAACGGAAGAAGGAACAGGAATCCCGGTCAAGTGAGTCTGACAGCCTAGCACAGGAAGTCCATCGTCTGTGGAGAGCTCTGCCTGGAACATTCCACCACAGCCCTTCACACTCTGGCCCCTTCCCATCTTTCAGAACTCAGAGAGACTTTCCTTGATCACCCTCATTGGTCACCTTTGCAACACCCTCCCTTCTTCATTATAAGCACCAAAACATGCGGTCGTATGATCCAGTTCCACACCCTTCTCTGTTTACCGTCCCACAAGCTCCACCAAGGGCAAAAGGTCGCGTTGCCCTGTTGACCGTTGCAAACCCAGCACTTAGCAGACTGTCTGGCACTCAGTGAGGGTTCAAGGAATCATTTGTTGAATGAAAGAAATGGAGAATTCTGTAATTATTATTCTTAGTTTAAGCCCTATGGGATATGAGGAAATATGTTTTGACCTTGGAAGAGCATCCCCAGGAGACCTGTGGGCACTGGCTTGGAAGTCAAAAAGCTTTCAGACAGAGAGAGAGTGAGGAAAGGAAACCAGAAACGTGCCACAGTTATGGACTTGGAAACTAGAAGGGCCTTCAACTTCTAAATAATAAATTACATAGGCGCTAGAAAGCAAAGGGACAAAATCTTCAAAATACTAAGTGAAAAATGCTATTAACAAAGAATTCTACATCTAGCCAATCTATCAGTCAGATGGGAGGGAGAATGCTTAGCTGCAGACACGCAGGCTCTCAAAACTTCTACCTGTAATGCCCTTTTCCTTAGAAGATGATTGATGATGAACTCCACCCGAATGAGAGAGAAAAACTCAAGACAAAGACAAGTATCCAGGAGACAGTGGCTCCAACCCAGGCCAGAGGCGAGGGATACTCCCACACTGATGGCAAATGGAAGACTCGGCACGACTGCCGTGCAGACGGCTCAGTCCAGACGGGTACGGGAAGGCAGAGAGCGCCTGAAAAATAGGGAAATTCACACATCATCCACTCCGTGCACCCAGGATCGCCTGTGTCATTTGCAGAGCCTGGTGCAAAGTCAAACTGAAGAGGCAAGGCCTCTTGCTTGAAAATTATTAAGAATTTCAAGATGGTGAGACTTCCCTGGTGGTCCAGTGGTTAAGAATCCAAGCTTCCACAAAGGGTGTGCAGGTTCGGTCCCTGGTTGAGGAACTAGGATCCCTCATGCCTCGTGGTATGGCAGACCCACGAAAAAGAATTTCAAGAAGGTAGAAGCCCAGGAAGTCGGCCTTGCATGTGACCTTGTGAAAAACCGTAATGATAGCGGTTCCTATGTGCAGTCTAAGAGAAACCAACTCTAGTTGACTTATGGAGAAAGAGACTTTATTCAAAGAAAGTCAAATGTTCCATAAAATCCCAAGAGGGTTAGAGAACACTGTTAATATGTACCCTACTAGAAAAGCTTCTCAAAGCGGTCTGGAAACCGGTACAACAAGGGTGATGCCAAAACTCTCCCCAAGTACCAGGCCCTGCATCTGGCAGGTCTGATCCTGCTGGGTCCCTGGGCATGGTCAATGCTGTTGCCTCTCACTGCTGCCCCGAGGCAACCTCTGTCCAAAAAGAGTTTCTTGCATTTTCTGCCTCTGCAGTCATTATTAATCTATTCAAAGTCAGAAATGTGTGCATCGGATGGGCGGAGTCCAAGCCAAGTACCCATGACCTAAACTGCAAGAGGCTGGGAAAGTGAGCTTCCAGAATCTTCCTCTTCTGTGTTGGAAGTTCCACAAGTCTCACTAGGGACGATTTCCCAAATACAGAAGGGCAGCCAGGAAGAATGACAAATATCCGCTTCCAAAGTATGGAAAGAAATGGTCACACATAGACTAGAACAGCAGGAAACAACACACAAACTAAGCAAAATGAAGTAAAAGATAAAACAAGTAGAAATAGAGACTAAAGCTAAAAAGTGTTCAGAAAGGAAACACGAGGATCGTGTACTATCTGGTTCCTGAGGGTGCTACGTTTGCATGTTCTGAACAACATCAAGACTGAGTGTGGATTTGCTGCTGCTGCTGCTAAGTCGCTTCAGTCGTGTCCGACTCTGTGCGACCCCAGAGACGGCAGCCCACCAGGCTCCCCCGTCCCTGGGATTCTCCAGGCAAGAACACTGGAGTGGGTTGCCATTTCCTTCTCCAGTGCAGGAAAGTGAAAAGTGAAAGTGAAGTCGCTCAGTCGTGCCTGACTCTTCGAGACCCCATGGACTGCAGCCTACCAGGCTCCTCCATCCATGGGGTTTTCCAAGCAAGAGGACTGGAGTGGGGTGCCATTGCCTTCTCCAGTGCAGGAAAGTGAAAAGTGAAAGTGAAGTCGCTCAGTCGTGCCTGACTCTTCGAGACCCCATGGACTGCAGCCCACCAGGCTCCTCCATCCATGGGGTTTTCCAGGCAAGAGGACTGGAGTGGGGTGCCACTGCCTTCTCCGAGTGTGGATTTAGTCCCCCAAATTTCATGTTTATTACCTGGTGATGGTGGAAGGAAGAGAATCAGGGTACTTGGGTTGTGTAAGAATGCTAAAAATATCATCTCCCATAATGGGACGTCAACAGATAATGCCTAAAATTGATACACGAAAAATTAGAAGTAAAATTGTATGCAGGGGGACTTCCCTGTTGGTCTAGTGGCTAAAACTCCACATTCCCAGTGCAGGGGGCCTGGGTGCAGTCCTCAGTCCAGGAACTAAGCTCCCACCTGACACAGCTAAGTATTCATATGCCACAAGAAAGACATGGAGAAGTCAAATAAATAAACAATAAATTTAAAAAATCATATGTAGACATAGAGACATCAATGCCCAAAGAAGCTACTAAGATATTGAAAGTGGTCCTCTGGGAAATAAGACCAGACAGCGAGGAGAGGCCAGGCAAGGGAAGGAAGAGAAGCTGCTCAGGCGTGTCTGGCTCTTTGCCACCCTGTGGACGATAGCCTGCCAGGTTCTTCATCCATGGGATTCTCCAGGCAAGAGTACTGGAGTGGGTTGCCATTTCCTTCTCCAGGGGATCTTCTGACCCAGGGATCGAACCTGGGCCTCCCCATTGCAGGCAGACGCTTTACCCTCTGAGCCAGCAGGGCAGCCCCAGGTGAGGGAACTGCGTTATTATTCTGTCTGCTTTCGTCCTGAGCCTTTCTGCATTCATTTTGATCAGGCTGCATGTGCCATGCCGCGCTAACAAATAAATCCTGAAAATCTCAGCGGCTTATGAGAATAGCAAGTTATTTTGTATTTTTTCCCTCATTCATACAGAATCCAGTGTGGGTTGGGCAGCCCTCTTAATTTTGATTTCTCATCATTTAGATCAGGGTCATTGCAAAAGGAAGGACAAACTGAGGTGTGAAGGTGGGTATTTTGAAGGGCCAGGCCTGGAGATGACTTCCACAGTTTGTACCCACGTTCCTCTGCTCAGGCCTCAGTCACTTGGGCCCAGCATAGCTCTAAGAGAGCTGGGAAATGGGATCTTCTCAGGAAGACACATAGCACTGTCTTAGCCACAATACCTTTCACATTTAAAAAATTAATAGACTTTAGGGACTTCCCGAGTGGTCCAGTGGCTAAGACACCAAGGTGCCAATGCAGGGCTCCGGGGCTATTCTTCTCCAGAGAACTGTAACAGACGCCACACGTCGCAACTAAGAGCTTGAGTGCTGCAACCAAAGATCCTGCGTGCTGCAACGAAGGGCCCGCAAAGCCAAACAAATAAACACATAAATATTTTTAAAAATTGGTGCTGTACTCAGCTGCTCAGTCGTGTCTGACTCTTTTCGACCCCGTGTACTGTGGCCCGCCAGGCTCCTCCATCCATGGGATTTTCCAGGCAAGAATACTGGAGTGGGTTGCCACGCCCTTCTCCAGGGGATCTTCCCAAACCAGGGACTGAACTAGGTCTCCCACATTGCAGGTAGATTCTTTATTGTCTGAGCCACCAGGGCTCATTCACAGCAGTTCTAGGTTGACAGAAAAATTGGGCAGAAACTATGGAGAGTTTTTACATATCCCATCTCCCCCGTTTGTGGCTTAGATGGTAAAGAATTTGCCAACAATTCAGGAGATCTGGGTTCAATCCCTGGGTCAGGAAGATCCCCTGGAGAAGAAAATGGCTAGCCACTCCAGTCTTCTTGCCTGGAGAATTCCATGGACAGAGGAACCTGGCGGGCTACAGTCCATGGGGTCACAAAGAGTCGGACACGGCTGAGTGACTAACACTTCACACTTCACATCTCCCTCCACTACGCACCATGAGTTCCTCCATTTTTAATATCTTGCTTCGGTGTGGCATGTTAATTATGATTGATGCCTCCATATTCATACGTTACTATTAACGAAAGTCCACAGCTTACAGCAGGCTTCACTTTTTGTGTTAATTCTTTGCGGGACTTCCTTGGCGGTCCAGCGATTATGACCCCTCTACAGGGGGCATGGAGTTCCATCCCTGGTCAAGGAACCAGAAAACTCCCCCAGAACAATCGCTTGCGTTTTAAGAAGTGCATGGTGTCATGTATCCATGATTATAGAGTCATATGCAATAGTTTCACTGCCTTAAATACCGCCGGTGCTCCACCTGCTCATTCCTCCCCCCCATCCGTGCTCCCTGAACCTCTGATCGCTTTACTGTCTCTATGTGTGAGCTAAGTCGGGTCACTCATGCCCGACTCTTTGTGACCCTACTGACCGCAGCCCGCCAGGCTCCTCTGTCCCTGGGATTCTCCAGGCAAGAACACTGCAGTGGGCTGCCATGCCCTCCTCCAGGGGATCTTCCCGGCCCAGGGATCGGACCCGGGTCTCTTAGGTCTCCTTCCTTGGCGGGTGGGTTCTTTACCACTAGCACCACCTGGGAAGGCTGCCGTCTCTATAGTTTTACCTTTTCCAGAAGGTCATAGAGTTGGAATCACGCAGTAGTCTCCTTTTCTGAAGGGCTTCTTTCATGCAGTGATACGCATTTAAGTCTCCTCCATGTCTTTTCATGTCTGGATAAACTCATTTCCTTTTAGCACTGAATAATATTCCATTGTCTGCATATATCACCGTGTGTTTATCCACCCAATCTGCTGAAGAACATCTTGGTTGCTTCTAATTTTTGGCAATTATAAATAAAGCTGCTATAAATACTCATGTGCTGGGTTTTGCATGGACATAATTTTTCACTTCCTTTGAGTGAATACAAATACAATTGTGGGGATGAAATTACTGAATCTTACTGTAAGACTTTGTTTAACTTTGTTTAAAAAAATATTCCCAAACTGTCTTCCAGAGGGGCTGTACCATTTTGGATTCCTGCCAGCAGGGATGGGGCTTCCTCTTGTTGGTATCCTTGCCAGCATTTGATGTTATCAGTGTTTTGGATTTTAGCCATTTTAGTAGACGAACATCATGGCTCTATCATATTGGGGTTTTTAGTCTGCAATTCCTTACTGACCTATGATACTGAACAACTCTTCATACGCTTGTTTGCCACGTGTGTATCTTCTTTGGTGAGATGTCTATTCAGATCTTTTGCCTACTTTTTAACTGGTATGCTTGATTTCTGACTGTAGAATTTTAAAAGTTCTTTGTATGTTTTGGATACAAGTCCTTCTTCAGATATGTGTTTTGCAAAAATTTTGTCCCAGCCTATGGCTTCCTTTTTCATTCTCTTAACTGTGTCTTTCACAGATAAATTTTTAGTTTTAATTAAGATCAACTTATCAATTTTTTCTTTCACAGTTTGTGCTTTCAGTATTGTGTCTAAAAACTCATTGTCCTATAGGGGGAAGGGAGTAACAGGTACAAACTATTATGTATAAAATTAGCTATAAGGATATATTGTACAATATAGAAAATATAACTGATATTTTATAGTAACTATAACTGGAGCATAGCTTTTAAAAATTGCGAATTACTACGTTGTACACCTGTAACTTATATAACATTATACACCAACTATACTTCAACTTAAATAATGATAATAATAAAAAACTCATTGCCAAACCTAAAATCAGCTAGATTTTCTCCTCTATTTTCCTTTCTAGAATTGTATGGGTCTTTTTGAATGCTTAATTTTATTTATCTATTTGATTTTATTGATTTTTTATTTGCTTTTTATTTTTAGCTTTTTACTTACTTGTTGTGCTGGGTTTTGGTTGCAGCACGTGGGATCTAGTTCCCCAGTCAGGGATCGAGTCCAGGCCCCCTACGTCGGGAGCACAGAGCCCCCCAGGACCACCTGGGGAGTGCACAGAAATGCTATGGTTTGTGTTTTCCTTGTAGCTTTATGATCTACTTTGTGAAAGGTGTAAGGGCAGCAGCTAGATTCGTTTTTATTGCTTGTGGATGCCCAGCTGTTTCAGCATCATGAGTTGAAAAGACTATCCTTTCGTCACCGAATTGCCTTTGTTCTTTTATAAAAGACCCTTTGGCCGTATTTGTGTGGGTCTGATTTCGGGCTCTCTATTCTGTTCCATTGATCAGTCTACTCCTTTAATGCCATGTCTTGATTACTGTATCTTTACAGTAAACCTTAAAGTTGGGTCGTGTCAGTCCTTTGACTTTGTTCTTTGATATTGCGCTGGTTGGTTAGATCTTTTGCTTCTCCGTGTAAACTCAGTTTGTCAATGTCCACAGAATAACTTGGTGGGATTTTTACTGGGATTGAAGTGAATCTATAGATCAAAAGTGTTCCTATCCATGAACAAAGACTATTTTTTAATTTTGTTGTTATTTGATTTCTTCCATCAGAGTTTTGTAGTCTGCCTCATATGAACCTAATACATATTTTGCTAGATTTTATACCTAAGTACTTCATTTTAGGGAGCCCTAATGTAAATGCGTACGTCTTAGCTGTTTAGTCATGTCCGACTCTTTGTGACCCCATGGACAGTAGCCCTCCAGGCTCCTCTGTCCGTAGAATTCTCCAGGCGAGGATACTGGAAGTGGGTTGCTGGTTTCTTCTCCAGAGAATCTTCCCCACTCAGGGATGGAACCCCAGTCTCCCACACTGCAGGCAGATTCTTTTCCATCTGAGCCACAGGGAAGTCCCAATGTGAATGGCACTGTGTTTTGTTGCTTGTATTTTCTTTTCAGCCACACTGCACAGCATGTGGGATCTTAGTTCCCCTACAGGAATCAGACCTGCACCTTTGCATTGGAAGGTGAAGTCTTAACCACTGGACCCCCCAAGGAAGTCCCCCTCCCCACTCCCTTTAATTTTTAAGATTTTTAAATGTAGACCTTGTTTAAAGGCTTTATTGAGTTTGTTACAGTATTGCTTCTGTTTCATGTTTTGGTGTTTTGGCTGCGAGGCATGTAATGGGATCTTAGCTTCTCAACCAGGGATCAAACCCGCACCCCCCTGCATTGGAAAGTGAAGTCTTAACTGGACTGCTAGGGAAGTTCCTATAGCTTACTTTAAAAAGAAAAAAAAAAGTTCTTCGCACAGCACGCATTTAGTCAATCCTCTTCGGAACATGACAGATTATTTAAATAAATAAAACACAAACGGGTAACATGAATGAGCGCCTTACAGATTTGGTCGTCTATTGTCATGAATTTCTAAACATCATCAAGTCCATTACTTCCAAAGACAAATACAACTCCAGGGCCAAGTGAAATTCATCTTGTGAGGCAGAAGGAAGCAATGAAACATTAGGGGCAGACTCTTCAATTAATATATTTCATATCTCTTTGTAAACAGGAAACATACGGCTCTAACAGCCAAGCAGTTGATGAGGCGAGGAGGAGGGAGGAAGCCTGGGATCATGAATGAACCAGTTCCGGAGGCAGTTATTGTTCACTGCAGGCCTGACTGAACCTTCTAGGAAAGAGGTAGAAGTCACAGCTATGCAGTGAGGAAACCCTTAAACACATGGACGCATCATAAATCAAGACGACACTAATGACTTCTGTTCCTGGTAATCTGCTTTGGGCTGTTTCTCCAGAAGTGGGAATGAGGCGCTTTGAGTTGTCCTCACTCTCCCTTCTTGTTTTTTTTTTTTCTCCTTAACATCTATTTATTTGGTTGCACCCACTCTTAACTGCATCACATGGGATCTTCAGTCTTAGTTGCAGCATGGGTGATCTAGCTCCCTGACCAGGGATCAAACCCACACCTCCTGAATTGGGAGTGTGGAGTCTTAGCCACTGGATCACCAGGGAAGTCCCAATCCCTTCTTCTTCTTTTCTTTCCTAAGAGCCACATAGAATTAAATGAAATTGAATAAGTGTTGCAGCAATTAAAGTTCTTGGGTGCAAGCTACAGAAAATGACTCTACCTTAGGCAAGACCAAAACACACTGCAAGGGTGTTATGGACTGAATGTTTATGTCTCTCCTAAGTTCACATGTTGAAGTCCTGTCCCCCAGTGTGGTAGCATTTTGGAGCTGGAGCCTTTGGGGGATAATTAGGGCAGGATGAGCCTTGAGGGTGGGGCCCTCACCATGGGATTAGTGCCCTTATTAGTGCCATTATAAAAGGAGGCACCAGAGAGCTAGCTCCCTCTCCCCTCACCCTCAGCACACACGAAGAAGAGGCCGTGGGAGCCCACAGCAGGAAGGAGGCTACCTACAAGCCACGAGAAGAGGCCTAAGAAGGAACCTCACCTTGGGCTTCCCTGGTGGCTCCCTGGTAAAGACTCTGCCTGCCAGTGCAGGAGACAGAGGTTCAGTCCCTGAGCCAGGAAGATCCTTCGTGCCGCGGGGCCACTAGCCCAGTGCCTGGGCTCCAGAGCCCGGGAACCGCAGCTACTGCAGCCTGCGTGCCTAGGGCTGTGCCCGGCAGCAAGAGAAGCCGCAGCAACGGAAGCCCGTGCCCTGCGACAGAGTGGCCCCGCCCACTCCAACTAGAGAAAGCTCGCGTGCCGCCACAAAGGCGAGCACAGCCAGAAATAACAGACCACTTATTAAAGAAAAAACAGAATGAACCCCATCTTGAAAGCACTTTGATACTGGACTGTGTGGCCTCCAGAACTTTGAGGAAATCAATCCCAGTTGTTTAAGCCACCCAGGCGATGATATTTTGTTACGGCAGCCTGAGCTGACTAAGACCAAGGATACAGGGATTAGGAGAGTCAGAAGGAAGCTATGGGGCCAGCTTGGAAAGCCAGGAACAAAAGGACTCTGAAGGCCTAACAGTTATCTTTGTACAATTCCTGGGGCAGAAGACACTCACTTTGACCAGGAGTCAGCAAACTATGACCCAGCAGCCAGGATTCCAGCTTTCTTTATGTTCTTATAGGCTTCCCGGGTAGCTCAGCTGGTAAAGAATCTGCTTGCAACGTGGGAGACCCCAGTTAGCTTCCTGGGTCAGGAAGATTCTCCTGGAGAAGGGATAGGCTACCACTCCAGTGTTCCTGGGCTTCCCTGGTGCCTCAGATGGTAAAGAATCTGTCTGTAATATGGGAGACCTGGGTTCAGTCCCTGGGTTGGGAAGATCCCCTGGAGGAGAGCATGGCAACCCGCGCCGGTATTCTTGTCTGGAGAATCCCCAGGACAGAGGAGCCTGGTGGGCTACAGTCCATGCAGTCGCGGAGACTTGGACACGACTGAGAGACAAACATGTATGTTCTTACAAATAAAGTTCTATTGGAATGACCTCTTTCTTACAACACTGCTGGTTTGTTCCCTTAGGGCTGGAGAGAACAGCTGCCCCCAGAACGAGTATCACTTTGCACGTTGCCTGAGGCCCCCTTCGCTCTGGGGCAGCACAGCTGAGTAGCTGTCACAGAGAGGATATGGCTCCCAAAGCCTAAAGCACTGGCGGGTGAAGTTTGCTGACTCCTACCGTAGACTAAGATAGAATAGCAAGAAGCGGCGCCTCGTGCCCTGGAGCTGTGAGAGGCACTAATGGCCCTGTCTGAGGAAGGCTGGGCCACAGAACCAGCAGAAAAGGCTGTGCTCCAGATGGGCCGTGCGGCCTCTGTGATGAACCTGCGGCTTCCAGCCCCTTTTCCACTCTCTTTGTGTTTGGAGAGTCCATTGGCTGAGCTTATGTCATGGACCCACCCCTAAGGGACAGAGGGTGGAAGGATCCAGCCCTCTAAGCTTCATTTGTAAGTATGAGTAAGGCTGTCAGGAATAACCCCTCCCGTAAGATGCCAACCCTGGAGAAGGGAATGGCAACCTACTCCAGTATTCTTGCCTAGAGAATTCCATGGACAGAGGAGCCTGGTGGGCCAGTCCATGGGGTCACAAAGAGTCAGATACGACTTTGCCTGTGTGTACTGAACTGTAACTTCCTCCAATTTTAAAGGAAAACTGGAGAAGGAAATGGCAACCCACTCCATTGCTCTTGCCTGGAGAATCCCAGGGACGGGGGAGCCTGGTGGGCTGCCGTCTATGGGGTTGCACAGAGTCGGACACGACTGAAGCAACTTAGTAGTAGTAAGATGCCAAGTGAGTTCCAATAGAGGAGGCTTGATATATTAATAGGAGGAGATGGGAGTTGGATACCATTTGGCAAAAGGCTATGAATATTCTCCTGAATAATTACAAATATCCCCATCATTGTCATATGGCCCTTCAAGGTACGCCTGGTTGGATCATTCATTGTCTTGCCCACATCCAGACTGGGGCCACTTTTCACTATGGGCACTGTGGCTCCCTCAGTCCAGGCCAGCATCACCTCTCACTTGCATTATTGCAGCAGATGCCTGACCCACCTCTCTGATTCCAGCCTTCCTTAATGCGGTCTGTTCTCCACACAGCTGTCGGAGTACTCCTTCTGTTGTGGGTCGATTGGTGGGTGGGATGATTCTTTAAGACCCGAAGTCAGATCACACTACACCTCTGCTCATGCTGTCCAATGGCTCCCTGTCTAACTCAGGGTGGAAGCCTAAGCTGTCACCACTGCCTACCAGGGCGTGATCTGTCCTTCCGTTGCCTCTCTCATCTGACTTCCTACCATTCTTCTCTTTGCGCTCTCTGTTCCAGCCACACCAGCCTACAGGCTGTTTCTCCAATAACACACGTGTCCTCTGGCCTCAAAGCCTTTGCTCTTGCCCTTCCCTCTGCCCAGAACTCTGTTCCCCCAGAGAGCTGCATGGCTCTCTCCATCAAGTCCTCTGTCTCTGTTCAAATGACTTCTCAATAGAGAGCACGTCCTTGACCACCTTGTGACCCTCTTTTTCCCTCGCCCGGCTTTATCCTTTGTTGTTTTCCATCACCAGACATCTTCTACAAGTCTGCTGACCTATTCCTTGTCTGTGCCTCATCGTACTGTGAACTCTGTGAGGGCTGCGGTATCACTGTGAGCTTTGCCTGAAGCCAAGTAGGCACTGGATGGATAATGTGAAATGGGAGAATCCTGACCCAGGATGTGGCTTCACTGAAGCACCTGGGAAGCTCAGGACCCAGGAACCCCCTATCGTGGGAAAATGAACCTCTTTCACGCCCTGAATCCCTCACTTTGCACCCAAGGAATCTCCAGAGTATAGAGCGAAATGCTGATGGCGTTGGCCTATTCAGCCCCAAATGCCCCAAGGGCAGGGGAAGGGCGCTAGCTTTCCATCTCTTGTCTCCGTAACCCTGCTCTGCTTGTCTTCATAGCATTTGCCACTAATTGAAATGGACCTGAAGCCCCATCTAGTCCCTTGATTATTCCTGCATTGTATATCTGTTCTTTCTGAAACTTTCCCTCTCTTCTGATTTTCCTTTGAGGACACCACTTTGCCCCCACGCTGGATCCATATGACTTGATTGGTGTAACTGTCACCCCAGCTCCTGGAAGAGGCATGTTAACCAGACCTGCACGTGTCAGTCTGCTTCATCCCTGTGGCCACAGTGACGGCTTTGAACGTGACCCCATTCAGACAAAAGGAAAGTGGGACTAATTAAAGTCAATGGGACTGTCAAGGAAAGAGAGCATCATCTTCCCTGCAGGTTTTAAGACAGAACAGGGTGTAACCCTGGAGCTGCTGGTGAAAATGCCACAATGTGGGTGGGCTCTTCCTATATCAGTTCAGTTCAGTTCAGTCGCTCAGTCGTGTCCGTCTCTTTG
>SJYQ01009224.1:19201-51312 GCA_006410935.1 Redunca redunca
CCATGGACTCCTCTGTCCTCTGTAGCCCTCCAGGCCCTGCTGTCCTTGGGATTTCCCAGGCAAGAGTGCTGGAGTGGGCTGCCATTTCCTTCTCCAGGGGAGCTTCTCAACCCAGGGATCGAACCTGGGTCTGTCTGTGTTGCAGGCAGATTCTTTACCATCTGAGCCACCAAGGAAGCCCCAGGACAGGCAGAGCCCTGAATGAAAATCTGTGAGTGCTGAACGGCTGTTGGGGAGATAAGACCTTCCTCCAGTTCTGCTGGTCACTGTCGACTCCAGTGTCTTTCTGAGCTAAACTCATTCTCCAAACTGCAGCTGGCAAGAAGTTCTCTAAGAGGAACAAATATGAGCCTTTTTAAAAACTCTTCCGTGGTCCTTCCTTGCCCTCGGGGTAAATTTTATCCTCCTTAACAAAGCCTCCAAGATCTGGCAGGCCTCTCCTTGGCCACTCCAGCTAGGGCCAGAGTTTTGGACGCCTGCGTGCTCAGTTGTGTCTGTCTCTCTGCAGTCGCAGCCTAACTAGAATTCTTCCCAGCATCCCTCCTCACCCCCACTCCCTAGCATTCCTCAGTAAAGCCATGTTGAATTGCTGAGCTGTCTGAATACACCCTGTTCTCTCTCCCACTTCTTGACCTTTGCATAATAGTCGTAGTGATTTATAAAGAACTTGCTCTAAGTGCCAGGCAATGTGCTAAGCGTTATATGCGTACTCCATATTCCACTCGCGTCCTCACGATAACCTAGGAAGAGCAGCAGAGTGTGCGAGGTGAGCACACTCCCAAGACGGCCTGCTGAAGGTCAGTCTCGTGGACTGATCATGTTTTTATTTTCTGTATTTATGATGCTTTGGCATTCCAGGCCCTTGCTAATCCTGGAGAGACCGCCCCTCCCGGGGCCAGCTCATATCTAGAGATAGTAAACAACTTGCCTAAGCGCCCTCAGAGCTGTTCCTCTGCAAGCCAACCAGTCCAAAGCCAAACACCCAACCACCTCCTCTATCCGACTCTCACAGCCAACTCAATATTGCCTCTTCCATCAGTCAGCCCAGGGCTGCGTACCAGAATAACGCAGGGCCGACCTAAAGCCTGGAGCCTGCTGAAATCATTCAAACTAGCCAATCCTGACTTACGTTGCCTCTTTCCTTCCTTCCCATGAAAACTACAAAAAAAACTTTTGCTCATTTTTTTTTTCCTATCTAACTGACCCTGGTGCTTTCCCATACTACCCTGTGTGGCCTGGCATGCTCCCCTCCTCCTGAGAACTGTAAATAATACTGCGCTTAGTTTCAGTCGTGTCTGACTCTTTCCGACCCCATAGACTGTAGCCTGCCTGGCTCCTCTGCCTATGGGGATTCTCCAGACAGGAATACTGCAGTGGGTTGCCATTTCCGCCTCCAGCGGATCTTCCCAACCCAGGGATCAAACCCAGGTCTCTTGCATCACAGGCGAATTCCTTACCAGCTGATCTACCAGGGAAGCCCAAGTAAGCAATACATTCTTCTATTAAAGACAGTTATCTCCACATCTGTCATCTTTCAGTACCTGATTAAAAGAAAATCTTAGGTACATTTCACAACAACTCCGCCTCTTACTAGGTGTGAGACCTTGGACTCAATCTCTCTCTGCCTTGAGTTCTCTTTATCTAAAATATGGATAATAATACCTCAGATAGTAATGAATCTGCCTGCAATGCAGGAGACCTGAGTTCAATCACTGGGTCAGGAAGATCTTCTGGAGAAAGGAATGGCTACCACTCCAGTATTCTTCCCTGGAAAATCCCATGGACAGAGGGGCCTGGGTGGCTATAGTTCATGGTGTAACAGGAGGGAAAGGGGCACAGCCTTTGAAAGAATGACGTAGGCCAAGGATATAACATAAACTGATTAGAATCGAATGGGTCCAAGATGGCAGAGAAGTTGACTTTGATTGGACCTTGATCTTCGATCAGCAAGCTAGATGACACACCCAGGGGTCTCATGAGACCCCCTGGAGGTGGGCATGGCAACCCACTCCAGTCTTCTTGTCTGGAGAGCCACTGGGCAGAGGAGCCTGGCGGGTTACGGTCCATGGGGTCAGAGAGCTGGTCAGGACTGAGCATGGACGCAGGTGCAGAGACATCAGGATAGGTCGAGCGACCCCGTGGACTGTAGCCCGCCAGGCTTCTCCTTCCATGGGATTCTCCAGGCAAGAATACTGGAGTGGGGTGCCATTTCCTTCTCCAGGGGATCCTCCCAACTTCCCTGTTGGAGGCAGATGCTTTAACCTCTGAGCCACAGGGAAGCCTCTATGATAGTTCCCAGGCACTGTCAAAAGACAAGGAGTGGATGGCAGCCCAATTCCTGGAAACCTCCACCCTTCGCTCAGACAGTAAAGCATCTGCCTGCAATGCAGGAGACCCGGGTTTGATCGCTGGGTCAGGAAGATCTCTTGGAAAGGGAAATGGAAGTACACTCCACTACCCTTGCCTGGAAAATTCCATGGACAGAGGAGCCTGGCAGGCTACAGGCCACAGGGTCCCAAAGAGTCAGATACAATTGAGCAAATAACACACTCATACTCCCCAAAATTTGGAATGATCCTCTCACTCATTAGCATATGAAAATTACCCAGTCTATAAAAACTAACCATGCCATATTTGGCCACCGCACTAGGCCTCTGTGCTGACCCACACTCTGTCATGGAGTGTGAGTCTCTCTGAGTCTGAATAAACCCAGTTGCCTATCACTTTGTCTCTCACTGAATTCTTTCTGTGATGAGACATCAAAAACCTGAGCTTCATTAGGTCCTGAAATCAGATACCATGGATTTTAGCTAGGTTCTAATCCCACCCACGTGAGTTCAAGTCCCAAGCAGGGTTTTGGCTGGGTTTGAATGCCAGCACACGAAAGATGGAGAAGCTCTATACAGTCCTCAAAAACAAGGCCAGGAGCTGACTGGCTCAGATCATGAACTTCTTATTGCAAAATTCAGACTTCAGTTGAAGAAAGTAGGGGAAACCACTAGACTATTCAGTTCAGTTCAGTTCAGTCGCTCAGTCGTGTCCAACTCTTTTCGACCCCATGGACTGCAGCACGCCAAGCTTCCCTGTCCATCACCAACTCCCGGAACTTGCTCAAACCCATGTCCATTGAGTCGGTGACACCATCCAACCATCTCACCCTCTGTTGTCCCCTTCTCCCCTCAGTTTTTCCCTGCATCAGGGTCTTTTCCAATGAGTCAGTTCTTTGCATCAGGTGGCTAAAGTACTGGAGTTGCAGCTTCAGCATCAGTCCTTCCAATGAATATTCAGGACTGATTTCCTTTAGGATGGACTGGTTTGAAGTCCAAGGGAGTCTCAAGAGTCTTCTCCAACACCACAGTTCAAAAGCATTAGTTCTTCAGTGCTCAGCTTTCTTTATAACCCAACTCTCATATCCATACATGACTACTGGAAAAACCATAGCCTTGACTAGACGGAACTTCGTCGGCAAAGTAATGTCTCTACTTTTCAATATGCAGTCTAGGCTGGACATAGTTTTTCTCCCAAGGAACAAGCATCTTTTAATTTCATGCCTGCAGTCACCATCTGCAGTGATTTTGGAGCCCAAGAAAATAAAGTCAGCCACTGTTTCCATTGTTTCCCCATCTATTTCCCATGAAGTGATGGGACCGGATGCCATGATCTTTGTTTTCTGAATGTTGAGCTTTAAGCCAACTTTTTCACTCTCCTCTTTCCCTTTCATCAAGAGGCTCTTTAGTTCTTTACTTCCTGCCATAAGGGTGTGTCATCTGCACATCTGAGTTTATTGATATTTCTCCCGGCAATCTTGATTCCAGCTTGTGCTTCATCCAGCCTGGCATTTCACATGATATACTCTGCATATAAGTTAAATAAGCAGGGTGACAATATACACAGCCTTGACGTACTCCTTTTCCTATTTGGAACCAGTCTGTTGTTCCATGTCCAGTTCTAACTGTTGCTTCTTGACCTGCGTATAGGTTTCTCAGGAGGCAGGTCAGGTGGTCTGGCATTCCCATCTCTTTTAGAATTTTCCACAGTCTGTTGGGAGCCACACAGTCAAAGGCTTTGGCATAGTCAATAAAGCAGAAGTAGATGTTTTTCTGGAACTCTCTTGCCTTTTCCATGATCCACCGGATGTTAGCAATTGGACCTCTGGTTCCTCTGCCTTTTCTAAAACCAGCTTGAACATCTGGAAGTTCTCAGTCTAGGTACTGTTTAAGCCTAGTTTAGAGCAATGGCACCCCACTCCAGTACTCTTGCCTGGAAAATCCCATGGACGGAGGAGCCTGGTAGGCTGCAGTCCATGGGGTCGCGAAGAGTCGGACACAACTCAGGACTTCACTTTCACTTTTCACTTTCATGCATTGGAGAAGGAAATGGCAACCCACTCCAGTGTTCTTGCCTGGAGAATCCAAGGGACAGGGGAGCCTGGTGGGCTGCCATCTATGGGGTCGCATAGAGTTGGACATGACTGAAGCGACTTAGCAGCAACAGTAGCAGAGAATTTTGAGATGAATGCAATTGTGCGGTAGTTTGAACATTCTTTGGCACTGCCTTTCTTTGGGGTTGGAGTGAAAACTGACCTTTTCCAGTCCGGTGGCCACTGATGAGTTTTCCAAATTTGTTGGCATATAGAGTGCAGCACTTTCACAGCATCATCTTTTAGGATTTGAAAGATCGCAGCTGGAATTCCATCACCTCCACTAGCTTTGTTCATAGTGATGCTTCCTAAGGCCCACTTGACTTGGCATTCCAGAATGTCTGGCTCTAGGTGAGTGATCACACCATCCTGGTTATCTGGGTCATGAAGATCTTTTTTGTATAGCTCTTCTGTGTATTCTTGCCACCTCTTCTCAATATCTTCAGCTTCTGTTTGGTCCATACCATTTCTGTCCTTTATTGTACCCATCTTTATATGAAATGTTCCCTTGGTATGTCTAATTTTCTTGACGAGGTCTCCAGTCTTTCCCATTCTATTGTTTTCCTCTATTTCTTTGCATTGATCACTGAGGAAGGCTTTCTTATGTCTCCTTGCTATTCTTTGGAACTCGGCATTCAAATGGGTATATCTTTCCTTTTCTCCTTTGCCTTTAGCTTCTCTTCTTTTCACAGCTATTTGTAAGGTCTCCTCCGACAACCATTTTGTCTTTCTGCATTTCTTTTTCTTGGGGATGGTCTGACCCCTGCCTCCCATAGAATGTCATGAACCTCCATCCATAGTTCTTCAGGCACTCTGTCTATCAGATCTAATCCATTTAATCTATTTCTCACTTCCACTGTATAATCGTAAGGGATTTGATTTAGGCCATACCTGATTGGTCTAGTGGTTTTCCCTACTTTCTTCAATTTCAGTCTGAATTTGGCAATAAGGAGTTCATGATCTGAGCCATAGTCAGCTCCCGGTCTTGTTTTTGCTGATTGTATAGAGCTTCTCCATCTTTGGCTGCAAAGAATATAATCAGTCTGATTTCAGTACTGACCATTCAGGTTGACCTAAATCAAATCCTTTATGATTAAACAGTGGAAGTGACAAATAGGTTCAAGGGATTAGGAGATAAACCAGCTCATCCTAAAGAAAATCAGTCCTGAATATTTATTCATTGGAAGGACTGATTCTGAAGTTGAAGTTGCAATGCTTTGGCCACCTGATGTGGAGAACTGACTCATTTGGAAAGACCCTGATGTTGGGAAAGATTGAAGGCAGGAAGAGAAGGGGATGACAGAAGGAATAGATAGTTGGAGGGAATCACTGACTCCATGGACATGAGTTTGAGCAAGCTCCGAGAGATAGTGAAGGACAGGGAAGCCTGGGGTGCTGCAGTCCATAGGGCTGCAAATAGTCGGATACAACTTAGCGACTGAACAACAACACCAGTGTTTATTTTATTGTTGCTGCTGCTAAGTCACTTCAGTTGTGTCTGTCTCTGTGCGACCCCATAGACGGCAGCCCATCAGGCTCCCCCATCCCTGGGATTCTCCAGGCAAGAGCACTGGAGTGGGGTGCCATTGCCTTCTCTGTCATTTTATTGTACTGGGCTTTATGTACCCTGAACTTATTCAGACTAATTGATCGAGCAAGCTAGCATTATTCCTGTGTAACATTTATAACAATGAAGAAATGTTAAAAAATGATTCAAGTGGATTGAATCATTATTTTGGCAAATCTTCCCAGTGATCATGTCTTACAGTGTGCTATCAATAGATAATATCCAAGACTTTCAGATAACTGAAGCCGTGTGTGTGTGTGTGTGTGTGTGTGTGTGTGTGCGCGCGCGCGCGCCTGTGCTCGGATGCTCAGGCTTCTGGCTCTCTGTGGCCCTCCTGGACTGTCGCCCGCCAGGCTCCTCCGCCAGCGAGAATCCTGGAGTGGGAACACCACTTCCTCCTCCGGGGCAACTGCCCAATCCAAGGACAGAACCTGCTTCTCTTACATCTCCTGCACGGGCAGGCAGATTAGTCTCCATTAGCACCTGAGATGATATTAAATCAAGTAATTTAATCACTGATACCTAAATAATTTCTAAGGTAGAATACTGAAACATTATTAACCAAGCATAGCTTTAAATTTATATATTCTGCATATGTGCTATAGAAAAGTTACGTTGCGGGTTTTGTTAAGGAGCATTTTTAAAAGAGACGCCTGTGGCTGTAGAAAGTTGCATTGCAAGCTTTGATTGTCCGCTAAAATACTTAGGTAAGGCAGACAGGTTTTAATTAACTTACCTCCCCCCCCAACACCCTACTGTTATCTGTGAATCAGTAGTTGGTTACTTTGCTAAAAAGTAAAACTGGTTAAAAGCAAAACTTCTACGAGTGGTTGAGATTAGACTGGCAGCAACAGAGAAATATAATGTGTATGTGAGCAGAGATTCTCAGGCTTTTGTGGGGCCCCTGCCTTCTGATCCCTTTACATTCTCTCTCTCTTTTTTAAAATACGTATTTATTTCTGGCTGTGCTTGGTGTTCGTTTCTGCGCACGGCTTTCTCCAGCTGTGGCAGGCGGGGGCTCCTCTCTGACCGTGGTGGGCAGGCTTCTCACTGCCGCGGCTCCTGTCGTTGCAGAGCGCCGGCTCTGGGCACGCGGGCTTCATTGTTCCAGGCGAGTGGGATCTTCCCTGATCAGGGATTAAAGCTGTGTTCCCTGCGTTGGCAGGCGGATTCTTAACCACTGGGTCACCAGGGAAGCCCCCTCCATATTCTTGACACATATTAAGGACCCCAAACAACTTTTGTCATGCAATTTAAAAAATATATAGATTTTATTTATTTTTCCATATAGAGATTTTATATTTTAATATATGCTATCTTGTTTTGTTCATGCAAATTTAAATTTAATGATTACCATATTGGAATTTGAGACTGGGAAAATTTTTTAACTAATCTTAAAATACTTATTGATTCCTTTGAAGGTAAAAAATGATGTACTCATTGCTTGTTAACATAATATTAATATGAAAATTGTTCTGGCCTTGTGGGCTCACTGAAAGAGAAACACTGTGCTAAGTTTAAGCGTCAGTTTGATTCAGAATACAAAAGAGCATTTATATACAAGTAAATTTTACATCCTTTGGTTTGCCATACCTGAATCTGAAAGGAAGCTTGAAATATGTCAAAATTACAACAAAGTTTGCTCAACTTTGACAGACTTGCTTCCTTGGTTTACTGATTAATGCTTTCACCTTTTATGTAAGGCTTTTCTTTACTTTCTGTATAATTGCCTAGATAGCAAACTTTCCATGTCTTAATAATTTTCTGTGATTTATTTATATTTTATTATGTCCTTGATTATTTAAGGGTGGGGGAAGATCCATCATTTCTCACTTATGAAAAAGCTGGTTTTCTTTATTATGTTGTTACCGTCTATGTTTATTTTTAAATGCTTTATTATCACATACAGACATCAAGATCCCCTCTTAATCAAATATCTAAATCTCTTCTGATGACTTTTTTGAATTTTTGCTTTCCCAGAACTGGATCCTAAATATGGAAAAGAGTAAAGAAAAATTTCAAGATATCCCCTACACCTAAAACTATCTTTGAGCGTTCCCATAAGGTCTCTGGAAAATCACAAAAATTCGTTCTTTCACTTTATTAAAAAAAAATGCTACATATAATCAATTTGCTTGTAAAGAGTTATCAAATCACAGGAAATGCTAAGCTTTCTCTAGGTTAAATATATCAAGATCAAATGTTATTTATACAAACATTTAAAAATGATATCCTTTATGGGAAGTCCCTTGGGACTGTGTCCTTGCTCTCCTTAGCAGGTATTCGCACTCGAGGAAAGCACTTTCCTAAACTAGTTCTCGAAAGAGCCAGAGCCATCGTTAAACAGCTCTGCTGAGCGTCCCTCCTCTCCTCGGAGTCCCGTCAGTGCTTTGCTGGTGAGATCAGCCACGCCGGGACAGTGTATCAGCCTTGAGCTCAGATAGTGTTTAAAATATTTACTTGCTGCTACAATACTTGGGTAAGGATTCCTTCTTTTCTTTTTTTTTTTTTTTTTTGCACCACGTGACTTGCAAAATCTTCATTTCCCAACCAGAGATGGAATCCGATGCCCCTGGCAGTGAGGGGGCCAAGTCCCAACCACTGGGCCACCAGGACGTCCTGAGGACTCCTTTAATTTGAACCTAGCATGGTCTAGGCCAGCGGGATGTACATCAAACTTAATGGGACGGAGGTCTGTAGACATCCATGAAATATCTACACCCTACTCCAGACTTCCTGAACCTCTTTACTCCATACTCTTGGTACAAAAAAACAATATGTCTCAGGATCACAATATGTTATTTCTCAAGATTTATTCCTCTCTATAAATTATCTTTATCCATTTTTATGAATCAGATGCAACATTTACTGACTTCTTTGAAAGTAGGCTTAATCACTATCTTTAGAGATATTTTGCCTAAATTTTCTTCTTTTGGGAACATCTGATTGTCTTTGTTTTACTTGCCAGAAACACAGAATTTCCTCGTGTTTCATGATTCTTAGTATGAATTCCCATCAGATCTCTCACACTGGAAGATCAGTAATAAATCAACCACATCCATTTTGGTCACTGCTATCTGTGAGGTCTCTGAGGCTTGCCCTGCTATACACCAGAGACCAGAGTTTGTGTTCTCAACAAAGGACAGTTTCAGAGCTTCATAGAAAAGGACTGTACCAGATACCGCAAACTATTGACATTCAAAGCTGAGCTGACCTGGCTTAGACACCTTTTAGCCTCTACCAGTGGAGTGAGTCAGGATTTCTAGGCCTCTATAGTCAAGTACGCATGCTTGCTAAGCTGCTGCTCTGTGCGACCGTATGGACTGTAGCCCACCAGGCTCCTCTGTCCATGGGATTCTCCAGGCAAGCATACTGGAGTGGGTTGCCATGCCCTCCTCCAGGGGACCTTCCCGACCCAGGGATCGAACCTTCATCTCTTATGTCTCTTGCGTTGGCAGGAAGGTTCTTAACCACTAGCTCCACCTAATCAAGCAGACGGCTTCTTCAGACACCAACTCGAGAGTCCTCAGAGGACATCCCTAGTAGCGTGGTGGATGGGAATCCGTCTGCCAATGCAGGGCACATGGGTTCCGTCCCTGGTCCAGGGGGATTCCACGTACCTCAGAGCAAGGGAGCCTGTGAGCCACCACTCCCGAGCCTGCAAGCCCTGGGGCCTATGCAGGGAGCAACCTGCCCTCGCCACGCAGAGTAGCCCCTGCTCGCCGGAATATTTGCTTGGAACATTGTTGATCTTGTGCTAGTGCTCTCTTTTCCAGATTTGTGAGGAAGCCCTTCGTCTTCTTAAGCCATCTGTAACCCATAACAATTGAGCAGCTTCTGCTTTTGTCAGTGGAACTAAGCACTGACTGACTTTCAGTGGAACTGAACATTGCCTGACTTTGCAGAATTCAGAAACGCAGTGCACTCCTGCTTGTCATGGCAAGAGTTATTGCAGTTTCAGTAAGTATACACCCTCCTTCTTACCAGGATAAACTGATCAGACTTCAAGGCCTGGAGTGTCATTTTTGGGAATGATGCTCTTCAAGTCAGATGCAACAAGATATTTCAGGGAATAAAATTTGATACTGAACTGAACATGGTCAGCTCGCCCTTGGGCAGCAAAGCCAACCTACTGATGGCGGGCTGTGGCGAGGGAATGTGTGTTACTGACGGCCCAGGCCAGGAGAACGGGCCGATCGTGTCCAGAAGGTGCAAACTCCCCAGTGACTTTCAGGGAAGAATTTTTAAAGGCAAAATTAAGGGTGAGGGCTGCGAGACGCGTGATCAGCTCATGGACTTTCTTGCGACTGGTTGGTGGTGAGGTAGCAGGGTGATGTTTCAGGATTCTTAATCATCAGCCTTCTGGTTCCAATCAGTCTGGTGTCTACGTGCTTGTGGTCAGCACTGAGTAGCCAGCCCGGACCTGGGTGCGGGGGGGTGTCTTAGTTTCTGCAGAACAACTCAAAAGTGATGTGTAAGATTGTTAAGTACATCCCTTGAGACAGACCTAAAGTATTGTTTTGTCACTAAAGTATCGTTCAAGGGACCATTGCTTTTCTTGCTGGACTGCTTTTGCTTTGCTTCTGCACCCGGTCACTTCTCTAATTAGTAGCTGCTTGGCTCTGCTCTTTGGAAGACCTAGGAGACAAAAGCGGTTTTGACAAACAAGAAACAGCGGACATGGAAGGGCTCGTGTGTCTGGGAGGGCTCTGCAGGGTCCTGCTCCTGTTCAGTCGCTCCTTTCCTTGGCCGCTCTTCAATCCTGAGGGGAACAGGGCGGGACAAGAAAGGGAATCATGTTTTGAATACAGAGGTTACTCACAAACTCCACAGGGTAACTCAGTTTTAAGGAACTCACTTTCAACCTTGGCTATACTTGCAGAGCTAACCCTTACAAAGCTCTCTAAGAAAATTGGTCTGGTACCTGGGTTAAAGACCCTAAGGAAGGACACTGGCGTGCGTGGTGGCCCAGTCGTCAGGCGTGTCCGACTCTTTGCAGCTCCGTGGCCTGTAGCCCACCAGGTTCCTCTGTCCACGGGGTTTTCCAGGCAAGAACACTGGAGTGGGTTGCCATTTCCTAACCCAGGGGATCTTCCTGACCCAGGGATTGAAGCCATGTCTCTTGAGTCTCCTGCCTCGGCAGAAGCCATCTGGGAAGCCCAAGGAATGGAATTTGGATATTTGGGGGACCTCAAAAAGAGGAATTCATCAAAATTTACAGGTACAACAGATGAGCGAAATCTGCTGGAAAAAAGTTTCCTGGGTTGGCTTTCTTAATCTATGAATAACAAACAATAGAGCTTTTAGAAATCGCAGGTGGAAGAACTTCCCCGGCAGTCCAGTGGTTAAAACTCTACCCTTCCACGGCAGGAACAGCAGGTTTGCTCCCTAGTGAGGGAACTAAGATTCGACAGGTGGCTCCGCCCCTCAAAAAAAAAAAAAAAGTGGACATCCCTTATAAAAAATTCTAGACAAAAGTTAATTTTCAATCGTTTAATTCTGTATGGCTTTAAATTTTGTGAAGCCCATTTACAAGACTTGTATGACAAATTAATACTCTCACTGCACCTACATAAACAATTAGGGCAAATCTAACGAGACCAGCTTTACTTTGTGATCAAGAATAACTTTTCTCTGAGACTCTGATCATAAGGGGTTTGGAGAGACCACAGGGACAAATAGGAAAAACTCCAAAGTGTATCAGGTGTCCTGACTGGCTCAGCAGTCAGGGAAAGGCTATTTCTACCTTTCACTATCTTTGAACTACTTTCTAGCTCTGTAAGTTAGAGACAATGAACAGTAACACAAATGAGTCTTGTCTGTAGAAACGCAAATTGTGTCCTGTGAAATGTGATTTATGATTTATTGTTTTGTGGATATTGACCAACTTTGTCAGTTTTGTATCTATTTGTAAATTAATTTCATTGATCCTTATCTCACTATACTTGTGGAGTACTTTGGAGTTTTTCTTCTTCTTTTTTTTTGACTATGCCACATGGCATGTGGGATCTTAGACCCCCTACCAGGATTAAATCTGTGCTCCCTGAAGTGAAAACATGGTGTCTTAACCACTGAACCACCAGGAAAGTCCCAACTGTGGGGCACTTTGATTCCTTCTCTGAGTGAGTCATAACATCTTTCTGGTTCCTTCATTACTTAACAGATTCCATACAATCTTTGATACAGGTTCATTTCATGTCTGTATGAGAGTCAAATTTTTATCTTTTCTTGGGAAAATTATCTTTGAGTTAATATGTACTAGATGTTTGAAACAGCTCCTGGCACTCAGTACAGGCTTAGTAATTGTTCACTTTTGCAAGTAAAGGATTCAGATTATCCCCATTTCTCAGATGGGGAGAATGAGGTACAGAGAAGGAAAGTACATTTGCTTGAATGGCACTGCTTGTCAGAGGTAGAGTAGAAGTCCCGTCCGTATGTCTTCAAAGCCTCTGTCTTTTTGTCCTCACCCTCACCACACCCCTCTCTTACCCATCGTCCTCTCTGGCTGGGCTTTGCTAACTCCCAGTCAGGTTTCGTAGTTGGAGTCTCTCTGGATCTTTCTGGGCTAGATGAGCAGTGCCCCCCCAACCTTGTAACTTCCCCCATCAAGCTCACACCATCAGTGTGTTACAACCATTACTTTCTTCATCTAAAAGAAGACCGGGGACCAAGACTCTCCATCCCTCCCCAGCACAGATCCTGGAGTGCAGCAAGGGTCAGAAGTGGGGTGTCATGTAGATGTGGCACTTTCTCCCCCTGGGATGGAGAACAGGATGCTTTCTGGAACGGCCGGAACCCCTCTGCCTCTCTGTCCTCTGCCAGCGCAACACTCTGGGTAGGAGTAAGTCACCTAAAGAGGACGCCCAGAGCCACTGTGCTCTCAGGACTTGGGTTCCTGGTTTTTGTTGTGTTTTCCCAAATCAAATTCCAGAAATCCAGGTTTAAAAATAACCGAGAAATGCAAGCTTCTCCACTAAGCCGCCTGGCAAAAACAAATCCTCAACAGAGGCCGGAGTGCAGCCTCACTCCACTTACTCATTTTCAGACGCCAGCTCGGCTCTGTTTTGGGTGGGGAGGAAAAGACTCCTTGGGGTCGAAGGACAAGGGCCCGGGAGCAGGGCGAAAGCTGGGCCCGATGCGTGGCCGGAACACACCCTTGTGGGCAGACAGCTGTTCAAGACTGCTGTGAAGTCCAGTTTTCCTTGGAGGCCCAGCTTGCTGGTCCCCAGCCCTGGCTCGGGCAGGAGATCAAAGCAGTTCTGGAAAATGGTCTCTGCGAGTGATCCAGAATTCATTCTCCTTCCCTGGGGGGACATCGGCTTCTGCTCAAGCCTGCCTTTCCCCATCATGACTTAGGGAACAGGTTGGCGGTAATAGCAAGTAGCGTTTATACTCACACTCAACAACAACCTACAGCTCCCTCTGCTTTTCTCCGTGGTCTATTTTTTGACCTGTCATCTTTCTTAATGCCCATTTTGTGGGCGAGGGAAAAAAAAGTGTGATGGAAGAGAGGAAATTTAGGAGCAGGGAAGGCCTGGAAAACTGTCAAACTTCATATTTCCTCCTTATTTGAATCAACATTTATGTCCCTCGATGGGGTTTTCCTGCATATGCTTGTATAACTCCCTTTTAAAACAATTTTTGCTGTTTTTTCCTTTCCCTGCCCCTGGGTGAGTTATTCCAATGACTACTTTCCACCTCAAAAGAGGAGTCGTGGACAGGAAAAAAGTGGTCGTGTGGTCTGTTGGCTACAACTCCAAGTGGAGCCAGGAGACTTTGGTTCTATTCTGAGCCTTTTTTGGGAACACGACGAAAGCGAGGGACAAGAGCCCTGCCCTTTTACGGGAGTTCCCGGGACCCTGTGCCAACAGGACGGAGTTGCTTCCTACAGATCCAAAGGGGCTACGAATTAGCATTTATGAAACACCTGCCCAGTGCTTGGAGGAGGAAACAGCAACCCACTCCAGTATTCTTGCCAGGAGAATTCCATGGGCAGAGGAGCCTGGTGGGCTACAGTCCATGGGGTCACAAAGAGGTGGACAGCACTGAAGAACTGAGCACATGCAATCAAGATAGGCCTCATGGAGGAAGTGATGTTTGAAGACTCAGAAGAGACATGAGAGGGACTTCCCTGACTGTCCAGCGGTTAGGACTTCACTCTTCCACAGCAGGGGCCAGGGTTCGATCCCTGGTTGGGGAATTAAGATCTCTCAGGCTGCATGGCCCAGCCAAAAAAAAAAAGAGAGAGAGAGAAAGATGTAAGAGTCAGATGGAGGAGGCTGATGTTTGAGGGAAGATTATTACTGTCAGAGGGAACAGTCAGGTTAGTGCAAAGGTCCTCTAAGGCCGGAGCTTCTCTAGCACATCTGAGCCCACAGCAAATTTGAGATGTGTGATTTCTCTCCATACAGGGCCAAATAAACAACATCCAAAAGCGTGAGTGGAGAGGTCCGTTTCTGAGGAGCTTCCAAACAAGCCAGCCAGTTACAGAGTTTCCCCACAACTGCCCTTCTCTCAGCCAGCTGTTTTGAACCCAAGGGTCCATGAACTTGGATGGGAAAAAAAAATTACATCTTTTTTTTCACTAACCTCTTACTCAAATTTAGCACTTCCTTCAATTATGAGTGTAGGCAACAAATCACATAGTCCCAGCATGACCAGCTGCCGCCACCGCTGCTGCTCAGTCACTTCAGTCCTGCCTGACTCTGTGAGACCCCAGAGACGGCAGCCCACCAGGCTCCCCCGCCCCTGGGATTCTCCAGGCAAGAACACTGCAGTGGGTTGCCATTTCCTTCTCCAATGCATGCAAGTAAAAAGTGAAAGTGAAGTCGCTCAGTCGTGTCTGACTGTTAGCGACCCCGTGGACTGCAGCCCACCAGGCTCCTCCGTCCATGGGATTTTCCAGGCAAGAGGACCAGCAACTGACACCAATAGGAATCATAGATATGTTCATTTCACGTAACAGGTGTTATAGATTATCCCCAAACGTGTTTCACGCTCATCACTTTGAACTAATGGTCATCATAGAGCCTGCCACTAGCACTTATGATTTGTCACAGTTACAAGCACCTATGTTGTCGTGCAGTTGCTAAGTCATGTCGGACTCTCTCGACCCCATGGGCTGTAGCACGCCAGGCTTCCCTGTCCTTCACTGTCTGCTGGAGTTTGCTCAAACGCATGTCCATCAAGCCGAGGACGCCGTCCTCTGTCGCCCCCTTCTCCTCCCGCCTTCCGTCTTTCCCAGCATCAGGGTCTTTTCCAATGAGTCGACTCTCCGCATCAGGTGGCCAAAGGATTGGAGCTTCACTTTCAGCATCAGTCCTTCCAATGTTACTATGATACAAATGCAAATTTAAAACATCTCTTTTAAAAAAATTGGAGGATAATTGTTTTATAATGTTGTGTTGGTTTCTGCTGTACAATGAGAATCAGCTGAATATAAGTGTGTGTGTGTATATAAAAGCCTCCCTGATGGCTCAGGCAGTAAAGAATCCGCCTGCAATGTGGGCAACCTGGGTTTGATCCCTGGATTGGGAAGATCCCCTGGAGAAGGAAACGGCAGCCCACTCCACTCTTGCCTGGAGAATCCCATGGACTGTGGGCTGCAGTCCACGGGGCCGCAAAGAGTGGGACACGACTGAGCGACTGAGCACAGCATATATGTATACCCCCTCCCTCTGGAGCCTCTCTCCCACCCTCCCCACCACCCCACCCTCTAGGTCATCACCGCGTGCTCGGCCGGGCTCCCTGTGTTGTGTGGCAGCTTCCCGTTAGATAGTCTACACACGGTGATGCTATATATCATCGCTGCTCTCTCAGTTTGTCCCACCCTCTTCTTCCCCTGCTGTGCCCACGAGACTGTCCTCTACACCTGTGTCTCTAATGAAAGCATCTTTAATAATGATATTTCAATATATTTCCTTTGTCATCCTATGCATTTCATTGTTTGTATCTCAAATCATTCTGAGAAAGCCTGCATCAGCTGCCCTAAACTGCTAAAGGGGTTCAGGGCATAAAAGAGTTAAGGCCCCTGATCTAAGCTGAATATCCTTGACAAGACAGGAAGCAAAAAAAAAAAAAAAAATACATAAGTCATTACAGTTTCTTGACCCATGCCGGAGCCACGCCAGGAACTTGTTGGGCGTTACCTCGTTTAGTTCCTACAACTGCAAGGAGGATGTGGCTATTAATCCCATTTTAAAGTTGAAGAAATTGAGGTTCAAAGAGGTTAAAGTCACCCAGTTGGTCAGCGGGAAATCAGGCATTCAAACTCAGGGCTATTTCTAAAGTCTGTTAATTTCATCCAAACAAACTGCACAGGTTGCAGCCTGGACGCCCCTCTGAATCAGCTGTGTCACAGTCAAGCCGCAGTGTGGCGTCAGCTCGGAGTTTGGAGAGTGGGGCTAGTCTCCTGGGCTCAAATCCAGCCTGAGCTGCTTGTGTCACATGTGCCTTCAGGTAAATTACGCTTCCCCCCTTGGCCTTGGTTTCCCTGTCTTTAACGCAAGGCACGGGGTGGTAACAGTGCCACCAGCATAGACGCGTTCTGGGGCAGACAATGCCCAGGCGTGCCTGGCATGTGGAAGGCGCTTGCTTCACGAGAACTCATTTCTGTTAAGACCTCTGGCTCTAGAGAGAAACAGATTGGGTTTGAGTATCAGCATAACTAGCTGTGTGGTCTTGGCCAACTCATTTAACCTCTCTGAGCTTCACTTCCTCATTGTGTAAGTGGGGATCATATTATTTGCCTCATAGGGCAGATATAAGGATTAAATGAGATAATGAATATAGGATAGTTAGATATTCACTGATCACTACAAGCAATCTCTAATAGCTACATCCTCAGTAAGTGCTCACATCAATTTATTTTTACTATTTTCTATTTCTTTTCAACCTCATCAATTCCCCACCTCCTTGCTCTTGTCTTTGTTAAGATTTCCTAGTCTCATTCCTTTACTCAAGGATTTCATGGAAAGTCTAACACAATCAACCTATATATTAAGCTAAATTCAGACATGTATTACACAAACATTTATTGAGCTATTACCATGTGCCAGAAGTGTCTAGGCACACGGATACATCACTGAACAAGAGTCAAATGTCTTTACCCACAGCAGCTAGTATTCTAGAGTTTAGACATGCTGCCTCACATGAAGTCCCCTTTACTGATTTGAAAGAAAGTGAAGTCGCTCAGTCGTGTCTGACTCTGCGACCCCATGGGCTGCAGCCTACCAGGCTCCTCCGTTGGTGAGATTTTCCAGGCAAGAATACCAGAGTGGGTTGCCATTTTCCTTCTCCAGAGGAGCTTCCTGACCCAGGGATTGAATCCCGGTCTCCTGCATTCCAGGCAGATGCTTTACCGTCTGAGCTACAGGGAAGACCCCTTTACTGATCTAGAGAGAATCAAATCAATATATGACAATATTAACTTCATATCAGCATATTGAACATAAGTCTATGCTGCCTTCCTCTAGAAGACCCTCTCGAAGGTGGGCTCAGGAGCTCTCCAGCCCCACCCCCGCCCCTGAGAACTTTCTTCTCTCAACGGGCAATGCCCATTCACAGTTTCGTGCTTTTCACACGCTTGCCCCTTTCCACCTGACAAACTCCTATTTGTTCTTTGGGGCCTGAGTCAAGTGTTCACTTCTGACGAATACTGTTTATCACTTATATATGGAATCTAAAAAGTACAACAGACTAGTGACTATAACAATAAGGAGACAGACACAGATATAGAGGACAGACTAGGGTTACCAGTGGGAGGAGGGGAGAGGAGGTCAGTAAGGAGTGCAAACGACTAGGTATAAAATAAGCTATAAGGACCTATTATGCAACACTGGGAATATAGTCCACAGTTTATAACAACTATAAATGGAGGGTAAGCTTTAAAGTTTGGGAATCACCATAGTCTGCACTTGTAACATATATATAATATTCTACGTGGGTTATACTTCAATTAAAAATATGTCCACTTCCTCCACGAAGCCTCCTTAGATTCCCCCACGGTAGCTGCCTACTCTACTCGAGCCCTCCAGGGGACATCTGCTCATTTTACTGACCAGCCCCAATGTGTTAGTTGTTGCTTTCAGTCCAGTGGGCTGATCTTAACCCTACCTCACCCCTCATTCCAAGACTGAGCACATGGTCAGGCCTAGCCAATCAGAGCATTCCATTCCCTTAGCTGCAGTCCTTGGTTCAGGATGGATGTAACCCAGGCCTGAACAATGAGATTCAAGCCTGGGGCTTTTTGTTTAAGCCAACTCCAACTGGGTTTCTGTCCCTTGCAATCAAGACCTCGGTCCAGCACCGCAGTCTCTGAGTAGATCATTCTCTCATCTCTCAGTTACCTTCTGTCTTTCACTACACTATGAAATAACCCAGGGCAAGGACAGGCTGTTTTTCATGAGATGACCTGGGGTCCAAATCCCTTCAGACAAATGGCAGTTGACACAGTCCTGGGATGAGACTGTCAATAGGTTCTTGTCTGTTCTATGCGAATGTGAACTGCTTGTGGCCCTTCTTCTTTTATTTATGTTTATTTATTTATTGGGTTGTAGTGAGGCTCAGCTGCAGCTCATGGGCTGGGTTGATCTGAGGTATGCGGGATCTTAGTTCCCCAACCAGGGATCAAGCTAGCATCCCCTGGATTGCAAGGCGGGTTCTTAACCACTGGACCACCAGGGAGGTCCCTGGCCTATCTTTCTGGGAAGGATGGAAAAAAAACACATTTGCCAGACTCGTGACCCCAGACTACGCATCTGAGGCTGTGTTTATCGGCTGCAGCCACAGCCCCACATCTGGCGTAAGAGCTGCAATTTGGTGCCACTCCTTGGTGAAGTCTGCAGTAGCCCTAAGTCACCTTCCAGGCTCTCTCTGGGTTTTGTAGAGAACACACTGGTGAGCCCACCCATCACTGGGGATTAATCGCTCTCCGCTTTTCCTTGTCGTTCTCCAGTGTGCTGGTAGCTTCCAGCAACAGGGATCCCACTCCAAAGTCTTTAAGACTCCTCATATCCCATTCCAGTTCACTACCAGGGAAAAAGCTTAAACCGCACCGTAACTGCTTGCCAGAGGCTCCTGCTGCTCCACAGCCGCCACTTGGCAGGGTGTTCGTTGCCAGGCAACTAACGGGCGATCCAGGTCTAAAGTCCCAATTTCGTTTGCTTCCTGAGACCCCTTCCAGGATCTAAGGACCTAGGCTGGGTTCTCTGTGAAGCGGATTCTAAGTCTGACATTTGCACGTAAGAAGTTTTGAGGAGAGAGGCTCTCAGGAACAAAACCCACGAGCGAGAGGAACGGAACTGGGCAGAGGGAGAAGCTGCACTCTGATGAAACTGCTCGCAGGGCTCCAGCAGAGCCGCGGGGCTTCAGGCCGGCCCTGCCTTGAGGCGAAGGGCCTGAGGACCTACACGCCTTCCTGGTTGGGTCACTGGGTGCAAGGTGCCTTTAGGAAGGGGGCTTGATCTTGGGCCAGGCACCACCCCGTCTGTTAATGTGCCATGGTCCTGAACTGGGGGATTTGAGCCAACACCACTCCATCCTCTGTGGAGAGCCTGCATTTCCATACGCATGTGCCATGCACCGCGCACACCTTATTTTTTACTTTTTATTTATTTTCCTATTTGAAGCATAGGTCATTTACAATGTTGTGTTGAGTTTCAAGTGTACAACAGAGTCATTCAGTTATACATAACTGAATACATACATACATATATTCTTTTTCAGATGATTTTCCATTATAGGTCATTACAAGATATTGAGTATCATTCCCTGTGCTATACAATAGGTCCTTGTTGCTTACCTAGTTAAAATTTTTTAAATATTTATTTTTATTTATTTATTTGACTGCTCTCTCTGCTTAGTCGCTCTTTGCAACCCTACGGACTGTAGCCCCCCGGGCTCCTCTGTCCATGGGATTCTCCTGGCGAGGATACTGGAGTGGGTTGCCATTTCCTTCTCCGTTATTTGACTGTAAGTTCCAGCACTGGATCTTAATTGCAGCAAGTGGGATCTTTTAGTTGCGATATGCGAACCCTTACTTCTGGCCTGTGGGATCTAGTTCCCAGACCAGGAATTGGACCCCTGACCGCTGCATTGGGAGCAAGGAGTCTTAGCTACTGGGCTATCAGGGAAGTCCCTGTCTATTTCATATGTAGTGACCCATGCATGCTAAGTTGCTTAGTTGTGTCTGACCCTGTGTGGCCCCATGGACTGTAGCCCCCCAGGCTCCTCTGTCCATGGGATTCTCCAGGCAAGAATGCGGGAGTGGGATGCCATGCCCGCCTCCAGGGGAGCTTCCTAACCCAGGGATGCAAGGCTTGTCCCTTCTGCCTCCCGCACTGACAAGGTGGGTTCTTTAGGAGTAGCGCCGCCTGGGAAGCCCATACATAGTAGTATGTATATGTTAGTCGAACACTCCTTGTTTCTCTTCTCCCGCCACGAACATTTTAAATACTAGCCTCTTGTCATGTTCAGATGCTAAACATGTCTCCTTTCAGTCTGTCATCTGTTAACTGTCTCAGTGTCTTATGTTGAGCATGATTCCTTAATCATGATATAACCAAGCTAACAGATTGCCCTTCTTAAGGATTTGTCCCTATTGTCTAGGTTAAAAAGGTATTCTCTTACATTCTGCTTTTTCATTAATATATGTTTGAAAGAAAGTGAAGTCGCTTAGTTGTGTCCGACTCTTTGCAACCCCGTGGACTGTAGCCTATCAGGCTCCTCTGTCCACGGGATTTTCCAGGCAAGAGTGCTGGAGTGGATGGCAATTTCCTTCTCCAGGGGATCTTCCCGACCCAGGAATTGAACCCGGGTCTCCTGCATTGCAGGCAGACGCTTTACTGTCTGAGCAACCAGGGAAGCCTTGACTGTTTAGGTCTTCAGTCCTTCCAGAGCCCACCGTGCACTTTGAGTAGGGTGACGGCATCTGTGTTTCTTCCTTTCCTTCTGTACAATGAAGCTTTCCCCACTCGTCTTGAACTCTCTGCTCTCCGGTTTCTGCTCTCACCGCGGTCTCAAGAGGCAACATCTGCAGGGAATCACTGACCTCTGGCCATTTGTACTTCTCGGTTGTTATAAAGTTCCCCTTCGGCCCGCCTCTGTGAAGGCCAGGCGGTTTGGACCACCTCCTCCTCTTGCGGCTCTGTGTGTGCCCTTTCTAACTTATTTACCTTTTCCTCCTCTGTCTCTTCCTCTTCGTTCATCCCTAGGGTTTCATTGACTTAACTTCCTCTTGCAGCCCCGTATAATTGGTGCAATTTAAGGCTCTATCCTGCTCTTTATGTTTATCCCTTGTAATTCCACGTTCTTTGAGAAATTCATCCATTTTCAAGATTTTAATACCTTCAAGTGGGTGAGTCCCCTACTGGCAAATCCAGCCCTGACCTCTCTTGTGAATGCCAGTGACAAATTTCAGACTGAAAATTGGACATTTCTTAGTCCATCTGAATTCAAATGAATCTTAAATGTGAAAGTGATTTTATGTGACTCGCCTATATTTTATATGCTTCCAAATCCTCCAACGTTCTGTCACAGAATCTTCCATAAACTAGGTCTTCACCATGTATTTATTCACTGCATAAGAGGATCTCTCATGTTTAGCTGTATTAAAAGTCAAAATTAAGTATTTTTATCCATGGTTCAAAAGATCAGAGTCACATAAACTTTCAGAGAAGAGCTCAGCCTCAAGTCAGCTTATCTTCTTCCTCTGGGACATGAGTGGCTGTCTCCTGGTTGATCACATCCTCCTATCTTTTTTTATTTATTTACTTACTTTTTGGCTGTGCTGGGTGTTCTTTGCTGCATGAGGGCTTTCACCCGATGTGGTGAGCAGGGGCTACTCTCTAGCCGGGGCGCACAGGCTTCTCGGTGCGGCGGCTTCTCTTGTTGGAGAGCACGGGCCGTCAGCGCTGTGGTAGGCATTGCGCTGAATCTGTAGATTGCCTTGAGTTGCTGTTCGGCGGCTCAGTCATGTCCAGCATTCCAACTCTTTCCGACCTCATGGAATGTAGCACCTCGGGCTTCCCTGTCCTTCACTATCTCCTGGAATTTGCTCAAACTCATGTCCTTTGAGTCAGTGATGCCATCCAACCATCTCATCCTCTGGCCTCCCCTTCTCCTCCTGCCCTCAATCTTTCCCAGCATCAGGGTCTTTTCTAATGAATCGGTTTTTCACATCAGGTGGCCAAAGTACTGGAGCTTCAGCTTCGTCATCAGTCCTTCTGTTGAATATTCAGGATTCATTTCCTTTAGGATGGACTGGTTTGATCTCCTTGTGGTCCAAGGGACTCTCAAGAGTCTTCTCCAACACCACAGTTCAAAAGCATCAATTCTTCAGCACTGTTTTCTTTGTGGTCCAACTCTCACATCTGCACATGACTATTGGAAAAACCAGTTTTGACTAGACGGACCCTTGTCAGCAAAGTAATGTCTCTGCTTTTTAATACGCTGTCTATGTTGGTCATAGCTTTTCTGCCAAGGGGAAAACATCTTTTAATTTCATGACTGCAGTCACTGTCCACAGTGATTTTGGAGCCCAGGAAAATAAAATCTGTCACTGTTTTCATTTTTCCCCCATCTATTTGCCATGAAGTGATGGGACCAGATGCCATGATCTTAGTTTTTTGAGTTCTGAGTTTTAAGCCAGCTTTTTCACTCTCTTCTTTCCCCTCCATCAAGAGGCTCTTTAGTTCCTCTTCACTTTCTGCCATAAGGGTGGTGTCATCTGCATATCTGAGGTTATTGGTATTTCTCCTGGCAATCTTGATTCCAGCTGGTGCTTCATCTAGCTTGGCATTTCACATGATGTACTCTGCATAGAAGTTAAATAAGCAGGGTGACAATATACAGCCTTTATGTACTCCTTTCCCAATTTGGAACCAGTTTGTTTGTTCCATGTCTAGTTCTAACTGTTGCTTCTTGACCTGCATACAGGTTTCATAGGATGCAGGTGGGTGGTATCGTATCTCCATATCTTTCAGAATTTTCCACAGTTTGTTGCGATCCACACAGTCAAAGGCTTTAGTGTAATCAATGAAGCAGAAGTACATGTTTTTCTGGAATTCTCTTGCTTTTTCTATGATCCAGCAGATGCTGGCAATTTGATCTCTGGTTCCTCTAGCTTTTCTAAATCCAGCTTGAACATCTGGAAGTTCTCAGTTCACATACTGTAGAAACCTAGCTTGGAGAATTTGAGCATTATTTTACTAGCGTGTGAGATGAGTGCAATTGTTTGGCATTGCCTTTCATTGAGATTGGATTGAAAACTGACCTTTTCCAGTCCTGTGGCCACTGCTGAGTTTTCCAAATTTGCTGGCATACTGAGAGCAGCACTTTCACAGCACCTTTTAGGATTTGAAAGAGCACAGCTGGAATTCCATCACCTCCATTAGCTTTGTTCATAGTGATGCTTCCTAAGACCCACTTGACTTCACATTCCAGGATGTCTGGCTCTAGGTGACTGATCACACCATTGTGGTTCTCTGGGTCATGAAGATCTTTTTTGTACAGTTCTTCTGTGCATTCTTGCCACCTCTTCTTAGTGTCTTCAGCTTCTGTTAGGTCCATATCATTTATGTCCTTTATGAGCCCATCTTTGGATGAAATGTTCCCTTGGTATCTCTAATTTTCTTGAAGAGATTTCTAGTCTTTCCCATTCTATTGTTTCCCTCAGTTTCTTTGCATTGATTACTGAGGAAGGCTTTCTTATCTCTCCTTGTTATTCTTGGGAACTCTGCATTCAGATACTTATATCTTTCCTTTTCTCCTTTGCCTTTGGCCTCTCTTCTTTTCTCAGCTATTTGTAAGGCCTCCCCAGACAGCCATTTTGCCTTTTTGCGTTTCTTTTTCTTGGGGATGGTTTTGATCACCGCCTCCTGTACAATGTTATGAACCTCCATCCATAGTTCTTCTTTACAAATTAAGAATCTGAAGTGTCAAGCACCGCTCTGAGGGCATCAAAGGAGCACTTTACAGTTGACAACAGCTCAGAACTCAGACTCTTGTGAAGGGAGGTTAGTTTTCACTTTTCAGATGAGGATTGAGGGAAAAAATGTCAAACGGACTCATCCACTGGGACGCCTTTCTTTATTTTAAGAAAAAGAAATTCATGTATTTGGCTGCACTGGGTATCAGTTGCGGCACACAACAGCTCTGGTTCCAGTGGGGGGGATATTGCTCCCTGACCAGGAATTGAACGCAGGCCCTCTGCACTGGGAGCCTGGAGTCTCAGTCGCTAGACCGCCATAGAAGTCCGTCCCAGCATGACGCTTTCAAGCGGCCTGGGCAGTATGTACACGCCGGCTTAGGGATGAGACTCCAAGTCGCCACAGGGCCCCGGCTTGCTTCGGGAGCCCTTCCAGAGCCCCTGCTCGCGTCCTCTCCCCGCCGCTCCTCGTTCACAGACTCCCTGTGTCCCGGCCCTCTGCGGTGTGTCCTGTCCTGCACACGTCCCTCTCCAAGACGTCCCTCCAGGCTCGACTCGTTCTCCCGGCCCTCGGCAACCTCACCCACCCAAGCCGTGGCTTTGCCCTTGGCCCTTCCCTCTCCCGCCCTGCTCCACGGGTGGGAAGCACCCCACCTGTGGGACGCTGGACGGGCCCCCCTTGCACCAGGACCGGCCAGGTTCGAGAGGCGGAGTAAAGCTGTTTCTCCCTACCCCATCTCTAAAAATCACTCAACAAGAAATGAAACACAAGTGTGGCTTAGGGAACCAGGAGACAACAGCAACCCCTAACCACACGAGGTGAAGAAGCAAAGCACCCCAGCTGGTTCTGACCGTGGTGCACACCAGGTCAGCCCTCTGAGAAGTATCAGGCTAGATTCTTAATGACGGAGAGTTCCTCATATGCGTCTGTTTATTCCCGGAGCTTAGCGCGGGACTGGCCAGATCAACTCCTCATGAAACACTTGTTGAATGAATTACATCATTATATATATATATATATGTATGTATATATATCACGGGCTTTCCATAGGAGACACAGGTTTGATCCCTGGTCTGGGAAGTTCCCCTGGAGAAGGAAATGGCAACCCACTCCAGTATTCTTGCCTGGAAAAATTTCATGGATGGAGGAACCTGGTGGGCTATACAGGCCATGGTGTTGCAGAGAATCGGACAGAACTTACTGACTGAGCACATATATATCATATGAAAGTTATCAGCATATGAAAGCATATTTTTCTCTAAAAAGAACTGTTAAGAAATGTTTACTACATTGCTAAGTAGTTTACTTTGGTAACTGCCATTATTTCTATTAGCCAGAGGGCTCTTCTAAACCCACACATTAAGGAAAAGAACTGTAAGCAATTCCCTTGTCTTGATGCTCAGCGTTTCATTGCTTCAAGTATTTTTCAAAACTCATAAAATCTGCTCTTTCATCAGCTGAGTTTTAGTCTTTGATAATCTTGACATAGGAACTTGGTTCCTGTGGAGGTCAAGACTTGATCACTGCATCCAGCCCATTGCAATCATTAGGAACCAGGTAACAGCCCTGACATTTAATATTTAATTGTTTTTGATCAGTATTAATTAGTCACAGATGCACACTAGATTCCTATTTAATTAAATACTCTTGGGAACACATTGTGGGCTCAGGGATTCTAACCACATCAAAGAAGGAAATGCTCAAGTTTAAAAGTTGAGCCCTAGAGACACAGGCATCCATGGAAAGGAAATTCCAGATGTCTCGCAACCTCTCTCTCTTCTCAGAATCAAACCTCCTACTTCCAGCCCCCTGGAATCTAAAAATCTTAGCACTTCTAATGAAAACTTCCAGGCTGCAGCCTTCTCTCGCGTCTCTCTTGGATCGTCAGTTTGACCCGCTCTCCTGAATCATCCCGGTCCACACACAAACATGAGTAACTTCTCCCAACCTAAGAAGCCCGCCAGCAACTCCACCTCTTCTCAAGCTGTGGCTCCGTTCCTTTGTCCCTCCTTGGAGAGACGCCTTGAAACGACAACGTGCCCTTACTGTCTCCAATCCTCCCCCTTTTCTCTCTCAAGTGCACTGTCTTCACACTTTGGCTCTGGCTCCTCCGAGGAAATTGTCCTTGTCGGAGTCATCACAGCAACTCCCTGATGCTAAGTCCGCCGGCCAGTTCTTCCTCTCCATTTGACCCGGTCAATCATGGTCTTTTTCTTGAAACAGTTCCCTCTGATTGGCTTCGAGAAGACCATGCTTTCTGGCTTCCCTCCCGCTGATAGTTATTCCTTCTCATTCTTCTTTGCTGGCTCATCCTCAGCTCCACAGCCTGGTTAGAATGTAGGGAGGGAGGGGTAGACTGGTACACTGGGATTGAGGCAAACACACTGCCATATGCGAAATACACAACGAATGAGCGCCTATTGTAGAGCACAGGGAGCCCTGCTCAGTGCTCTGAGATGATCTATATGGGAACAGAATCTAAAAAAGAGCACACACGTGTATATGTATAGCTGATTCACTTTGCTGTATAGCAGAAGCTAACACAACAGAGTAAATCAATCAAAAATTATATGTACTCCAATAAAAATTAATTCTGAAAAGGTGCTAAGAGCGCCACAAAGCTCAGTCCTTGGCTTTCCTTTCTCTCTGTCCACACTCTTTCCTTGGGTGATCTTAGTTTTAAAAATAAAATTTTTTTTTCTTTTTTCGCTACACCATGTAGCTTGTGGGATTCCAGTCCCCCAGTGTTCTATTTCCAACACAATGATCAGAGTAGTCTTTGTCAGACACAAGTGAAATGGGGTCACTCCTCTTCTCAAACCTTCTGATGTCTTCCCAGCTCACTCCGAAGAAAACCCAAGTCCTTGCCACAGCCTGCGAGGCTCTGTGCCCTCTGCTTCCACCCCCCTGATACCACCTCCTGTCTGCACACACTCTCCAGCCACACTGGGCCTCTCACAGGGTCACGCAGGCCCCCACCCCAGGGCCTTTGCACGTGCCCCTCTCTGTGGCTGCAAAACTCTTCCCACAATTATCTTTCTGGCTTGATTCTGAGCCTTTCAGAGTCTTTAATGATGCTGGAGATGCCACTGTGCACTGTGCCAAATTGAGTCTCAGAGACAGAGTTTTGGATGAAGTCGAAAAGAATAGCTTTACTGCTTTGGCGGGGGCAAAGGGAGACACAGCAGGCTCCTGCACCCCAGAAACTGTGTGTCCAAACTCCGGAGGATTTGATGAGGAGCTTTATAGCAACAGTTCAAGATCAGGGCATGTGCAGGGCCGGCCCTCCTCTCCTCTGGCCTCAGATCATCTTCTTGGTGAGCTTTTCTGCTTCCTTTAATTTTGCTTCAGATAATTTCTTGACTGCTCCTCCCTTGATTTTGGGCTTTCCTCATAGCTTAGTCAGTAAAGAATCTGCCTGCAATGCAGGAGGCTTGGGTTTGACTCCTGGGTCGGGAAGATTCCCCTGGAGAAGGAAATGGCAACCCACTCCAGTATTCTTAACTGGAGAATTCCATGGACAGAGGAGCCTAGCAGGCTACAGTCCACGGGGTCGCAAGAGTCGGACATTACTTAGCAATGAAACCACCACCACCCTGGATTAGCAACTGTTTGAGTCTGCACTTTGGAACTCAGGGAAGGTCAAGAAGCCAGAAGGAAACCTATTTTCTACAAACAAGAAATGATGGGGGACACCGAAAGGACTTGTATGCAGGAGGGCCCAACGTCCTGCCTTGTTTCAACCTTATGTGGGAGAGGAGCAAAGAGTTGAAGGGGACCGGAACCATTCTCAAGTGGCTTTGAATGCAAAGTTAAGGAGCTAAGTGATTATTCTATAGGCAAAGGTGTCCAAGTAAGAATCAAAGTCAAGTTTCCATTGAGAAATGTCTTCCAACCAGAACCTCTGAATCAGCATTTGCTCAGGCGGTCTAAAATATGTCCACAATGGGAGCAAGAAAAACCAGCATTAAAAAAAATTTTATTTGTCTGTGTTGGGTCTTTGTTGCAGCCTTTGAACTCCGGTGTGGCATGTGGGGTCTAGTTCCCTGACCAGGGATTGAACCCAGGCCCCTGGCATTGGGAGCACAGAGTCTTAGCCACTGGACCACCAGGGAAGTCCCGGAAACCAGCATTGTGACAAAGGAGTGAGAAAGCTTAGAAAAACGTGTGTCCTTGGGAAGAATCTTCTAGGCCCTTTCAGGAAGTTGATGAGAGAAGGTGGTCTTCTCCAGCGTCTCTGCTTGAGAGCTTATGTGCTTCATGATGTGGTAGCTGGGGGATTGGAAATGGGATTTGAAAACCAACCCAGCAGGAAGAGCAGGGAAAAGTTGGCTTTCTCTTTAGGTGCTCTTGGGTCAACCCTACCTGGCTCAGCCTCTCCCATCTCTTGACAACCAATGTCGTGAGGTCAAGGTCAGTGAATGTGGGCGCCACCACCCTCTGCTGGAGGGACTGGCCTCATCCCCAGTATATCTCCAAATTCTGACCTGTATTTGGCTCCATGTCAATGGTTCCTAACCTTCTTTGAGAACCAGAAGAAAGCTACAGACTCAAAGGAAAAACAAATGTACTCATACATAAAGATTTGCATAGAGTTCCAGGGATTCATAGAAAGACCCTTTGGTGAAACACAGCCATCAACCTCCCAGGTAAAGCTGTGTCTTTAGAAGCAGACACAGCCGGAGTGCATGCTGCGAGCTCAGTCGTGTCCCACCTTTGCGACCCCGTGGACTGTAGCCTGCCAGGCTCTGTCCATGGAACTCTCCAGGCAAGAACACTGGAGTGGGTTGCCATTTCCTCCTCCAGGGGATCTTCCCGACCCAGAGATTGAATCTGCATCTTTTATTGTCTCCTGCACAGCAGACAGATTCTTTACCACTGAGTCACCTGGGAAGCCCGAAACCTAAGAACCAATTTAGGGGTGAGACACTCTAGCTGTGAAACAGGAGAGAAATTTAGAGGCTACCCAGTCTACTTTTTCTCAAAAATGCCCCCTTTCTCCCTTTGTTTAGAAGTATTTTCTCTACCAAAGAGATTGCATTGATCAAGAAAGCCTTTATGCACTCCCTAATCTTTTTTTTATTAACCCATAAAACAGACAAGTGATATCCAGTTACACAATAATGGATGCGTTCATATAATCCAGGTCAAAATCAAAGGGAACTTGACATTGAATTGGTCAGGGGAGCTCTGTTGTGGAAAGATGTTGGAATGATTTTGGTTGGTCCTTGAAATATTAATATTCAAGCTATGTTGATTACACCTGCGCCAACAGTCACTCAGTTACATGCTTAAATCCAAATGAAATCGGTGATGCTATCTGCCTTAAATTCACGATCTCCTACACATTCATGTCAAATGCAGGTTATGGCAGAAAATGCACCTTCAATCACACATTTTAAAATGTTCCTGCAGACTCACTCTAAGGTCAATGGAAAAAAAATAATGAGCACAAAGCTGTGATTAAATCCGCCCCAGTTGTTATTCTTGGGCTTCACACTGGGAGCCTCTGGCCTTTAAGGCAGGACCACGTGAGAACACGGAGCATCAGCTGAGCGCCACTGAGTACCTGGTGTGGATAGTGCTGAGGAGGTAAACATGGGCAACGCATTGCTCTTGCTCCTCCTGCCTTCATTCACTCAAGAAATAGTCATCAGATGGCTCTAACGTAGGAGACGGGAGAAGAGAATAGCAACCCAGTCCAGCATCCTTGCCTAGAGAATCCCATGGACGGAGGCGCCTGGAGGGCTATAGTCCATGGGGTTGCAAGGACTCGGACACGACTTAGCAACTCAACACCACCAATGCACCGGCCACTGCGAGGGCACTGGGAATATAAATGATCATGAAATGAGGGAAGGCTCTGCTTTCGTGGAACTTACTATCTGGTGGGAGAAGCAGGTTTGGGTGATGGAGGCAGAGAAGGGAGGAGTAAAAAAACAAGATAATTGTGGTTACGATGTGTGCCCCGAAGGAAGCAAAGGAGGTGGGCAGAGTTAGGTAGAGAATGGAGGCGGGGCAAGGACCTCTCAGAGGTTTAGGATCAGGGTCCTGGCAGAAAACACATGGTCCATTCCAGCTGGGAAGTGGAGGAGAGTTTGTAAAGTTACTATTTACTAAGCGAGAGGAATGGTGTAATACCCTGGGGTTAGCAGCAGTGGGAGTTCCCCTCGAGCCTTAGGCCGAATGGTAAGAGCGGGAGAGAGCTGATGGGGAGGGAGGTGCGTGTGCTGGGAGCTGCTGTGTCTATGGAGCTGTTGTGTCTACGTGGGTTCCAGTTAGTGGCAGAGGAGCCTGGCATCCAGCTCTCACGATTCCCAGTCTAGTGTATTTCCCTGCTAGTTTAGATTCCTAGGGGTGCTATAACAAAGAACCATAGGCTGGCTGGCCCCAAACAACAGGAATTTACTCTCCCTTAGGTCTGAGGGCTAGAACTAACTCAAGGTGTCAGCAGGGTTGGTTTCTTCTTGAGGACGCTGAGGTAGATTCTGTTCCACGCCTCTCTCCTAGCTTCTGGTGGTTGCTGGCAACCCCCGGCACTCCTTGGCTCGCAGCAGAGACCTCTGACCTCGGCCGCCATCATCACATAGCCATCTTCCTTCTGTATCTACCTGTCGCTGTATATATCTCTTCCTCTCCTTATAAGGATACTAGTCATTTTAAATTTGGGGTTCCCCTTATTTCATTATGATCTGATGTTAACTAACAACATCTGCAATGATCCTGTTTGCAGATAAGGTCATATTCTGAGGTTCCAGGAAGGACATGAATGTGATGGGGGAGACTATTCGTCCCAGCACTCCTGCTTCAAAGGTAGAAAACGTTAAATCTGCAAAGTGTCTCTGTCATCTTCTCTTCTCCTTCAGGGACGCTTTCATTTAATTTGAATCCCCCATTCCTGCTATATGTTCAGAACATATGGTCTGGGAGCTTAGTTGCTTAGAAAAGCAAGGATTACACCCGTGAGACGTCACTACACACCTACCAGACTGGCAAGTACTTTAGAGTATAATCTAAAAATCAGTTCTTGTGCCATGTAACCCAGCACTCACACTCTTTGGCACATATCCCGACAAAACTATAATTCAAAAGGATACATGCACACCTGTGCTCTTAACAGCACTATTCACAACAGCTAGAACGTGGAAGCAACCTAAGTGTCCATCAGCAGATGAATGCATAAAGAAGATCTAGTGTACACGCACAATGGAATATTATTCAGCCAGCAAGAGAACAAAAGAATGCCGTTTGCATCAGCATGAATGACCCTAGAGATTACCATACTAAGTGAAATAAGCCAGATAAAGACGAATACATATTACTCATACGTGGAATCTAAAAAGTGATACCATGAGCCTACTTACAAAACATAGACTCGAAGATATAGAAAACGAACATATGGTTACCAAAGAGGAAAGTGGGAAGGGATAAATTGGGAACTTGGGGTTAACAGAAACACACTACTATATATAAAGCAGATAAACAACAAGGACCTACTGTATAGTATAGGGAGATATATTCAACATCTTATAATAACATGTAAGGGAAAACAATCTGAAAATAACTTATATAGATATATAATTCCAGGGTATTAGGTTGTGGTGGTTTAGTTGCTAAGTTGTGTCTGAGTCTTGAAATCCCATGAACTGTTGCCTGCCAGGCTCCTCTATCCATGGGATTCTGCAGGCAAGAATACTGGAGTGGGTTGCCATTTCCTTCTCCAGGGGATCTTCACAACCCAGGAATTGAACCCGGGTCTCCTGCACTGCAGGCAGATTCTTTACCGACTGAGCTATCAGGGAAGCCCCAGGGTATTTATATACATATAACTCCAGGGACAGTTAGAACATATAACTCCAGCAACAGTTAGAACTGGACATGGAACAACAGACTGGTTCCAAATAGGAAAAGGAGTACGTCAAGGCTGTGTATTGTCACCCTGCTGATTTAACCTCTATGCAGAGTACATCATGAGAAACACTGGACTGGAAGAAACACAAGCTGGAATCAAGATTGCCAGGAGAAATATCAATAACCTCAGATATACAGATGACACCACCCTTATGGCAGAAAGTGAAGAGGAACTAAAAAGCCTCTTGATGAAAGTGAAAGAGGAGAGTGAAAAAGTTGGCTTAAAGCTCAACATTCAGAAAACAAAGATCATGGCATCTGGTCCCATCACTTCATGGGAAATAGA
>SJYQ01009224.1:59750-98079 GCA_006410935.1 Redunca redunca
GTTTTACCAGCGGTCATGTGTGGATGTGAGAGTTGGACTATAAAGAAAGCTGAGTGCCGAAAAATTGATGCTTTTGAACTGTGGTGTTGGAGAAGACTATTGAGAGTCTCTTGGACTGCAAGGAAATCCAACCAGTATATCCTAAAAGAGATCAGTCCTGGTGTTCATTGGAAGGACTGATGTTGAAGCTGAAACTCCAAAACTTTGGCCACTTGATGCGAAGAGCTGACTAATTTGAAAAGACCCTGATGCTGGGAAAGGTTGAGAGCAGGAGGAGAAGGGGACGACAGAGGATGAGATGGTTGGATGGCATCACTGACTCGATGGACATGGGTTTGGGTGGACTTGGGAGTTGGTGATGGGCAGGGAGGCCTGGCGTACTGCGGTTCATGGGGTCCCAAAGAGTTGCACATGACTAAGTGACTGAACTTAACAGAACTTGCCTATTATGGACACTTTGTATAAATGGAATCATAAAATCTGCTGGCTTTTGTGACTTGGTATGTACTTAGAATTAGAATTTGTAACTTTGTTTATCCATTTAAGAAACTGCCAGGCTATTTTCCAAAGTGACTACCTCATTTTATGTTCCCACCAGCCATGTGTTATTGCACTCTGATTTCCACATCTCTGTTACATTCCATTATTTGTGGCCTTTGCTGTGTTGCCACAATGCAAACATTGCACCATGCTCCTGGGTCCAGTTTGACCATAGGTTGTTATTGACCTTACGTTGTTATTTAGTATGTAATACATGAGACACTCACCACCCCAAATGAACTGTATACTCCTTTAAGGTAGATTCCATGTCTTGTCATATTCATATCTCCTCCATCATATGGTGAAATGCTAGGCATGCAACATCATTAAATATACATTGATTGTCTGAAGAAATAACAAGAAGTTGGCAGCAATCATGAAAGGAGAAAAAAAAAGAAATAGAAAGAAGAAGGAAAGGAAAAGAGTAAGTCAAGGAGATAAAAGAAAGGAAGCCGTTTGGGGTGACAGGGAAAGTTAGAACCAAATCATTTGAATTTTAAATTTATACTGAAAGGTCAGGCATCAAAAAGTTCATTCTTTTGCTTCTCCTTGAAAAAGCAACTTTCTTGTTGTGAGGTTTCCACATGCAAAAGAATGAAGTTAGAGCCCTTCCTCACACCATATGCAAATATTAACTCAAAACGGGCCATGGAGAGATGGTGTGCATAAGGTCCTAGGGGTTCTGGAAGACCCTGACTAGGCCCTGTAACTGAAGAGTCAAACGGTGGCCAGTCCACCTAGAGTAGTTTGTAGGGATCTGTGACTGGGGTGAGGTGGTGTTTAGCTAGATGGTATAGTTGTCAACCGGACAGAACTTTTTTGTTCAGTTCAGTTCAGTCACTCAGTTGTGTCCAACTCTTTGCGACCCCATGAAGGCAGCACGCCGGGCCTCCTGTCCATCACCAACTCCCGGAGTCCACCCAAACCCATGTCCATCGAGTCAGTGATGCCATCCAACCATCTCATCCTCTGTTGTCCCCTTCTCCTCCTGCCCTCAACCTTTCCCAGCATCAGGGTCTTTTCAAATGAGTCAGCTCTTTGCATCAGGTGGCCAAAGTTTTGGAGTTTCAGCTTCAACATCAGTCCTTCCAATGAATACCCAGGACCGATCTCCTTTAGGATAGACTGGTTGGATTTCCTTGCAGTCCAAGAGACTCTCAATAGTCTTCTCCTATACCATAGTTCAAAAGCACCAATTCTTTGGCGCTCAGCTTTCTTTATAGTCCAACTCTCATATCCACACATGACCGCTGGAAAAACAATAGCTTTGACTAGATGGACCTTTGTTGGCCAAGTAATGTCTCTGATTTTGAATATGCTATCTAGGTTGGTCATAACTTTCCTTCCAAGGAGTAAGCGTCTTTTAATTTCATGGCTGCAATCACCATCTGCAGTGATTTTGGAGCCCAGAAAAATAAAGTCAGCCACTGTTGCCACTATTTCCCCATCTATTTGCCATGGAGTGATGGGACCAGATGCCATGATCTTCGTTTTCTGAATGTTGAGCTTTAAGCCAACTTTTTCACTCTCCTCTTTCACTTTCAGCAAGAGGCTTTTTAGTTCCTCTTCACTTTCTGCCATAAGGGTGGTGTCATCTGCATATCTGAGGTTATTGATGTTTCTCCCGGCAATCTTGATTCCTTCTTGTGCTTCCTCCAGCCCAGCATTTCTCATGATATACTCTGCATATAAATTAAGTATGCAGGGTGACAATATACAGCCTTGATCTACTCCTTTTATTTGGAACCAGTCTATTGTTCCATGTCCAGTTCTAATGGTTGCTTCCTGACCTGCATATAGGTTTCTCAAGAGGCAGGTCAGGTGGTCTGGTATTCCTATCTCTTTCAGAATTTTCCACAATTTATTGTGATCCACATAGTCAAAGGCTTTGGCATAGTCAATAAAGCAGAAATGGATGTTTTTCTGGAACTCTCTTGCTTTTTCCATGATCCAGTGGATGTTGGCAATTTGATCTCTGGTTCCTCTGCCTTTTCTAAAACCAGCTTGAACATCTGGAAGTTCACGGTTCACGTATTGCTGAAGCCTGGCTTGGAGAATTTTGAGCATTACTTTACTAGCGTGTGTGATGAGTGCAACTGTGCGGTAGTTTGAGCATTCTTTGGCATTGCCTTTCTTAGGGATTGGAATGAAAACTGACCTTTTCCAGTCCTGTGGCCACTGCTGAGTTTTCCAAATTTGCTGGCATATTGAGTGCAGTGTCATCTTTTTTTTTTTTGTTAGCCCTTATAAATCAAAGGCTTTAAAAGCTCTCAAGAGTCCCTTGGATGGCAAGAAAATCAAACTGTCAATCCTAAAGGAAATCAACCCTGAATATTCTTTGGAAGGACTGATGCTGAAGCTGAAACGCTAATAGTTTTGGCCATCTGATGCAAAGAGCTGACTTATTGGAAAAGAAGCTGATGCTAGGAGAGATTGAGGACAGGAGGAAAAGGGGGCGGCAGAGGATGAGATGGTTGGAAAACATCACCGACTCAACGGATATGAGTTTGAGCAGGCTTCGCGAGGTAGTGATGGACAGGGAATCCTGGTGTGCTGCAGTCCAGGGGGTTGCAAAGACTCAGACAAGACTTAGCAAGTGAGCAACAACAATGACAAATAAATCAAAGGAGCACCAACTTATGAACAGCATGGCAAGATATTCACCTCTAAGTATATGAGTAAGGAGTACAAAAGCCATCTTGTAAGCCATTTTGGAAAGATTTAGTTGAATCTCAGATCTTATTTTTACTCTGGACTAGAGGCAAGATGCAAGCATTTCTTCTCTTCTCCATACATGGAATACTTAAATGGTACCTGACTTATCAGTTCCTCAAACATTTTGGAGGATTGGTCTCTGAGATCATATTAATGTAAGGCATTTTAAGGGGCTTTCACTATTATTTTCAATTCTTATTGTTAATTGTCAGCTCTTATAAAGCCTATTTTGTTAAATTATATTATCCTCAAAAGATAAACATTTCATCCATTTTTCTACTTTATATTCTTGGATTTCAGCAAACTCTCTTTTACGTCTTTAATTCCACTCATGAAAAGTATAAATTCTTTGAAAATTAAAATAGCTCTAACATTTTTGTATTTCCTAAGAATTAATATTTCATTTTTTCCACATTAATCCTTCTCTTCTTTTCTTGGAGTTGCTTTGGTATTTTTCTAATTTTGTGAATAACAGGCTTAATTTAAACACATTTAAAATCAATACTTTATTTGTTAATAAATTACAATAGAATTAATATCCTAATGTAAACTTTGTGCTTTGGCTGTCTGCCAGTGGTTCTTACGTGTTTTTAATACTGGTATTTTTCTAGATAATGTGCAATTTTATTTGGGTCAACTGCTTATCCCAATATGATAAGAGGTTTTTAAAACAGCAAATGATGGCATATTATATTAAATGAAAACCTGTTACATTCATACAGCAGAAACCAACACAACCTTGTAGAACAACTATACTCCAATAAAAAAATTTTTTAATCTCATCATTTCATTTTGCTCAAAATTTTAAAGCAATGGACCATCGACCTAAATGTAATAGTTAAAACAATGATACTCTTGGGAAAAAATAAAAAATAAATCTTCATGATCTTGGGTTAGGTAAAGCCTTCTTAGATATGGCATCAAAAGCATAAGCAACAAAAGAAAACATTGATAAATTGGACTTCATCAATACTTAAAAGTTTTGTGCTTCAAAGGACACCACCAAGGAACTGAAAAGACATCCCAGAGAATGGGAGAAATATTTGCAAGTCCTATATCTGATAAACTATTTGTACCCAGAATATATAAAGAACTCTTCCAACTCAAAAAGGCAACCCAGTTTTTAAAACAGGCAAAGGATCTGAATAAACTTTTTTCTCAAAGAATGTATACAAATGTCTTCAGGTGCCAATAAGTACATGAAAAAACACTCAATATTGGTCATCAAGGAAATGCAAATCCAAACAACAATGAGATTCCACTTCAACCACACTAGACAGACTATAATAAAAAAGACAGATAAGAACAAGTGCTGATGAGGTTGTGGAAAAATTGGAAACCTCACACATTGACAGAAGGAACCCTCATGAATGATGTAGCTGGTTTGGTTAACAATTTGGCAGTTCTTTGAAATGTTTATCATATTGCCATATGACCTAGATATCTCATTCCTAGGTATATGCCCGAGAGAAATAAAAACACATTCACACAAATCTTGTACGTAAATGCTCATAGCAACATAATTCATAAGAGCCCCAAACTGAAAGCAACCCAAATGTCCACCAACTGATGATTGGATAAATAAAATGTGATCTATCCACACAATAGACCATTATTCATTAGGAAAAAGGAATAAAATACTGACACAGTACAGCATATATGAACCCTGAAAATATTACGCTAAGTGGAAGAAGCCAGTCATGAAAGACCATGTATTGTATGGTTCGATGTATATAAAATGTCCTGAACAGGGAAATCTATAGAGATAGATTGGTTGCTTATGGTTGAGGGCAACTGAGGGAGGTGATTGCTAATGGGTATGGAGTTTAGGGAGACGGGAATGAAAATGTCTACATGTGGGGAAAGTGATGATCATGCAGCTCTATGAATGTACTAAAAACATCACACTGTACACTTTAAATATGTAAATTTTATAGTATATAGATTCACACACACATCATTAGGATATAAGGATGAGGGACATTATGGTAAGTCCTCTCATTTATTTTCTGTTTAAAAAAAAAAAACCGTTTAGGAACTTTCCTGGTTGTCCAGAGATTAAGACTTCACCTTCCAATGCAGGAGGTGCAGGTTCCATCCCTGGTTGGAGAGTTAAGATCCCTCTTGTCTTGGGGCCAAAAAAAAAAAAACAAACATAAAATAGAAGCAATATTATAACAAATTCAAAAGACTTTAAAAATGGTCCATATAAGGAAAATTAAAATAAAAAAATAAACATCTGACAAAAGCCAGTAATTCAACCACTAATGATTACAAGGTCTTGTAGCACCTTGCACACACCAACCTGGACCCACCAGTGTTTCAAGACTCCACGAACAAGAACTGATGCTTTACACCTTGATTTATTATGCTTAACACCCTTCAGTTCTCTCTGCTCTTCATCTAGACGGCTTTAATTCACTGCTTTCCAGGGCTGCTCCAGAATTTCCCTCCAGGAGTGTTTTAGGGTCAGCAGTCTGGTTTAGAAGGAACAACCCCAAGGATTTGTCTTGAAGCTGCATATGCACAGCAGACCCACTCTTTCACTTAAAATTTAGAGGCTGATAAGATTGGTACACCCAGAGTACTGCTTTTGGGTGGTCCCCTCCTCTGCTTCAACAGGGACCACATAGAAATGGGCCAGTAGTCTTAAAACCTGATTCACAGTTTCAAGGCTCACTTGTGCTTCCAACAAGCAATTATTCTGCAATGATATTCTGCCTTTCTAAACATAGCACATGGAAATGGACCTCCCCTTTTTAGCAGTGTCTGCCAACAAGACTTCTTTCCTGGTGCTAAAAATACCTGCAGATGATTTTAACTGTGCCACTTTCAGACTCTCCTTTCAGTGTGTCTGCTCCTTCCCATGAGTGGTCATTTTTCTATTTGAAAATCATGACCATGAAACCTCGAACATTTACGGGTTATGCAAACAGCTTCCGTCGGTATATGTTTAATAATCACCACTCTTATTATTACCAGATGTTGAAATCCCAAGTGATAGCAGAGTGACAGACTTTAACGGTAAGATTATTTGGTCAAGAGATGTGATGTTTTTGTTTTCTGAGAGAGAGCAGGTGTCTTGCTTGAATTTGTATCCACTTTCCCCCTCATTTGGCTGAGATGTCTTAGACAAATTCTTTAATATCACTGATCCTTTGTGTCTTCATTAGTGTGTATGTATCTGTGTGTGTGTGTTTGTGTGTGCTCAGTCGTGTCTGACTTTTTGCGACTCCATGGACTGTAACCTACCAGGTTCCTCTGTGCATGGGATTTCCCAGGTAAGAATACTGGAGTGGGTTGCCATTTCCTGCTCCAGGGGAGCTTCCTGATTCAGGGATCGAATCCGCACCTCTTTCATCTCCTGCCTTGGCAGGCAGATTCTTTACCACTGTGCCACCTGGGAAGCCTGTCCTCATTAGTAGAATGCTGCTAATGCCTTAAAGGATTTTTGTAAGAAACATGCGGGATTTTATGTTATCTATTAGATTTTGAATTAGATATTAGTTATCTATTGCTGTGTAACGAATCCTCACCCCACGCCCTGCCAAACTTAGTAGCTTGAAACAATTTATTATCTTACACAGATTCAGAGGATTAGAAATCCTGGAGCAGTTTAGCTGGGTGGTTCTGGTATAGAATCTCTCACAAGATTGCACTCCAATTATTGGCCAGGGATACATTCTCTGTAGATTGCATGAGTTTGGAGGATTTGCTTCCAAGTTCACTCATATGGTTATTGGCAGGAGGCTTCCATTTATCACCATGGGAGCCTATCCACATGGGTTCTCCCAAAGTCAGTGATCAGAGGATAAGATAGAGACATATAGAGTGTATGCCAAGACATACACTGCACTCTTACAACCTAAATTCGATGGTGCCATACCATCATGACTGCCATATTCTGATCACACTAACCAACCCTGATACAGTGTGGGAGAGGACAGCACCAGGGTGAAAAGAGCAGGAGGCAGGCCTCACTGCAGACCCTCATGGAGGCTGGGTACCGCCTATGGATGGAGCACCCTGCAGGCGCACCTGGACACTAGTAATTCAACAGCCATGTATTGAGCCCTTCTAGGCCCAAGAGGTATAAAATAGACATTGTCCTTGCCCCAAGGACTCTCATTGTAGAGGCTCATAGTAAGTGCTCGAGAAATATATTTTCCCCTCAAGAGAAAGAAAGAAACAAAAACGTCGTGAAAGGAGATCTTGATAGTCAGAGGTACAGCCACTATCCCTCTAGAGAAACCCCCCCTAAATGTAACTATTATGAGTTGGAGGGCTCTGCAATTTTTGGTTTAGAGCCTGAGAATTTACATTAAGGATCTGAGCAGAAGTAAAGACAATCATTATAACTGTCGTCTGTGAGAAAAAAGTGTACTAAGCAAACTGATGATGTCTAGAGTCCAGCAAACATGGTTATTTTCCAAAACAATTATTTGGCAAACTAATAAGTAAGGTTCTAAATAATGGCAATGATTCATCCACTGTCAATTTTGTTGGTGTTTAATCTAATGTATATATAGATACTGTATGACCTTGAGCGTAACATCTTCTTCTATTTATAGAAGGCACTCTGACCTCCCAGTTTATCATAATTAGTGAGCTGTGACTCTCCTGATATTTTACCTGTGCTAAAATATTCATATTTCAGGCTCTTAGAGGAGACATGTATGATTCATAGGATTAATGGCAAAGGAATTTACCTCCATTATCAAATTAGCCTTGCATCTCACCAGCCTTCACAAGGCTAAAGTGAAGCTTGAGATTTATACATAAATATTGAAGTCTGATTCCAAGTTTAATAAAACATGCATACCTTTCCAATATACCCATGGAAAGAAATGGACACTGGAACTTTTGCTGATGCAGAAGAGCCCACAGGTGTCTGAGAAACACCAACTAAAGTCCCATTGGATGGCTGTCATTCCCTCTAATGCCCTTGACCAGGCTTTTCAGGTCACCAAAACTTCTGTGGTTCAGTAGCTCTTGGCTGAGCCTGCTGTTCTCTGCCAGGCCTGTGGAGGATGCAGGAGAGGAGACTGATACCATCTCTGAGCTCATAGATTTAATGAAAAACACTTGTCCCAGAGTCTCCTCCTCCACGAGAAATGGCAGGGATTATAGCTGTCATATTCACAGCTGTATTTTCAGTGCTTATAAAGGCAGTTTCAGGCAATCCCCATTAGGGAATCCCTAGCGTGCCCATAAGAACTAAAGCATCATGTGGCCCCCAGGAGTTTCTGCACTTAACCACACACACCATGAAACTGCAGTGAGAACTTTGGGGCCAAGCAGCGGCCAGACCTTCCAAAGTCCCCACATTTTGGATTCACTCCTGTCTCCCTACGTTGCTGCCACCTGCCTGATGGTGCACCCTCCTCATCACCAAGACTCTACTCCAGAGGTTCCCAATCTTCAGTCAAAGAAAAAGTATTTGGCCTTTTGCAGAGAAAAATAAAAATAGTGTAATTTGTTTTTCACAAAGCTCAGTGGGAAGGACTATTTATTCTGAGAATAGGCTTTTCTTTATTGGTGTTAATATGTTACTTCTTTTATAAAATTAAGGTAGGAGACAGTGGAATTTTTTTTTAAATAAAAAGACAACAATATTTTATTTGGGGCACTTACTCAGTGTTTCACAGATCCTCAACAAGTTTTGAGGTAAGTTAATATTATTATTTATTTTACAAACTAAAATGCAGGCAGAGATTACATCACTTGTTGCAAACCATAACAGGAGTCCTACCATAACCAAGAATTACATGGTTTTTCAGATTAATCTGATGTGTGTGAATTTAACAGTGATAGCTTGCAAATAGTCGTTAAAAACAAAACCAAACCCAAACCCCACTAGATATTACAGAAATTCTACTCTGGGTATTTTATAATTCTTAAATCAATCCTACATTGATTTTACCCACTTTTGAATAACCTACTTACTCTCATTACAAATCTATTTCCACTGGATCATCAAAAAAGCAAGAGAGTTCCTGAAAAGCATCTATTTCTGCTTTATTGACTATGCCAAAGCCTTTGACTCTGTGGATCACAATAAACTGTGGAAAATTCTGAAAGAGATGGGCATATCAGACCACCTGACCTGCCTCTTGAGAAGCTCGTATACAGGTCGGGAAGCAGTAGTTAGAACTGCACATGGAAAAACAGACTGGTTTCAAATAGGAAAAAGAGTATGTCAAGGCTATATATTGTCACCCTGCTTATTTAACTTATATGCAGCATACATCATGACAAATGCTGGGCTGGAAGAAGCACAAGCTGGAATCAAGATTGTTGGGAGAAATATCAATAACATCAGATATGCAGATGAGACCACTCTTATGACAGAAAGTGAAGAAGAAAGAACTAAAGAGCCTCTTGATGAAAGTGAAAGAGGAGAGTGAAATAGTTGGCTTAAAGCTCAACATTCAGAAAACTAAGATCATGGCATCCAGTCCCATCACTCCATGGTAAATAGATGGGGAAACAGTGGCAACAGTGGCTGACTTTATTTTTTTGGGCTCCAAAATCACTGCAGATAGTGACTGCAGCCATGAAATTAAAAGACGCTTACTCCTTGGAAGAAAAGTTATGACCAACCTAGATAGCATATTCAAAAGCAGAGACATTACTTTGTCAGCAAAGGTCCATCTAGTCAAGGTTGTGGTTTTTCCAGTGGTCATGTATGGATGTGAGAGTTAGACTATAAAGAAGAAAGCTGAGTGTAGAAGAATTGATGCTTTTGAACCGTGGTGCTGGAGAAGACTCTTGAGAGTCCCTTGGACTGCAAGGAGATCCAACCAGTCTATCCTGGGTGTTCATTGGCAGGACTAATGTTGAAGCTGAAACTCCAATACTTTGGCCACCTGATGTGAAGAACTGACTCATTTGAAAAGACCCTGATGTTGGGAAAGACTGAAGGGAGGAAGAGAAGGGGACAAAAGAGGATGAGATGGTTGGATGGCATCACTGACTCAATCGACATGAGTTTAGGTAAACTCCGGGAGTTGGTGATGGACAGGAAGGCCTGGCATGCTGCGGTTCACGGGGTCGCAAAGAGTCGGACACAACTGAGTGACTGAACTGAACTGAATCCTTATCATTTGAAGAAGGAAATGGCAGCCCACTCCAGTACTCTTGCCTGGAAAATCCTATGGACAGAGGAGCCTGGTGGGCTACAGTCCACGGGGTCGCAAGAGTCAGACACGACTTAGTGACTAAACCACCACCAATCGTTATAGTAACAACTTAGCACGTTACTGATTTTGTTGTTTTCTGCTTTGGGAGTGGGTGAAGCAGGAAGATAAGCAGCAAGCTTTCCTCAGAGTGCTAGGCAGCCTTTACTTGCAGGTGCTATGCTCAACGCACAATCTGTGGTGCTTTGGGGTTAAAGAAAAGCAGGTATCTAATGAACCCAAGATCCAGAAAAGATGCCTGGATGCAAAAGAGGTGGAGGCCTTGCACAAGCCAAAGAAGGAAAAAACACTATCATCTCGGGCTACTGATACTCAGCGTCATGCCCCAGCGTCACAGCGTATGGGAAGAGCTCTTAAAAGGCCAGTAAATCTGTCCCAGCAATCTGCTAATTAAAGTTCTTACTAACTAGACAAACCACACATATACTTAAATTTGCATTTTATTAAAATGACATCTATAGAAGCAAAATATCTAAATATGTATTACCTGTTCCACCTATCATGTAAATTGCTCTGTCACAAGTCTAATTCACTTAGCTCATTATAATCACTTAAAATTCAGCTCATCCTGACTAGATTCCTGGGCCAGTCTTCTCAAATAACTTGTTTTATTATAAATTTCCTTTTATTTAAACAAGTGTCAGTTAGTAATAACACAGGATTAAGAGTGGTTAATTAACAACTGAGAAATTATAAGGAAAATGTCATTATTGGGTTAGAAAATACAGCATTCAGCAGAGCAAATTTCAAGAGTAAAGATATAGACACTTATGTTTCTAAACAGGCTGAATGGCACAGCTCAACACAATGTGAGTCAAAGAAGCAAAAAAAAAGAAGGGAGGGGGCCACAAGAGCCAAAATATTTTATCCTAGTGTCCCCCAGATTGACTGTAGAAGTAAAAATTTTCTATATTAAAAATGTTTATATAAATTATATGAATAATAATTTTCATAAAAGTCAAAATGAAATGTTCTGCGTAGGACAAAAGATATGCCTAAGCAACGTATCATATTTGCACAAGGCCACTGAATATCATGGGTACTAGTAACAAATGAAAAAGCGTAAGTCTATGGCAGACTAAGCAAAGATTTCAGTGTGGTATTCTATAACGCCAAGACTATAAACTACTCTTGCTATACAAAAGCTCTAATGACATACAGAGTCTTTTGCAGGAACACTTGTGCTTCTGGTTGGCACATTATCTACTCTTTAATATGTGAAAGCAATACAGAGAGTTGTGAGAGTTTGTGCAAAACTATTGTATTTACAAAAATGGCACAGAAGTGAATTCAACGGTCGATGCACTTGCACACTTCATTCACATCTTCAGCGACAAAAGGTATTCTGAACACTATCAAACTGAACAAGAATACTAGCTTCAACAGCAGCTGTTAGGAAGCAATAGAGTCACGTAAGTTACACCAGAATGGGCAAATATTGCCCAAGTAAAATTCTATTGTTAAAGCTGAAACAGATTTAAGGCCATTCAAGTTGAAGCACAGGATACAAATCTTTTGGAACCCTATCTATTTGTGTTTGAAACATGTGACCTTTCTTCTAACTTGTGGTCTTAAACTTCTGTTTTACAAAACCCAAAAGGAAAATCCAGAAGAAAATAACAGTAGAGGTTGTATGAAATAAGAGTAATGTGTGTGTGTGTGTGTGTGTGTGTGTGTGTGTGTGTGTGTGTGTGTTAGTCTCTCAGTCGTGTCTGACTCTTTGTGACCCAATGGACTGTAGCCCACCAGGCTCCTCTGTCCATGGGATTTCCCAGGCAAGAATACTGGAGTGGGCTGCCATTTCCTTCTCCAGGGGATCTTAAGAGTAATATATGAAGCTATAATTAAAATATAATAAAGAAAGTCAACATTAAAACTGCAAAACTTGTTACTTGTTGGATCCAGCCCTACACTAGGAGTTAGGTAATATATACAATTATTTTCAAGTAGATTACTTTATGTTTCTCTAACATGTTCTTTTCATCAATGCACTGTTAAACTAGTCAAAAACTCTACACATGTATATTCCCTTACAATAGCAACACATACTACTGCTACCTGCAAAGCCATCACTCTCAAATGACTTAACGAGTAAAAGGAAATAAAGAGCAGAGGAGTGATGTATTAAGGAGAAATAATGGGAATTAGAAGATTCATGCGGTTCAGCTCTTTTTAATCAGCCAGCCAGCTTGCTAGCAACAAGAGATGGTTTCCATTGAGGAAGGTCCTGTGGAGTGGGATGTAGTCATCAGTGACCTCTGTCTTATCTGGGGTTGCAGTAGGAAGTTGCTTGTTCTCCATTTTTGCTTTCAGTTCAGTTCAGTCGCTCAGTTGTGTCTGACACTTTGCGACCCCATGAATCGCAGCATGTCAGGCCTCCCTGTCCATCACCAACTCCCGGAGTTCACCCAAACTCACATCCATCGAGTTGGTGATGCCATCCAGCCATCTCATCCTCTGTCGTCCCCTTTTCCTCCTGCCTCCAATCCCTCCCAGCATCAGAGTCTTTTCCAATGAGTCAACTCTTCGTATGAGGTGGCCAAAAGTACTGGCGTTTCAGCTTTAGCATCAGTCCTTCCAAAGAACACCCAGGACTCATCTCCTTTAGAATGGACTGGTTGGATCCCCTTGCAGTCCAAGGGACTCTCAAGAGTCTTCTCCAACACCACAGTTCAAAAGCATCAATTCTTTGGTGCTCAGCTTTCTTTACAGTCCAACTCTCACATTCATAGATGATTACTGGAAAAACCATAGCCTTGACTAGATGGACCTTTGTTGGCCAAGTAATGTCTCTGCTTTTGAATATGCTATCTAAGTTGGTCATAACTTTCCTTCCAAGGAGTAAGCGTCTTTTAATTTCATGGCTGCGATCACCATCTGCAGTGATTTTGGAGCCCCCCAAAATAAAGTCTGACACTGTTTCCCCATCTATTTCCCAGAATCAAAATATTTTTACCCTTTATGCAATCGTTTACCTAAAAAATCTGAACCTCCAGGATTTTGTCCCAGATGAGGATACCTTGCTTCTAACTTTAGCTTCTTCAGCTTTCTTTGGACTAATCACTTTATCTTTCATTTCCTTCTGCTCCTCTGCAGAGGCTGCCTGGGGGACTTCTGCGGATATACTGTTCCCTCTGCGGACAAGAGGCTGAGAAGAGAAGTGCCCAAGACAGTGGAATATTTTTAGTGTGTCACCTGGCATCATGGAATAGTGGCAGTCCTGTGGGATGTCCCTACTGGTTTTTCCTTGGTTCTTGAATTCCAAATGTTTGAGAACCACTGTCATACAAGAACAGTTCAATCCCCACCTCACCCTTGGAGCCTTCCCTGTCTTTTGGGGCTCCCACTTTTCCTTTCTTTTAAAAAATATCAGTTAGGATATTTTCCCTGTAAAGTCATAAGTATATAGGTGCAGGACAATTGGTAAACGTAAAAACTCACAAAGAAGAAAATAGTAATCCTTTATAGTCTCACTTCTCAAGTGAAAATAAATATTGCCTAAGAGATGCCCTTCTATTCTGCTTTCTGAGTTTATCATTTAACTTTTAACATTTTGTATAAGTTGTACGGTAATTTTATAATATCCTATCCTCCTCTTCCTATACAATTAAGTGCTGACTTTGTCTAGCCCCTGGGGTAAGCATTTACATGTATGAACCACTTAATCCACAAACAACCTTGTAAAGTGGGTATTATTATTATTTCCTCTTTGTAACTGTGGCTCAGAGAGTTTAAGATATACACCCATTTTACAGAGCTGCTAAGCAGTGGAGTCTTTCTGACCAGGGGAGCCTGGCTCTAGAGCCCAGACTCCAAAATAATCTGATCCAGTGCACTTCCATCATATGGATCTACCACAGTTTATTTAACCATTCTTTTACTTTTGCTCATTTTCCTTTTTTCCTCCAAGTTTCCAGTGTTATAAATAAAGCTGCCATGTACAACCTCACAATTAAGTCTTTGTGTACATTATCCATAAGTATTTCTGCAGAATAATTTCTGGCAGAGGATTTGCTTGATCAAAGAGATTACAGTTTTAAGACTTTGACAAAATTCACCAACCTGCATCTCAGATTGTTGTGTCTTTTCAGAATGTTGTATCCTTGACACTCCATCCAACAAGCTAAGCAATGAAGAGCCCGTGCAGCCAAAAATAAATAAATTTTTAAAAATACTTTTGCTATATGATGCTTTAGTTACTAATATGGTAGTAATCCACAGTGGTCCAAACCCTTGTATAATTCAGTCCCCATGAATACCTGTGACTTGTTTCTAATGAACAGAATATGGCAAAAGTAAAAGGATCTTGCAGATGTAATTAAAGTCCCTAATCAATTGATTTTCAGTTAATCAAAATGGAGATTATCCTCGGTGGGCCTTACCTAATTAGGTGAGCCCTTTAAAAGGGCTTGCTGAAGTTAGAGAGACTCAGAGCAGTAGAAACTGTTACTGACTTTTAAGAAGTAAATCATCATGAAATGAAGCTGCAAGTAAATGAATTCCGTCACCAGTATGGGAGTTCAGAAGTTTATCCTTCCCTGCCACACCTCTATATGAGAATGCGGTCTGGCCTTCATCTAGATTTCAGCCCTGTAAGGCCCTGAGCAGAGAACCCAGGTAAGCCATGCCCAGACTTCTGAGTTACAGAAACTCTTACATAATAAATGGGTGTTGTCTTAAGCCACTGAGTTGTGTGCTAATACAACTAACAAGACTACAAATTTTCCATGTGTTGTTAACCATGGTTTTTCCTTCTTTCCAGCTCATGTTTCTGCATTCATCATTTTCTTATTTGGGTTCTTAATAGTTTTTGTTTTAAAGATATCAACAACCCCTTTGTCTGTCATAAATAATAAACAGCCATTGCATTTTCATGTGGTCAAATCCATTGGTCTTTCCCTTTGTGGTGCCACTTGGAAAGTCCATCCTCATCCCAAGTGACAGCATGAGTCACATACATTTTGTCTAGTACTTCTGTGTTTTCAGCATTACATTTAAATCTTTAATCCATCTGAAGAGGTTTTTGGTAAACAGTGGTGCACAAAAGCCCAACTTTCACTGCTTTCAAACATACAAACGATATCTACTGAATAATCATGTGCTTTTCAACTGAATTTATATCAGATCAAAAGTCTAAATTTGGCCTTTTCCATGTGTTACATTAGGTCTATCCCGTTCTGCTTTAGTATCAAACTGTTTTCACTGTTAGAACTCTATGATGCATTTGAGTATAGTAGGAAAAAAATCACCCTTCATTTCTCTTCTTTCATAAACTTTCCTCATGATTCTCAAACATTTCTTCTTTCATTTTATCTTTGGAATTGTTTTGTCAAATTCCATTGGCAATTTAATTGTATCTGTGGCACACTGAGATACATTTATAGATTTATACACATATCGATTATAGAATTGACTTCCCATATTTCCATACCAGAACATGTTTATAATTGTGTGTCTTTTCCATGACCTTGTCAAGATAGGTTTAGTCGTGTACACCTTCCACGTGTCTTGTTGGATTAATGACAGGGTTTTAAATATTTTCATTCAAGACATCCTAACTAGTATATTTCGATAATTGTTTATTTACTAGATTATAAGATTTTTTTTAACTTACTTGTGCAACCATAAATCAGTAAGAGTCTGGCAAAAAGCAATGAAAGCATTCTGTGAGAATCAGTTCTTAAACAGTTATCAGTACCCCCTCGTGGGATGTATGTACCTATGCTGATTAGTCTAAACCAACAAGAGAATCCCAAATTCCTTGCAGTAATTGGTTCAGGAATGGACAAATCTAAGATGAGTTGGGCCAGTGAAACAAACAAAAAAGAGGTTTTCCAGGGGATTGTGATAAGAAGCTTTCTTGCTCTTTGATGAGAACCCCAGGAAGCCGGCTTCTCCCATTGGTCACAGTCAAGGAGACATGTGTATTTTGGCAGCTGTTGTGTGACCATAAGAAGAACCCTCAGAATGAAGCTGAGTCTGTGGATAGCAGAGCATTGACATTTTGACATTGAAGTCGCTCAGTCGTGTCTGACTCTTTTCGACCCCATGGACTTGTAGCCTACCAGGCTCCTCCCTCCATGGAATTTTCCAGGCAAGAGTACTGGAGTGGGTTGCCATTTCCTTCTCCAGGAGATCTTCCCAACCCAGGGATCGAACCCGAGTCTCCCCCATTGTAGGCAGACGCTTTACCATCTGAGCCACGGGGGAAGTAATGCTCGGTTAGCAGAGCAGAAACACCGAAAGACCGCGCTGATGAGACCTTTGAACGCCTGGATCATCTAACTCGAGATCCGTCCTGCCTCTGTGCTTGTTCTTTGAGCCAGTTCATTTTCTGTTTGTGCCCCTTTCACCTGGGCCTTTTTTAGTCCAAAGCACCCTGCTGATACATGAGGACCGAGTGAGACAGATGAAGGACAGTTCCCAGCACAGAGTGGCTGCTCAGTATGTGATAGCGCCACCCGCCACCATCCCTGACCCCTAGCCCCACCAGGCCTTACTTCCGTGTCCAGTGCAGACCTGTGTCCAGGCTTTGCTCCCATACTTTCTCCCTCCTCACTCACATTCAGAGCTGTCTCACCCTTAAAGATCCTACTCAAATTCCACCTCCTTCACACATGCTGTTTGGCTCATGGGGAATTCTCCTCCGTGCTCAGCTTGGCTGAGCCTCACTGCCTCCGTGGCTGCCTTTGCCTTCCTGAGTCTGGGTCCATCTCCCCGTTCCCCACCTAGAGTGAATCCCTCCAGGGCCTGGACCACCCAGTGTACCTCGGCCTCCTGCACTGATCTGCCTCCTGCAACCTCTTGCCCCTTGTAATGTTCAGTGAGCACTTGGTGCTGAAGTTACCAGCCTTTAAATTTCTTCTCTCCCTTGCTTTTTACAATTTGTGGGCACCAGGACTCGGCTGAATGAGATTCCTACAACAGCAAGAGGGGTGTTATTATTTTGTTCTGAAGGTCTCTACAAGTGTAAGGCATGTCTAAAGTGGCTATAAATAATTTATATTGTCCATAACTCAAGTCGATCAAAATAGACCTCATCACAGTGATGCGGCAAAATCTGGTACAAGCTGCTTTTCTGCTGCCTCCAAAGCCGTTACAAACTCAGTACAGATGAAAATCTGCCTGGATTCCCTTCTGAATCGGATTAATGCCCCATCCGAAATCACATTAATCACAATCTGTCCGAGATTAGACCCTGGATAATCCCATTGGACAAGAGGTGACAACCCAGATTCTATCATCTCATTCATTATCTATTTTTGGAATTTGCTAGTAACTCTAGCCTCCAGAAGATGTTTTCTGGTGAAAGAGGATCCTCTGTAGATCCTTTTGAAAAACTGTCAGTTCATGGGCTTTGAATAGAGCCGAGCACTTGGTGTCATTGATGTCTCCTATTTGGTTTCCAGGTGATGAACAGACAACAAAGTCCATAGTCTTTGTTATGAGAAACACACACACATTTAGCTTTTTACAAACCTATGCTGAAAAAAATTAAAGACATCTTTCAAAGCCTTTAAAAGATCAGGACAACAACTTTCTGAAGAGACATCCTCATGTTTGAGGATATATGATATTTTCTTTTCTGCTTGTTTTAGTATCATAAAGGTAAGCATCTATGGTTGGTAAAGGGGCTGTAACTGGCCCCCAAAGTCTGAAAACCGCCTCCCCTACACACACATCCACACATCTGTGCAGGATGGAGGACTTTTTACAATATTCCATTTCCTGCTGGCGAGTCAAACTGAACTCTGATAGCTGATGTTCCTCTTATTTGCATCTAGAAATACTGCTCAAGGGAAATGCTAGACCAAACGAGTCAGGGCAAACCAATTCCGGTGCCCACATTCTCAGACCTCTGGTGTGGGAGCACAGCAGAGAAAGCCAACCCCAGGAAGGATACAACCCGCATAATAGGACTGTTGCCCACAGTATTGGTGTCTGTATCTCAAACAAGATGTTATTTTTCAATATCTTTAACAAGTAAGTTACAAATGAGTGATATTCTTTTCCTCATTCTTTGGGACTACGAATAGAAATGCTTCCTTTTATCCCATGGAAATGGTTGCCAAGGAACTGATCACCAGCCAACTCTCCCCAAATTAGCCTGCTGCCAACCTGCTCTTTCTAGGTTTCTAGGTGGAGAGAGGAGCTGTCCATCCATAGGATCTCTTCCTTCATCTCCTGGCCCCCTACCCACCTCCACCCACATCCTTGTTTCCTCTTGCCTTGCTTGATGCACCCACTCTTTCCATAGCACACCACGCTCTTGCTATTTTCCGTCTGAATCACTCCGGCCAGGAAACAGGATCACGGAGGTTCCCTTTGGCCAAGAGAATCCCTGAGACTCTGCAGTGGAAGTTCGAGGCTACACACAGTCTGACGTGAGCTTCCTTTTAAGTCTTTCACTCTTGCTGACTCCTCCACGGAAGTCCAGCCACGTGGACCTGCCTTAGGTGGCTACAGCGTCCTTCCTGTCTCCTGTCTCCTGTCTTTGCTCATGTCACTGTCCCGGGTCATTCTCCGTCTCCCAGCTGCTCACCTTTCCCCCAAACGCATTTGCGTCATTCATCTCCTCTCTCTATCTTTGAGACCATGTCCTCTTCCAAGCAGACTTTCCTGATCCTCCATCCTCATCCTACAGGGCTCAGATAAGATGCCACAGGCTCCAGGAAGTCTCTCCAGCCATCCCATTCTGTGCTCCTCCCTGGTGTTACTCTTCCAGGTTTGGTAGCTCTCTTCCCAGTGCTGATCATAAGTCAAACGTGAACAAAGTCAAACATGAGGTAAAGTGGTGAGGACAGATTTTAGCTCATGATAACTTTTGCATCAGGGAGAAGAGGCTCATGAACTGAACTCAGGTGCAATGTGTACAGAGGTGTCCAGGCATCTTAAAGGGGGAGTGAGGGAGTAAGGAGGGCTCATAAGAGTCAGCGAGGTGAAACATTGCAAAAGGCTGGAAGATAGGAGGCTGGCCATATCTTCAGGTGTTGGTTGGAACAAAAAGTAAATTCAGCAGTCTTGAGTATTTTCAGGTAGACACTTTAAGCGGGACTGGGGTGATCCTAGGGATGTGGACTTGAGATGTGAGAGACTATGTTAATGTTTTGCTCAAATCTACAGGCTAAGACTGAGGTCTTGTTGACAAAGGGCTCAGAGAAGCCTGGCTAAAGTTTGGTCAAGGAGAGACTGTGTTGCCTCCCTTCATCATCCTCTCCTCCTTAGCCTTGTTTCAGTGAGGGCACCGTGTCCCACCAGGGGCCCTAGCCTTAGCCTGGACCATTCGGTACGAGGCCAGCCTTTCTGCAAAACCACTCAATCTTGGTTTGGTGATTCTATTCCTTTTGGAGCTCAGTCTTTCCCTCTTCCCTTCTCTCCCTTTCTTTCTCACTTTGCTCAGTATCCTGATCTTGGCAAAGGGAGGGATAGTGATAGGATGAAACCACACTCTAGAAGGTAGACCCTGTGAGGCTGCTGGCTGACAGAAGTCAGCCAGGAATGCCAGTGCCTGGGGCCAGACTGCTCAGAACCACATCCAGGCCACCTGAGCCATCTGGGGATTCCCCTTCTGGAAAGATAGGAAAAACACAACTGTCCCTAAAGCCATCAGCATGGGTCTTTTTTATGGTTTCCTCCCCTCCTGGTGGCTTAGAGGATAAAGCGTCTGCCTACAATTCGGGAGACCCAGCGGGTTCGATCCCTGGGTAGGGAAGATCCCCTGGAGAAGGAAATGGCAACCCACTCCAGTACTCTTGCCTGGAAAACCCCATGGATGGAGGAGCCTGATAGGCTATAGTCCGTGGGGTCAGCAAAGAGTCGGACACGACTGAGCGCCTTCACTTCACTTCACTTCCCCTCCTGGGATGTAAGCTTGGCAGGTTATCCCCTGCAGCTATGAGGGCGTGATTTGGAAAGAAACAAAGGCTCCCAGGTGGTTTTGTTTTTAAAGGGCTACTTTTTCTCATCCTTCTGTAATGGTCGTATTGATCCCCCAAGGACAAGAGTGCTATAGACTGGGTTTCCTAACACAGAATGACCTATGTCACGTGTCCACTATAAACAAAGTAACCAACAAGTAAGTTCATCCCATCTGGACAGACTCACATAGCGAAAGTTGATAACTAGTTTCATGGACTAGTGGGTTTAAGTCTCAGTCTCACCTCTTACTGGATGTATTAACTCATTTAGGTTATTAGTTTATTTGTTTCTGAGCTGCTGAAAGATGGTAATAAGACCTGCCTCAACACCTCAGATGTAGAGTCAGCTTCATGAGATGCACCCTGTGGGCCCCCATCCTTGGTTTCACATTTTGACACTGCCATCTTGAAATTCTTACTAATTTTTGAGCAAGGGACACCACATTTCATTCTGCACTGGCATCCACATATTATGTAATCCAGCCTGTCTTGGGGGTTGTTGGGAACTTTAAACGAGACCTCTTAAGATGGCTTAGCTCAAGGCCTGGCCAGAAGCAAGTGTTCAGTGAATGTTAGGGAGGGACGGGCTCGCCCCGTGTCACTGGGGGCCTGTTTGCTCAGAGGAAGCTGGTGGGGGTCAAGCAAGAGAGCCTGGGGAGAGAGGATGGGTCTGGCTATCAGGAGGCCTGGAATCTGACTCTGATTTGCCAAGTTTTTTGCTCTTTCCAGGCCTGAACTGCTGTCTGAAACATGGTGCCCAACTCCCCCCCAAAGTTGAGCTCTCAGAAGCCTATGGTGGTGATGATGTGGTGGTGAGACCCCTTCTGGTCTCCTCTGTACAATGTCTCCAGCTGCCTTTGGAGACAAGGGAGTGGGCTGGGAAGGGGATGGAGGCAGGAGCCAGAGGAGAGCCCAGGTCCTCAGGTGGGCAAAGAGAAATCCCATCCCAAAGAACTCCAGCAGGAAGACCCCTGGCCTGGGTCAAGGGGCCTGGCTTCCAGCTCCATTTCTCTCACTTATATGCTGGAAGACAGGTCACTGGCCTTCAGTTTCCTCTCTGCTACTCACAGGGGTTTAACGCTCCCATCACTAGCAACAGCTTCCTTTGTGTTGGGTGGACAGGGTGTCTGTGACATGCCCTTTGTGAGTGATTTGGAGGCCATATAGTGTAGTGATACTACCAGCAAGTCAGGGGGCAGAGAGTCTGGTTCAAACCCTGGCTCCACTGGCTATGAAACCTGGGACAAATTACCTAATATCTCCAAGCCTCAAGGTCTTCATCTGTGAAACAGGGATAACTTTTATCTACTTGGCTGCATTGGATCTTAGTTGCAGCATGCAAGATTTTCGCTGCGTCCTACAGCATCTTCCGTTGCAGCTCACGGACGCTCTAGCTGTGCACGAGGGCTCAGTAGTTGCAGTGTGTAGCTTTAGTTGCTCTGTGGCATGTGGAATCTTAGGTTCCTAACCAGGGATCAAATCCACATCCCCTGCATTGCAAGATGGATGCTTAATCATTGGACCACCAGGGAAGTCCCAGACACAGGGATAATTTTAACAATAGTAACTCCTTCCTAGGATTGTTGTGACACACTGGCAGTCCTGTGTGTGAAGGTGGGTCCAAGTTAGAGTCCTGTATGTTAGCTATGATGAGGATGATTCTGAACATGAAGGTTAAGCCCCACATTCTTCCCCATATATGTGGTTCCATGATGATGAATAGGAGATAAAGCATCTCGCAGCAGGCGAATGTCTCCTGAGTGGGTAAGAACAGGAAGGCAGGTAGTGGGGAAGGAAGCGGAGTGTGTGTGCATGTACAGGCCTGTAGGAGCTGTCTCTGAGCTCTGTGCTTGAGGAGGAGGAGGCCAGGCAAGGATGACCACCTCTCCGGCCTGCAGCTTTTTCTCTGTCAGACAAAGTCCTGAAAGGGAAAGTTTCCAAAGGGTCTTGCCGCTTTTTTGTTCGGGAGTTCTAGAAGGAAAGAAGGGAGGCTCGACTAAGCAAAACTGTAAGATAATAAAGCCTGCTTTGTGATCTGCTCCCAGGCCCCAGATTCCTTCCTGCTCTTTCTTTCAGGTTTTGTTTTCAGGGTAGGAGCGGCTGTCCCCGTATTGTGAGTGAACACCTGTTCTGTGCTTTCTCAAGGATTTCTGAACAGTAAGCCTATCTTTTAGGGGAATTGTGAGTAGAGTTTAGGGCAGCAATGGTGGGGTGGGGGAGGTCTGGGGAAAAGGAATCCAGAGAGACTTCTCTGTGCTTCCAGAATCTTCCCAGGAGGAGGGTCATAGCCGGGGCTAGTTTTATGGAATATATAGAGCTCTGGAGCTCAAGCTGCTATTCCCTGTAAGGGTAGAGAGTGCTCTAAAGCCCAGAAATGGAAGGCCCCAAGATCTCCTGTGTTCTGTAGTCTGGGACATGGAGAAGGAGACCGTGGGAGTATCTGGAAAGCAGACACCCAAGGCAGAGTCTGATCAATGGCACCTTGTGGCTGTGCCAGGGGAAAAGGATTTTTGCTTCTCTCACTCTTGTGCTGTCTCTCAAGGATGGCTGTGACCCAGGAGACCCAGGCGGAGAGGTCTTGAAAACAGTCCTTGATTTTCCAGCTCCAGAGAAGTGAAGCTGGTGACAGATGGAACCACACTCATGTGGGTCTTCGATCACAGTGGAAACAGCAAAGCCTATGGAGCCGGGCAGACCTGCTGTGAATGCCAGTTCTGATTTATCCTGTGACCAGAAGCAATCATGTCACCTCCCTAAGTTTCAGTTTCCTCGATTGAAGGAATCTAACACTGCCCACCTCATCACGTGCACGTGTGCTAAGTCACTTCGGTCATGTCTGATTCTTTGTGACCCCATGGACTGTAGCCCACCAGGCTCCTCTGTCCATGGGATTCTCCAGGCAAGAATACTGGAGTGGGTTGCCATGCCCTCCTCCAGGAGATTTTCCTGACCCAGGGATTGAACCCACTTCTCCTGTGTCATCCTGCATTGGCAGGTGGGTTCTTTACCACTAGAACCCCCTGGGAGGCCCACCCACCTCATCACATTGCTGCAAAGACCTAATAGGCTAATAACAGGGCCTTAGCACATGGTGGCAGAGAAGGCAGTGGCACCCCACTCCAGTACTCTCGCCTGGAAAATCCCAAGGACGGAGGAGCCTGGTAGGCTGCAGCCCACGGGGTCGCACAGAGTCAGACACGACTGAAATGACTTAGCAGCAGCAGCAGCACACGATGGAGACTGAAAGAAATACTGGTTTATGACCCAGCTACCTGACATCCCAGGAGAGATCAACTACTCACCCTACAGCCCCCTCAACAACTCCCCTCCTTCCCACCCCTGCCCACGGCCCCCCAAACACCCCCTTCCCTAATAAGGTCTCAAACGATTGGTTTTTCTGGGTTGTAGGAAGAATTTCTCTTCGCCCAGGAGATTTAACAGTCTAGACCTAGGATTCCAGCCCAGAGCCGCCCCCTCCTGGCTGCCTGAGCCATTGAGTTAATTGATTTGCTTGCTCCTAGTTGGGTGCTGAAAGTCTGGCCAGGCCCAGAGCCATTGGGGATGGAGGAGAAGCAGCCAAGAGCACCTTTTTCAGTTCACTACAGAAGGGTACCTACCACATACCGCCTCCCAGTTCTGAGACTGTGCCCAACTACACAGACATCATCTGTACACAGACTCTTCCCTCAGACCACACTTTCTGAGCCTCCATCCCCACAGAAGCGACACGTGGAACAAGCATACATGGAAATGCACAAAGAAACTCTCAGATGACACATACACACAGATAGACTTCCCCTCCACACCCAGAGGCAGGCAGGCACTGGGAACAGGTAAGGCACAGTGTACACACGGACTCCCAATATAAAGCCATAATGATGAGTGTCATAATTACCACTATGCCCTTCCCTTTCACTTTTCAATTTCATGCATTGGAGAAGGAGGTGGCAACCCACTCCAGTGTTCTTGCCTGGAGAATCCCAGGGACAGGGGAGCCTGGTGGGCTGCCGTCTATGGGGTCGCACAGAGTCGGACACGACTGAAGCGACTTAGCAGTAGCAGCAGCAGCACTATGTGCCAGATATTGTTCTAACCTTTTCCAGAGAATAATTCTTACAACAGTACAGGTATATACTATTTTTACCCCCCTACCCTATTTTACCAAGGGAACATTTCATGCAAAGATGGGCTCGATAAAGGATAGAAATGGTATGGACCTAACAGAAGCAGAAGATATTAAGAAGAGGTGGCAAGAATACACAAAAGAACTGTACAAAAAAGAGCTTCACAATCCAGATAATCACGATGGTGTGATCACTCACCTAGAGCCAGACATCCTGGAATGTGAAGTCAAGTGAGCCTTAGAAAGCATCACTAGAAGAAAACTAGTGGAAGTGATGGAATTCCAGTTGAGCTATTTCAAATCCTGAAAGATGATGCTGTGAAAGTGTTGCACTCAATATGCCAGCAAATTTGGAAAACTCAGCAGTGGCCACAGGACTGGAAAAGGTCAGTTTTCCTTCCAATCCCAAAGAAAGGCAATGCCAAAGAATGCTCAAACTACCGCACAACTGCACTCATCTCACATGCTCAACATTCTTGAAGCCAGGCTTCAGCAATACGTGAACTGAGAACTTCCTGATGTTCAAGCTGGTTTTAGAAAAGGCAGAGGAACCAGAGATCAAATTGCCAACATCCGCTGGATCATGGAAAAAGCAAGAGAGTTCCAGAAAAACATTTATTTCTGCTTTATTGACTATGCCAAAGCCTTTGACTGTGTGGATCACAATAAACTGTGGAAACTTCTGAAAGAGATGGGAATACCAGACCACCTAACCTGGCTCTTGAGAAACCTGTATGCAGGTCAGGAAGCAACAGTTAGAACTTGACATTGAACAACAGACTGGTTCCAAATAGGAAAAGGAGTACGTCAAGGCTGTATATTGTCACCCTGCTTATTTAACTTCTATGCAGAGTACATCATGAGAAACACTGGGCTGGAAGAAGCACAAGCTGAAATCAAGACTGCCGGGAGAAATATCAATAACTTCAGATATGCAGATGACACCACCCTTATGGCAGAAAGTGAAGAGGAACTAAAAAGCCTCTTGATGAAAGTGAAAGAGGAGAGCGAAAAAGTTGGCTTAAAGCTCAACATTCAGAAAACGAAGATCATGGCATCTGGTCCCATCACTTCATGGGAAATAGATGGGGAAACAGTGGAAACAGTGTCAGACTTTATTTTTTTGGGCTCCAAAATCACTGCAGATAATGATTGCAGCCATGTAATTAAAAGACACTTACTCCTTGGAAGGAAAGTTATGACCAACCTAGATAGCCTATTCAAAATCAGAGACATTACTTGCCAACAAAGGTCCGTGTAGTCAAGGGTATGGTTTTTCCAGTGGTCATGTATGGATGTGAGAGTTGGACTGTGAAGAAAGCTGAGCGCCGAAGAGTTGATGCTTTTGAACTGTGGTGTTGGAGAAGACTCTTGAGAGTCCCTTGGACTGCAAGGAGATCCAACCAGTCCATTCTAAAGGAGATCAGCCCTGGGATTTCTTTGGAAGGAATGATGCTAAAGCTGAAACTCCAATATTTTGGCCACCTCATATGAAGAGTTGACTCATTGGAAAAGACCCTGATGCTGGGAAGGATTGGAGGCAGGAAGAGAAGGACAACAGAGGATGAGATGGCTGGATGGTATCAACAACTCGATGGACATGAGTTTGGGTGAACTCCGGGAGATGGTGATGGACAGGGAGGCCTAGCGTGCTGTTATTCATGGGGTCGCAAAGAGTCGGACACGACTGAGCGACTGAACTGACTGACCCCATTTTACAGATGAGCAAACTGAAGGTCAGAGAAGTAAAATAACAAACCTCAGGTCACAGAGTGGCCACGTGCAGCCATATCCACCCATACCCGCCCCCTCGTTCCTCAACCCCGTTTATTTTCATAGACAGGTTATTTAAACGCAGCATTCTCCCCACCCCGACGTGCTCCACATACACTGAGGGTGAGTGCTGTTTGGGGCGCTAAGTGGCCAAAGACTCAAGAAATGGCATGTGGGCACAGCAGCTGGTAAGCTGTGCTGAAAAACCAGGCAGTGAGAAGACCAGAAGTTACAAATGTAGTGGCGGTGGTTAAAAGTCTTACAAACCCGATGGGGCTACCACGGGAAGCGCTCAGCACAGCGCTGGCCGGCGGAGGGGCGCTCGCAGGCCGTGTGGGGACCGTCCTCGGGTAGTGAGTTCAGTGTGCGCTGAGGGTCTAGCTCCAGCTCTCAGCAAAGCCTCTCCCTGCGTACTTGACTGCACCTATTTCCCGGCAAGCAGTCCAGAGCGTGAGGCCGACAAGCCTCACGTTTTTAGCAGAAGGGCCGCGGAGCTCCACGGTGCCTTCAGGCCGACGTGGGCCGGATCTGAGATTCCCGTGGAGACATTTTATAAAGCCTAGGAGCCCACCTGCTCCCCACTCAAGCGTAAACCAAGTTCTTGGTACACCTTTTAATGGGAAAAACAACAACAGCCACCCTGGTTAGGTAAGTGTGATTTATAATTCATGGGCCAGTCTTTGAACCCTTTCAGACAAAACCCACAGCAATTTCTTTGAAAGAAAGAAATGCCTAGACTTTGCTCAGAAGTCGCAGGTTTTCTAAGGAACGACAAGCCACTGCACAGATAGTAAATCACCCTGCGGACCCCATTTGTTTCTAATTATTTGCATTGCAGTTCGTTTGTGAAATAAAACAGAAGAGTTTATAAATATCGTTTATTTTGGAAGTGAGACACACATTCGACCCCAGTGTTGTTCCTAGAAGGAGCTGTGCTGTTCGAGTGGGGGAAAGAATGAGGGAGTCCGTGTCAAATTACACCCCTGCCCCAAATGCAAGTCAAGGCTCGAGTCTGGATCCGACGAGGGTCTTCGGATTCTGCGTTCTGCTGCTATCCACCTAACGCTCCAACTCGGAGAAGTTTTCCGCAGGCGGACGGGTGGGGAACGTCTAAACAGAGTTTACCCAAACCCTTAACCTCTCTCTCTAGCTTGGACCCTGAGAACAAAGGCGTCTGAGAGAAGAACGCTCTTTGCCTGGACGGTGAAGGTCTTGTCCAAACAGACCACCTTCTCCCCAGCTCTCCTCACAAGAGAGTGAATTTTTTTGTTGTTGTTAATGAAAGAAAGGAGCATTTAAAAGAGACACCTCCGCCCTTTACTCCCCCAGGTATTCATCACCCTGCTCGAGCACGCCTGGGGAGACCGCCTCGCAAGTCTAAGAGGAGGCTGAGCTGCGGCAGTCGCGGAGACAGCTCAGCAGTGACGCAAGATCCAGCCGGGATAGCCCGACCCCGGGCCAGTATGAGGATCCTTGTAGGTTTCCGGGGAGGGGGCCGCGCTCCATTGTTCACTCTGGGCCAATCAGGGTTGGCTCATTTCCTTCCAGCCAATCCCCTGTCACTCCCGCCTTCCACCCACCCCGCCCATCAGCCCCCAGGTCCCTAACACCTCCCCCGCATACCCCGAGGTTCTGGGGAAGCTTCGTGACGCCACAGGTTCCGCCCCCAGCTCCGGCCACGGGCGAGTGCGTGCTGACGTCATGCTGCGTGCGGGCCGGTGCGGAATCGCTCCTTCAACTCCGCGGGGCAGGAGTTAGTTAGCAAAGAGCCGAGGCTGGGCGCACGACCCTCGTCCTTCTGCCCCTGGCCGCACGCTTTGCGCACATCTCTTTTCTGCATGGTGGATATTATTTTTCACTATCCTTTTCTAGGTACTATGGGGGATCATTCCAAGAGTAAGTCTTTCTCTGTATATGTGTGTGGTGTGTGTGTGCGCTTAATATGCAATATTTCTAATGCAGAAGAATGTTTAGCGGATTCTACAAGTGGCTTCTATTTGACAGGACACTGAGAAAAAATCAAAACGAATAGACTTTCCTGCAGGACCGCTTATCCTTTGGAATCCTGTTGTTTTAGTTTATAATTAAACGTTCTTTCTCAAGCCTGCTAGGCTGACCTCGGGCTGTGAAATCTGCTTCTGTTTTGCGCTAGGGCAATAGTTTGATTTAGGGATGTGGGTTGTTTTTTTTTTTTTTTTTTTGTTTGCTTGTCTTTCGGCCTTTCAAATAAGGAAGATTTCTTTAGCTTGATCTGGGATGTTTAAGCTAAAAAATGTCAAAGAGGATGAGCAGAGACTCTGCTAAAAGCTGATGTGTCTGTGTTGGGATAGGAGGGAGTCGCGGAGAGAGGGAGTGTGCGGACGGAAATGCCGGAACATCACCGTTCAGTATGATGGGGTGGCGTCCGCAGGGCTTAAATGTCTATTTACCCTTTCTTCTCACTTACATCTTAGCTTTTAGTTACAGGAGATATCAATAAAACGCCTGTGTCCAAGTGAATGTAATACCGTAAAAAAAAAAACACCCCCAAAACTGAGGAGGGGGTGGGGAGAAACTAAAAGCCTTCACAGATTCAGAAGACTGTGTTTTTTTCTTTTTTTTGTTTCCAATTATCTGGACCTTTGCAAAGCCCATTTCCTTTTTATCTTGTGGTCCCAATTCTTGAAAGAGAGAGCGAGCGGGTTGGGTTGGGGCTGGAGCGGCCTCGGCCGGGGTCCGGGCAGCCAGGCCTGACGCGGGCTCCGCGCCCTTCCCCGGCAGAGAAGCCCGGGACGGCCATGTGCGTGGGCTGCGGGAGTCAGATCCACGATCAGTTTATCCTGCGGGTGTCGCCAGACCTCGAGTGGCACGCCGCCTGCCTCAAGTGCGCCGAGTGCAGCCAGTACCTGGACGAGACGTGCACGTGCTTCGTGAGAGACGGGAAGACCTACTGCAAGCGGGACTACGTCAGGTGAGGCCCGCAAGTGTCCGGGCTGCGCCACTGCCTGCCGGGGCCGGGGCTCGAGAATGGCAGGCCGCCTGCATGCCCCCGCCCCGAACGCGCGCCGCCACTCGTCTCCCGGCCTGGGAACCCCCGAGGGCTGGTCCCCGCAGCCATCCTCGCGACCACAAAGCCTCCTGGGCGCGTGTGCCCTGGGCGGGTAGCAGCGCGGCGGGCGAAGCCGGCCACGGGCCCTGTGCTGACAACGCCCGTGCCTTGGGCCCGCAGGCTCTTCGGCATCAAGTGCGCCAAGTGCCAGGTGGGCTTCAGCAGCAGCGATCTGGTGATGCGGGCGCGGGACAGCGTGTACCACATCGAATGTTTCCGCTGCTCAGTGTGCAGCCGCCAGCTGCTGCCTGGAGACGAATTCTCGCTGCGGGAGCACGAGCTGCTCTGCCGCGCCGACCACGGCCTCCTGCTCGAGCGCGCGGCGGCCGGCAGCCCGCGCAGCCCCGGCTCGCTTCCCGGCGCCCGCGGCCTGCATCTGCCAGGTAAGCCGCTTGCGGCCGGCACTGCGCCGCCAGCTCCGGGGTGCCGTGCATATGTGGGTGTGTGTGTTCTTAGACGGGTGCTTGTGCTCGGACGAAAACTTGTCACTTGGGTGTGTTTCCGTTTGCCAGCATTGTGGGGGTTTCTGGGTGAGTGCAGAACTCTGCTAGGAACGTGACGGAGTGTATGTTCGTGTGTGACCGGGAAAATTGCGTGTGGGTAAACGTGAGCCGGGGTTGTGTGTATGAGTGTTCGGAATTGTGGAGATTTGTGTTCTCAGGAATGTGTGGGACATGGTAGTAGTAGGAGGAAGGTAAATGACAATGGGGCATCTCAAGTGGTGACTCTAAGGACCTTGTACTGGGAATTTCAAGCAGTCTGTGTGTTGCAGGAGAGAAAAGACAGGTTTGCCTGGGGGTATGTGTGTAAGGAATACAGTTCCCAGCCTAGAGCTGGGCTCAGCCAGGCAGAAGTCCACCGGGCCAGCTCTGAAGGCTCACCAGCCAACAGAGAGCGAAATGTCTGCGTTTTTCTTTTGAGGCCCAGTCTGATGAACAATGTAGCCAAACGTTTCTTGGTGAGAAAGAAGTGGAAGCACAGTGGATTCAGGGATAATGGCAAACACCCCAGGGGATGCTCTAGGTCACAATCAGAAGATGGCCAGAGGCTGGTTCTAAGTGTGTGGTGAGCCGGTGGGAATGGTGACTCCAGTGAGTAGCCGCAGAGCTGAAGCGTCAGTCTGCAGACCAGGCTGAGCCTCTGGGTGCTGTGTGCTCCAAGGGATCGAGCTTTTGCTGGCCCTCTCTTTAGTATAGAATGAGGACACTGAGTTAGAAGGGCTGTTTGTGAATATTTATCCAGACCTAGAAGTGCCTGGAAGGGGATATAATTTGAAACAGTGCGACTTGTATCCAAGGCTAGGTAGACCTGGTTCAGATGGGGGTGTGATGCCAGTGTCGAGTGAACCCTGGTCTCCCCTTTGTTTGTTGAAGGTTTCCGGCCACCGGAATAGGTCCCTAACTAAGTACCTGACTCTACCCAACCTGGGGTTGAGAGAACCGAAGGCCAAGTGAGGAGAGTGCTAGCGGTTGCGGGCTGGCCAGGAAAACGGCCGCTGGACAGGGAAACTAGAGCCTTAAGAAAGGAGATCCTGGGGCCGAAGTCCAAGGGCTGTTAGAAAGGAACTGTTCCAGGTCCGGGAGACCCACTCCTGACCCCAGGCCAGGTCTTAATGACACACGGTCTGGCCCTGTCTGAGCAGCCCCAGAATCAGGGAGACGGTCTCTTCGGGGGCCCCCGGGAAAGGCAGACAGGCCCCCTTGTCCCGATGCAGCGCGGCGCTCGGGTCCCTTCCCCTTCCAGCGTCCCAGGCGCGCCTCCTTCCTCTTCTGAAACTTCGTCTCTTCTGGAGGGCTTCCCTAGTCCCGCGGAACCCTGGCGGGTATTCCGAGGGTCGGGTTAGCGGAGGAGGCACAGCAGGGTGCAGCCACTTCTGTCCGGCACAGGCCTCGCTCGGAGCTCCCAGGCCCTGCTTGCTCTGCGGGGATCGCGGCGGGGAGCCCGGTGGAGGAACTAGGGAAGGGACAGAAGTGCACATCTTTCTCCGGGTAGGGCGAACAGACGGAAAGGGAGAACAGACGAACCAGAAAACGAAATAAACTGAAGAAAAGACAAACGAGATCGGGCCCCGCGGGGCTCGGCCGCCGCGGGGCGGGGCGCGAGGGGAGTGGGTGGCGGCCGCTGCCTCACCTCTCGCTCCCTCGCAGACCCGGGATCCGGCCGGCAGCCCTCGCTGCGCCCGCACGTGCACAAACAGACCGAGAAGACAACCCGCGTGCGAACCGTGCTGAACGAGAAGCAGCTGCACACTCTGCGGACGTGCTACGCCGCCAACCCGCGGCCCGACGCGCTCATGAAGGAGCAGCTAGTGGAGATGACCGGCCTGAGCCCGCGGGTCATCCGCGTCTGGTTCCAGAACAAGCGGTGCAAGGACAAGAAGAAATCCATCCTCATGAAACAACTGCAGCAGCAGCAGCACAACGACAAGACGGTGAGGGTCGGGGAGCTGAGGGTCGGGTCGCGTGGAGCTTTGGGTTCGCGCCGCCGCATCGGCGCTCCCTTTTCTGGGCCGGCTCTCGGGAGATCCAGGGCGGAACTGTTTACTCCAAATAGCGTGTCTTTGTGCTCTCAGAGCGAGGCTTACCTTGGGGTTGGAAGGCACCTTAATTATTGTATCTGAGGTCAGGTCTTCCCCAGCCCCAGCGGTAGATCGGAGTTGGGGTCGGGGGCTCAGTTTGGAGCACAAGGCAGCCTGGTTTTGAGCTCCAGCATGCAGGGGCGGGTTGTGTCCATCTCAGCGGGGCTCAGCTTGAACACTTTCCCTCTGAAAACCCGGAGAGGGGGTGGGAATGCAGCTCTCGCGTTTTGTTCCCTTGCGGTGTTGGCTTCCAACACTGAGGCTGGCCCGTGGTGGCTGTTTTGGGGCCCGGGGTGTCTTCCAATGGAGAAGGCGGGCTCACTCGGCTGCTGCGGACAAGTGCATGCCTCCCCAGTTTCCGGCTCCAAATCATGTGCCAGGACCTGGGGTCCCGTCTCAAAGGTGGTAGGAAACGCAAGACCCAATCTTCTGCCTCCCCTCTTCTGCTTGTTCCACAGAGCCTCCAGGGACTGACCGGGACGCCCCTGGTGGCAGGCAGCCCCATCCGCCACGAGAGCGCCGTGCAGGGCAGTGCAGTCGAGGTGCAGACGTACCAGCCGCCGTGGAAAGCTCTCAGCGAGTTCGCGCTCCAGAGTGACCTGGATCAACCCGCCTTCCAGCAGCTGGTGAGGACCTGCTCTACCCGCCCGGACGGCTGGACTCCGGGGGAGGTGGGGTGGATTTAGTCACTTAGCCAAGGTGGGAAGGGGTGGGGGACTCTCAGGGAAAGAGGGGCTGGGAGAAGGGGGAGGTTGGTAGCTGTAACCGCACCGGCCCATAATTGGTTCTAAATCAGGTCTCTCTGGATTAAAGCACCGGGAGGAGAGGTCGAGGGATTAACCCACCCGTGCCCCCGCCCGCCCTAATACTCCTGCTTGCGCCTGGGGGCCGGGCCGACTTCTCCAAGGGTACGCTCCCACCCGAAGACTTGTCCCAAGGATACCTTAGGGAGCTGGCGGTCCGGGAAAACCAGCTCGGGCACGTCTTCACCCGCTCCTTCCCGGTGTCTCCGCTGCCCCAGGTCTCTTTTTCTGAGTCCGGCTCCCTAGGCAACTCCTCCGGCAGCGACGTGACCTCTCTGTCCTCGCAGCTCCCGGACACCCCCAACAGCATGGTGCCGAGCCCCGTGGAGACGTGAGGGGGGCCCTGCCCTGCCAGCCCGTGGACCTCGCATGCTCCCTGCATGAGACTCACCCATGCTCAGGCCATACCAGCTCCGAAAACTCTCTCGCCTTTGTAACTATGATTGTTGTTATTTAAAGAGAGAAAGGACTGAGAGAGGAGGTCGGGACAGCCAAAATCGCCTGGACGCAACCTGCTTTCACCAGACTGGAGAGCCCCGCTCCGAGGACTTTTATTTTTACAAAACCAGAATTTGGGTTGACTAGCGTTAGCTCTGCCCTCTCCTCTGCCTCGGTCCGCGGCGCCCCCCGTCCACGTACCCACCTGTGCGTGGAGCTCGCGCGGGGTAGGTCCCGCACCCGCAGAGCCTCGCGCTCGCCCGCGCGGACCATGGCTCATGCCCCGGCCCGGCCCCGCGCTTCCAGGTGGCTTCGCCCGCTCTCTAGCGGGAAAGAGGACGGGGGCAATCCAAAGGAACAGACACTCAATCCCCCAAAGCGCATGATTGCTGGAAAAAAGTAGAAACGAGACTATCCTTGAAAATGTTTTAAATTATCAGTCGACGGAGGACAGAGTGTGTGAGCCTTTGCCGAACAAAACGTAAGTTATTGTTATTTATTGTGAGGACAGCCAGTTCATAGTGGGACAAATATTTTGATCTTAATAAAAAAGAAATAATAACCCTATGTGACGCTGCTCCTGTGTGCTGTTGGTGCAGCGGGAGGGCTGGACGAAGGCAGGTTGCAGCTTGGAGCTTCTTTCAACGAAAATGACACTCTGCCCAGGGCCCACGGCTCGTGCCCGCGCCTCGCGCACCGCTGGTCCGCGTGCTCCCGCGCCGCCCGGGGGCGGGCCCGGCGGGGATTGGGCGTCGCGAGGGGGCGGGGCTGGGTGTCTGCGCTCCGTGCGCCCCTTGCGGCCCGCGAGGCCTCTGAAGCGCTCCAGCGACCAGGCCCTCCGGAAGCTGGCGCGCCCCCTGCTCGTTCCTCATCCTTGGCGTTTCGCCGCAGAAGCCCGCGGGGCAGCGGGGTGACTGTTCGGCCGGGAAACCTGTGATGATCCAATTGTCGGCTGTTCCGCTTGTTGGGGCACGCGGTTCCGTCTCAACCTTGCCTTAGCTTCCGGAGCCGAACCCAACCTGGAGTTCTTCAAGGTCCTCCGACTCTTTTCGCCCGGTGCACTCGGGCCCTACATGCGTGCGGTTCTCTTCGCGCGGGTCTGGATGCCCGAACCCCCACATCCAGAACCCTCGCTCGCCTGCCACGCGGGCCCTGACACCGAGCCACGAGGCTAGCCCGCGGGCCCTGGGGTCGAAAAGGGGGGCCTTAACGGCTCATCCTCGGCGCTGTCCCCAGAGTGGATGCGCGACGTGATCAATCTCGCTGCATTTATTAATTCCCCCGTCTAGACAGAAGAGAAGGCCGGGCGGCGGCTCCTTATCTGAATTTGGCATCACCTGCAAGCGATACACTGAAGGAGCCACAACAAGCCCCCGCTAGGATCGCGGCTGCCAGGGAAAATAAGTCCACCCAGAACCAGTCTGGCGTGTCGTTGGTTTATTTTCTTTCCAGACCCGAAATGCAGGGGGCGGGAGCTGGCTCGGGTGGGAGGGGGCTGGGAATGGCCCCTGGATATGCCGTGCCCAGGTCACTTGGTGTGACATTTCAAACCCCTGCGACTTGTTTTCTTGAAAACTGGCTTTAGTGATCGCAGGAAATAACCGGGAGATACTGAATCTCTAGCAGGCCCCCGGGCAAGCACAAAAAAACGGGAGGCTCAGGTTTTACCCTTCGCAAATATTTAACCCTTTGGCAGCCTGGGATAATTCTTTTCCTAGACCAGCCCTCACTTGGACTCAGAAAGCTGCCAGCCTACCAGTGATTCCACTACTCTTGAAGAATCTCTGGCATTAGGTTTCTGTTTCCTTGTCCTACCAAGTTAAAAGAACCCAAAGGTATATCCTTTGTCCAGGAATTGTTTTGAAAGAGGGCAACGCCCTTACTATTGTTGCCATCTTCGCTCAGGTAGGGCCTGGTAAGGAAAAATGTGTCGGAGGGGGCATCTTTGGTCGTTGGACAGAGAAGTCGATGCCTGCTGTTAAAAAGCCATGGGCTGCTTGGATGGCCAGAGGCCACTGTAGGTGTTTTGGCTGAGCTGATGGCAGAATTCTGAAAGCGAATTTCTCCCCTTCCCACCCCCACCCTCCATTAGTAAGGGGAGGCTAGCAGCAAAGCTGGCAATTACTGAAAGAAAATGGGAGGAGGTGGGAAGATTGGGCCACATTTATATTTTACTGCCTGAAAGTCAAGGTGATGCTAGCACAGACGTTAAAGAGACTATTCTCCTTCAGGATTTAGGAAATGGTGCTGCAAACTTAGAGATAAAGGAAGAGATATTTAGGGTTAATGAGGACCAGCTTTACCTCTCAAGTGCCCAGAAACGGTTTTAATAATCAGGGTTAGAGTCTTTGAGGGTTTGTTCCCTTAACTTAAATTCTTCTCTCCTAAGCAGAAATACAGATATTTCCTTTTACCTTCTGGTTGGCCACTGGATAGGGGGCTAAACTTTCAAAAGTCTTACTTTTGAAAACTTTTGATTGATCCAGAATATTGGGTTTTGTCTTTTTTAAAAAGGGAATAACAGGTTCTTGAATTTGAAAATTTTCATTATGGTTGTTAATTAGCTTCAAATTTTTGCTTTTGACAGATTGCAGTATTTTAATGCTGGAAACATCTGCCTGTCTGTCTAATTACAGTCACTTCTTCCTTGGCCATCCATAGATCAAAAATCTAATTCCTTTTTGGATATTTATATGAGTGTGTCTATTTTTGAATATTGGGAAATTATTCTGATCAAAGTGGTTACTGTGTATTTAGGATACCTGTAGCTATGTGTTGATGTTGTTTAGTCACTAAGTTGCATATGACTGACCCTGAGGACTATATAGCATACCAGGCTCCTCTGTCCATGGGATTCTCCAGGCAGGAATACTGTGTGGGTAGCCATTTCCTTCTCCAGGGGATCTTTCAGACCCAGGGATCGAATATGAATCTCCTGCATTGGCAGGCAGATTCTTTGCCACTGAGACACCTGGGAAGCCCTGTATCTGTGTGTACTGCGGTATAAAACATTAGAAGCTCTTCTCCTGTAGATTGTTGCTAGCCACCCAGAGGGGCACATCGTTTTCTGCGTGGGTTTCCAAGAGGAGAGTTTGACTCTAAAGCCTTATTATGATGGTCCCTGGTGAGGTGTCAGATCTATGGTTGGTTAGTTACATTAATAAATATCAATTTTACTGGCTCCCAGGTCATATTTAAACATCTTCTGTAATACAGTAGGGATTTCCTTGTGAATTAAATTACCTGTAACAATTACAAGTGTATTTTATGCTTACTGAACTTTTAAAGTGAGATACCCAGTTGTGCAGTAAAAAAGTCAGTTCAATAAAAGAGGCTATAAGGTGGGAAATGGGAGTTAGTTATTTAAGTAGATTCACCTTAGAATAAGATTTTATCAGCAGATTTATCTAATAATTTGGGTAGCTCTATGTAATTGAAGCAGGAAAGAGATTCCCAGAGATGGAGAAGTTTATGGCTACCCTACCACAAAATTTAATACATATTGAAAGGCTAACAGTTCTGGGAAATTCAGAGTCCCTGTGGCAGTATTCCCAACGAACTTTAATTTTTAATGAGTTTTGTAACAGAAATCAGCCTTTCAGTTTTGAATATGAAATAGCTTTAAAGCTTAGTTTTGTTAGAGCTGCAAAGACTAGGTTTAACTAAGACATTGTCTAAGATTGTTCTCTTAAAAAATGTGAGATTCTGCCACTGCTGTCTGGGGGAGGGCATAAGCTGCCACACATTTAGTTAGCTGTGTTTTCCCATACAAGCATTCACCAAAGAGAGCAAGGGAATTTGCTTGAATAGCAGCATGCTAGAGATGGGAAACAATGAATGAATAATAAACTATATGCAGTGGAGTCCCAATGGACTTGTGATAAAAGCAGGAAATTCAGAGAGTTTATTAAGCTGATGTAGGGAAGATTAGAGGCTTTTAAATATGGGTCTGATTGATGTAAAGGTAAACTTTCCTCAAGATACTGGCATTCAATGCAGTAAGGAGGATTGTGTGACCAGTTACAGGCTAGCACCTTGTTGATGGAGACTGTGCATGGAAGATGCTGATAAATGGAGTCAGGCGGGGAGCAGTAATAGCAGCGAAAAAGGGCACAGAGAAATACTCCATTGGGAACCAGATGTGGAGGGCTGTGGGGGAGTGGTTCAATTTATAAAGCGAGTTTGGCGCCTCGCAGAAATCACGCCAGGAAGGCTAGAGTGCTAGGTGAGTCCATCTTTTGGATGGGGCACCGCCCGGTCGAGAAGGTCAAGGGCTGGTGAGTGGGTCAGGAAGTGAGCGGAGGGGCAGGAGCTGAGAAAGGCAGAGAGCTTTCTCAGTGGGAAACAGGATCTTTAAGGCGGGGGTATCATTTGGAAGGCGGGAGACCTCTGGGTTCCGGGTGTGGGAGCAGGGAGATGGAAGTGGAAGAAGAGGGGTAGTGAGGAGTAATCCCTTCCCAGAGTATTGAGACCCAAGAATTCAGAAAGCTTGGCAAGGAGCTCTGGAAGAACTGGCCCAGGTGGCTTCTTTCCTGGGGAAGAAAGGAAGGAAAAATGGTAGAGGAGGCGAGTTCCGGACCTAGGTTCAGGGTTCGAGGCTCACAGCGCCCCCGACTGCCTGGAGCGAGGGAGAGGCTCCGGATCTCGGCAGGAAGCCGCGGGCCCGAGATCGTGCTGGGCTTCTGAAGGACTAGCCGCGTAGAGCTCCAGGCCAGCGAGCTGCAGCCGAGAGCGGGAAGTTCGGTTGGGCAACGGCGTTGGGCGTTCAAATGCCGCTGCTCTCGGGCCTCGGGCGGCCAATTCTGGGCTTTAAAAGCCCGGGCGCAATGGTTACCTACGCTCCGGCTGGGCCCAGTCGCATCGTCAGCTTTACAGGCTCGACCCAGCCGAGGCTTTTCGCTTCGGCCCAGCGGGTCCACCTGTGGCCCCTGAGCCTCGGGGGACCGCGGACCGGGCCCCCGCCCCCAGGAGAACGCCAGTGGGTGGCACTCGTCCCCGTAGATTGGAGCAAGATGTGCCTGCGCTCACCTGCGCGCTGTTCTTTCCCCATCCCGGGAGAGTTTAGAAGTCGTAAAACCCAGGGGAGTTAGAGCTTCAATCATTCTGGCCCGGCGGAGCGCGCAATAATAAAGTAGGGAACTTGAGACCTCCAGAA
>SJYQ01009224.1:103739-141411 GCA_006410935.1 Redunca redunca
TCCACAGTTATTTATAAAATCTGTGCTAAAATATATGGTTAATGTGTTAAATTTATATTAAATTATATTTAATTGTATATTAACTATAATAGGAGTCAAATTAGAAGTACTCTGAGATCAACACCAGATGAAAATACTATATATGATCCTTACCTTAGATTCTGATACCATTTATATTTTTATAAATTGTTTTCCAAGCAGTTGAAAAAATGTAAGGGACTAACATGGTACAGCTACAAAATTGTCTTTGCTCGATGTTCACTGTCTTGGTTGAGGCCTCTTTGCGCAGGCCACAAAAAGCTGCATGTCATCTCTCTGGAGGTCCCTGTCCCCCTTTCCTTTCTTGCCTTACTTTTCTCCACAGCATTTAATACAGTCTGACATGCTATTTATTTTGCTCATTTATTTGTTTTTTGTTTGACTCCCCCAACTCTAAATTTCAAGGCAGGAATTTGTATCTGTGTTGTTCGCTGCTGTATTTCCAGTGCCTGGAGCAGTGCTCAGCACACCAGAGGCACTAAAAATTTACCTGTGGAATGAAAGAATGAATTTTAAGATCATGGTCTTAAAATTCTCTATAACATATTTCCTGTTTAATCCTAAGGCTGTAAGAATATATGAAGAATCCTATACGTTGATATGATGGTTATATAAAACTTCGTTAAGATTTTAATTATTAACTATAAGATTTTTTTGAATATATATACCCTACCTATAAATCTGAATATTTTTGAAAGATTTTTTTGGAAGACTCAAAAAGAAACAAGCTGAAAACAAAACATTTCTAAGCATAACTGATCTAGTGTGTCTATTAGCTGATCATCTAATAGAGGATAGTTTAAGGAATGTGAACCACTTCTAAGGGGAAGTAAGCCTGGGGGATCCTTCAGCCATCCCAGCCAGGTGGGCACTGTTACGCCCTTTCAAAAGTGATACATGTATATTAGCCAGAATAAGGAACAATAACAATACAAAGTTCTGCTTTCTGTTTCATTATTATTATGAACAGAATATTATTATTAACTGTCTATTAAGCATATGTGCGTCATGGAACAAGAACATATTGGCTTTAGGGTGCAACATTTGAAAAAAGAATGGAAGATTTTCAGCAAATAATGTCTTTGTGTAATGACAGAAAAGAAATAACAGGATTAGCTATTAGCAAATATTAAAGAATAACAAAATTGATTCTCTACTGTCAGTTGACTGGATTAATTTAGATGTGGAAATACTGCTTTGCTACAGTACTGATTCTGATTCGAGTCCTACAGAATTTCACCGGATCAGAAAAATATAAGGCCATAATTAGAAGTTTTAGATTTGAGAAAAAGCAACAAAATGTTTTTTTTTCTTATACACACACTGACTGTGTGTATATACATATGAATATTTATTTAAAAATTTACAAATAAATTGCAGTTTTAATCTTTCTTTAGCAGTCATTATCTATTCCCTGTAAATAGACAAAAAGCAAGATGAAGTAACAGTTAAAACCTTAAAGAAGTCTTTTAAAAACATTTCCTTAGTACAGGCTTAACTGGAAAAATACCTTTTTCTTGAAATCCTTCAAACAGAAATTATATACAATACTCAAACCCCAGTTTTACTATCACGACAGTCAAGCACATAAATAGGTGAAATTTTGGGGTGGTGTGGATGGCAAGGTTAAACAGCTGGTTCACTTTTATTTTTCAGTCGCATTAGCTTTCACACAGAGTCAGAGAATTTGGCATAAATATAGAAGGTACCTGAATAAACGTGGCCAGTAGAACACAGCTCATCTCTTGCTCCAGAATGATCTTGTTCTGAAGGTTGTTGTAACAAGCAGCGATAAGTGACGGGAACAGCACTTTGATCAGCCGTGGGTCACTGAAATACTGGAAGGGCAGCTGGCAAAGCTTCTGCAGTACTGTGGGGTGGCGGCCGGACTGCACGATGACCTGCAACAGAGGCGGAACCCCAGGTCAGCTGCCGTAGAGCCCTGGCCGGCCCGTGTCCCGCTTCCTCAGCCAGCAGTACCACTAAGAATCACGGAAACGTGCTGAAGAAGTGTAAGGAGGGAAAAAAAATACTCCTAACTCCTTATCAGAGCTTAATTTAAGTGATATTTGAAAAGAGCAGAAAAGAAAGAAATCTCATTTCCTAACTTAAGGAAAAGCTGCCAAAAGTTCTACATCCATTTAAAAACTCTTATAATCCACGCGGAACCATGGATTCATCATGGAGAGAGGATGCCCATGAAATGGATTCAGGGTATGCACTACTTTAACAGTGCCTCACCCTTCACTCTTCCCCTTAAAGCAAAATAGCCATATTCCTTAAAACCTGCCAAGAGCTCACTCAGAACGATACCCTCTCCTATACCCTCCCACTGCAGTCTTCCCCTACTCTAGCTCATGGAATATATTGAACACAGATCAATTTATTCCATATGCAGAGAAGCCCCTGGAAAGAAAAAAGGGGTTTGTTAGGGGAATGGGAACAGTTTCAGCTAAAAAAAAAAAAAAAGCTCCAAAGTTCCTTCCTCCAATCCATACTGCTTATCTGTGTTTCCATCAGTGCCATTGAGTCTAAAAGGAAAATTGTTTAGATAAATGAGACTGTTGTCCTGAAGCAGTCTAGGTTTACAACTGTGTACATTTTAAGAAATGGGGCAAGGCAATTAATGGGCTTGTAGGGAAGCCCTCCGAACTTACTCCCTAGGCCTATATGATAAACTAAGAAATGTCAAAATCAGATCTGTTTCAAGTAACCTTGATTAGACTGTTCTAATATAAAAGAGCTGGGTGACCTGAAGCCCCACTTCTTGGTATAGGAGGAAGCTCACGGAAGGTTAGGAACACTGTAAAATCTAAGGTCAAGACTGTAAATTGTACTTGGAAAAACACAATTTTACAGGTACACACCCAGACAGGACTGCATTCAAATTAAAACCAGAAGGACAGAATGAAACAGCAGAGGCAGGAGAAACATAAATTATAGGGATTTACAAGTTTTCAAAGTACTTTTAACAATACTTTAAGAACACACTCTCAGATGATAATGCAGTTTGGTTTAAGAACAAAATCAACAAAGTAATAGTTCACATATTTTAGTTCAATAGCTGAAATGACATCAAAAACCTTTAGAGAATGTTGATAGGGACTTGTTAATACCTTCAAATCCAGCAGGAATTTTAAAGACTTGCAGTGTGACAATTCAGCACATGGCTATGGGCTGCCATCCCTGACACTGGCTGAGAAAAATGTGCCCCTATCATCCACTTTATTGATAAAGCATTTACTTAAATCTTTATTTTAATTATTAGCTACAAATTTTGTCGCACAGCCAAATGATCATCACTTTAGAATTTATAATGATACCATTATTAGAAGCCTCTTTTCCCCCCTTTTGACAAAAATTAAGAACAAGTTTTTTCTTTGGAACTTCACTGTTAAAATGCTATTACTGGAAGTCTCACTAATTGAAAAGATATTAAACTGGACAGTCTGGCTGGCACAGGCACAATGTTAAACTCAAAGATGGCGACTCCTGGTTCCTGGTAAATCAGCACAAAACACGCGAGCTTAACCACAGCTTATTCCACCTGGACTCCTGACCCTCACTGGGGAGGTGGGGAGGGGGGGTCAGTCCGCTCTGGGAACAGAGCTGGCTATGAGTTGCCTGTTGAAAAAGTGAGTTTACAGAGGTCACCAGCAGGGTAGTGAGATGACCTGTCAGAGGCCCATCTTTAAGTTCCTGACTGCAGATGACACGAATGGAGGTCGGCAGTTTGGGTGCCTGGGGGTAAGGAGCTCTACCCACAGGACCACCCATGACAGGACTTAGCCAGATTACAGGCAAGGGGTCCGAGAGGGGTGGTGCGAGCATCCCCCTGGCTTGGCAGTGAGTCAGAGGAGGACATCTAGTTAGCACTGTCCCTCAAACCACATTCCAGACGTTGCGGGGAGATAGCACTAGGAGAGCCTGGAAGGGGCCAAGCCGTGGCCCTGAGGCTCAGTAGGTGAGACCACTCCCGGGTAATGCAGGCGGGCTCGGGGCGCAGAGGAGTGGCATGGTGTCACGAGCACAGATGACAGTCAGCGGAATCAGGTTAGGTACTTCCTGTAGGGGCAGGGGAGCAAGGCTGGGGATGCAAACAGCCTGAACTCAATACTCAGGGCCTTGGGGACGAGGAGAGAGTTGCCTGAGAGGCTTTTGACAGGTTAGGGGATGAAGGCAGGACTTAGTTTTATTTCATCTAGTCTCTCAGTCCCAGGCCTTATCGGGGAGTCAAATGTCACTTGGGACTGCTTAAGCTGTCCAAAATCAGTAGAAAGTCAATAGGGAGTCATCACAGGACGTGAATGTCTTGCTGAATGAAAGAAACATACGTAAGAGAAATCTCCTACCATATGATGTAAGTATGTCTCTCTATATGCCTTCCTCGTGGAGTTGCAACTAAATCAGTAACTCATCTGTCACCTGTGTCCGGACAAAGGCCTAAGGTGGTACCACCCTGAGCCTGGCCAGGCCACCTGCCCTTTCTTTCAGGGCACACAGGTCAACACAAACATTAAAGGGTATTTTCACAGAGCCTCGTTCCTGAGCACTGAACCAAGGAAGGATGTGACTTGCCTGTAGATTTCTTTAGTGGCCATAGTCATCAGACAACAGCTGGGGAGCTGGTGTGGCCTCAGTAGTAATGAGAAACCTCCTCTCAAACCATTTTGTCCATTTTTATGATGCAAACTAGGACTCCAAGGAAACCAAGAGAATTTCTAGCAACTTCAGATCAAAAAGGGCTTCCCTGGTGGCTCAGATGGTAAAGCATCTGCATACAATGTGGGAGACCCGGGTTCAATCCCTGGGTCAGGAAAATCTGGTGAAGGAAATGGCACCCCACTCCAGTATTCTGGACGGAGGAGCCTGGTAGACTACAGTCCATGGGGTTGCAAAGCGTCGGACACAGCTGAGCAACTTCACTTTCACTTTCAGATCAAAATCGACTGAACCTGAACTTGCCTCTTGCTCTTGGGTGTGATTCTAAAGTACATACTAACCACAGAGCTAGGAGATCTGAGTTCTGGCCTTTACTCTAGTCACCAACTAGTTGTGTGACCTAGGCAAACTGTTCAGTTGTTTGGGGTTTTAATTTTTTTTTAAGTATACTTTTCAGTGGAGCAAAACACATATTCCCTCTAAGCGAAAAGCCTGATTTTTCATAGAGTTAACATACCCGTGTTAGTGTTAGTCGCTCACTCGTGTCTGACTCTTTGTGACCCCGTGGACTATACCTTGCCAGACTCCTCTGCCCATGAAATTTTCCAGGCAAGAATACTAGAGGCTGTTCTCCAGGGGATCTTCCTGACCCAGGGACTGAAACCACGTCTCCTGAATTGCAGGCAGATTCTTTACTGTCTGAGCCACTAGCACTCAAATAAAGAAAATGAACATGACCACGAGTTCTGGGTCTTTAATATACTCTTTCTCACTGAGAATTAGATTCCCGCATTTTGCATTTAAGACAAGTCACTTTGAAACTACTTGACTGTATCAGAACATGAGAGAGCACTTGCAAGGCTTTCTTGGGCCCGTTCTTGGTCATCCTCTGGAGAGAATTCTCCTTTGGGCTTCTAAGCAAAGGCCAGCAGTAGTAGTTCCACGGTCACTGAAGAAAGGCACCTTTTACCTGTGTGCCCTGGCACTCACCACCTTTTTTCTTCACTGGCAAGGGGTCGGGAGAAGGAATAGGGAGACGGTAAGAGAGGAAGTGAGCGAGAGACCCTCACTTCCTTTCCTTTTTGTAACTATCAACAATTCTGGGAAGAAGGGGCTTTAGAAAAAGGAAAGTTGCATGCTGCCAACGTGCGCTATAGCCTTGGAAAGAGGGCCAGGAGGATCTGAATACCGGCACTAAAAAGGCATCTGGGAAAAAAATAAAAATAAAAGAATCTGGAGTAGACAAGTGGGACATGTTGATTCTTTCATCTGCTGATCCCTGGACACCCACTAAGCTTTCTGGTTCCAATCTTTGCACTTCCTACCAAGTAAAGTATAACTGGGTGCCCCAACTGAGGAAGCCAGAAAAGAGCTCCAAATTCAGTAGCCATTTACTGAATGCCTCCTGTGCCAAATGCTGAAGGGGACACGGAGAGGAGTCAAGCCTCACCTCTCAGGGAGATAAGGTACGTCCACAGAGGGCAATAATACAAAGGAGCCTGGGTCATCAGAGAGGGAAGGATCAGGTACTGGGGGGATCCCATGGGAGGGAGAGATTACTCCTCACTAAGGTGAGGAAGGCTGCACTGAGCAGGTGGGTTGGACCTTCGAGGTTAGATCAGATCTGAGCACCTAGAATTGTAGGTGGAGGAACTTCATGTGGAGAGAAGAAACAGCCTCGATTCAGGGCCAGCCTGTCTCTGTTTGCTCAGGCTGCCATCACAGACTGCCCTAGACTAGGTGGCTTAAACGACAGAAGTTTGTCTCCGCACAGTTCAGAAGCCTGGCAGTCTGAGGTCAGAGTGCTGCATGGCTGGGCTCTGGTGGGGCGCTCTTCCTGGTCTGCATGCTGACACCTCACTGTGCCCTCATGTGGCCTGTCCTTAGTGAGTGTGCATGAGGCCACCAATCCTAGCACGTTAGGACCCACCCTCGTGACCTCATTTGACCTTCATTAACTCTTCCTGTCTCCAAGGACAGTCACACTGGGGGTTAGGGCTCAATCCACAGCTCAGGTCTGATTCCTCGTCACCCCTGGCCAGCATGAAGTTTCATTAGCAGGCTTTCCTCACTAACCAGGTGTATTTTACAAGTGCCTGGGCCAGTTGTCTCTCAGAGGCCACAAGCACGAATCTGCAGGCTCAAGGGAGCTTGGTGTTAAGTAGCCCTGGCTCTGGTCAGTTAACTGGTTTGAGCCACAGTGTTCTTCCAATAAAATGGAGGCAGATGGCGGCTTTCAGCGTTTACATGAATGAGGATCAAACAAAACAAAAACAGTGTCTGTGATCACAATGTAAAAGGCAGTGTTAGTTAGGAGCCTTTGGTTAGCTCACCAGTTCTGCTGCTCTGAGTCTCCTCCTGCCGGACCTGGCTTCCCTACACTCGCAGAATCACAAGTCCCCTCCCAGTGTGTGAGGCCTAACGAGTGCTTTCTGTCATCCCGCCCCCGCCTCTCCTAAGGGGTGCTCATCAGAACAGGGCGCCTGGCAGCAGCGGGCCCTGCTCTGGCTAGGACTCATCAGCAAGCTTCATGCCACCTGGGAAGCCATGCCACGGCCTCTCCCTGGCCCTGCCTCCATAGGAGAGAGCTGTGCAAACAGGCGGGGGTGCCAGCCAGGATCTTGTGGTGGCAGGGTAGGAAGTGCATTCTGACAGCTCTGAAAAGAAAATCCTAGCATAAGTGTGATCCAAGAAACACAGGTAAGTGGTACAGAGAAACAGTCTTAAGCTTAGTCTGTGTGTGTGTGTGTTGCGGTTGTTGTGCCAGATCTGTCAATCTGAAAACAGGGCAAGAAGGGCCAGAGCTAATAAGGCTGGTGTTGTGGGCTCCTGATTCAGACCCAGGAGGAGCTTCCCTCCAAGCACTTAAGGAAATCCTTCAGCCCAGGAAGCCTTCCCAGGCAGCTCGGCCAGAGATTGCCTCTGCTTCTCAACCCAAAGACAAGGCAGCAGCTCTTATACTGTAAATCGTGTGAGCAGCTTAATTTCTAGTTCCAGGAGGGCAGGAACTGTTTCCTCTACTTTTCTGTCCTCCCCTGCTCTGCTGGGCACCTCAGAGTTACTGGAATGAGTGAATCGAAGTGACACAGGGCCCCTAGTTAACACATTCTTCTGTACCTTGCCTTAGGGGAGAATCATGCCAAGATCTCCTCTCATGGGGTACAGATGCCATTTTCTGAAGCAGTTCTCCATTTCACATCATCTTAGGTCTGCTCAGCTAGTCCCTTGTCATAGATTAAAGGTTTGTGTGCCCCCCTCAATTCTTATGTTGAAATCCTAATCCTCATGTGATGGAATCAGGAGGTGGGGCCTTCAGGAGGTGATTAGATCATGAGGGTGGAGCCCTCATGAATGAGATTAATACATTCATAAGAGAGACCCCAGAGAGCCCTCTAGTCCTCTTTCTGCCTTGTGAGGATATGATGAGAAGCTGGTAGTCTGTAACTTGGAAGAGGGCCCTCACCAGAACCCTGACCTTGGACTTCCAGCCTCCAGAACAACGAGAAACAAATTCCTATTGTTTTACAAGCTACCCAGTCTATGGAACTTTGTTACTGCAGCCTGGACTAAGACATCCCTAAAGAATGAATTCTGTGATCATTCAGTCTGCTCCCCTAGAAGGAAACTGGGCTTGAGACTCTCAGCATCCCAGGCAGGGCTCCCTGGCCCGGTTATAAGGAGAGGTCTGGGAAAAAACCCTCCTCCTTTGTGGGTGGTGGGGTGACACTGGTCTCTCACTTGATGTGAAGGAATCCAAAATCTTCTAGGGCATCACACTGCCAGTTGTTACTTGCTCAGTCACTAAGTCATGTCCGATTCTTTGCGACCCCATGGACTGTAGTGCAACAGAACCTCAGCAACATCCAATGCAGCAGAAAGCCTGTCCCTGGCAGAGACAGTACTCAGTAGTCTATGAAGCCCCTCCATCTGCATCATCTGAGTCTCTCAACACCTTTGATGGGGGCAGACATGGATGACTATACTCTTTTATAAGAAGAGCGTTGAAACTCAGAAAGTTTGGGAGGCTTGTTATAGGTACATTTGCCAGTCATTTATGGAGCTGGGCCTGGAAAACTCTTCTGACTCTGAGAGCTGGCTTCTCTCTTGCCTCTCAGGCGCATCCAGGGCTATCACACCCAGGGGGCTGCCCCTTCCTAGGCAGAGGGGCTCTCTGTCGCCAAGCCCTGAGCTCGTTCCAATGACTGGCTGCCAGCCAGCTTCTCGCACAACTTTGCCAGCCCAGATGAAGAGGAGGATGACATACTGCCATTCTAAACAGACTAAACCAACTGACATACACAGATTAAACCAACACAAAAGGCCTTTCTTCAAAAACCTATATTGTGCTGGGCTAGATATATCAAATAACCAGTTCTTGGCTATGTGATAGGCTGTGCCAAGGGTTTGTCTCAAACTATCAGACATAAGAACTTGAAAGAGAGGAACGGTTGGTGATGGGGCTAGATTCTCAGGAGTGAACTGTTGGAACATGAGACTTCTAAATGAGGACCCTCTTGTGATGGTGATGTAATTAGCTGCCTTCTGGATTTTGCGTGCCTGCTGACCCAGCCTTGTTTTTGAAACAACCACTATCACCTATGATATATTTATAATGCTAATCCTTGGTATGACCTGAAGAGTTTTTCCCAACAGTTAAATTTCAGGAACAAAAAAAATGAAAGCAGAGGTAAGCTACTGACTAGGTATGCATCTGGTCTAGAAATGTAGTTGGCCTGGGCAGTCTGCATTTTTCACATCTGTGAAATCACAAGTGCCGTAGTCACTTCAAAGATCCCAAGGAGAGTGGCTAGGAAGGCCTCTGGGGACTCTATCATGTTATGTAAATGGAAAACAGCCTGATTCTCCTCACCCAGAAGGCCCCCTTCCTCCAACTGTGACCACCTGGAATGCAGCCAAGAACCAGGAAGTGAGCAAGCAGGCTGCTGAGCAGACAAACCAGTTCATTCATCGAAACTACTGAGCATCTCCTCTGGCAGAGTGCTATGTAAGGCTTGGGGAGCAAGGCAGTGAATGAGTCAGAGACATCCCTGCCCTCACAGAGTGCCCAGTCTGTCCACAAAACCCACGTCAATTCTTTATAGCTAAGTTCTGCAAGCTCCAGCTCAGCTTACCAATTCACATTTCAGAAGCAAGTCTAACAAAAGTGGATTGGAATCAGCAAATTAGGAGACTGCTGGAGACAGAAAGAAGTACCAGCTGATGCTAATAAGTGAGGGGGTGGGAATTTAAATTATTTCAAAAAGAAATAAGAATTGAGAAAGTTGCATGGAATTGTTTAGTATAAATGGTTGGTCCTGAGTGCCATTACTGTACTGTAGTACTAACACATACTATAACCCATGACCTTCTCTTAGTACTCTACACTTAAAAAATTCGCTTCACATACATGGTAATGCTCATGTACTTGATACTATAGTAGGTATTCCTTAAGGAATATAGTAGGTATTTCTCAAGGCATCAAAAATATATATTAAGTATGATTTATATTTATATTAAGTATGATTTAAGCTTAAGAAATAGACTAAAATTTAAAAAATGAACACAAGTAGTTAATGTTAAANATTAAATATGATTTAAGCTTAAGAAATAGACTAAAATTTAAAAAATGAACACAAGTAGTTAATGTTAAATAAATATTGTGTTTTAAAGGTTAAGTTTAGTCCTCTGCAAAATTCACTTATATGGGAACAGCTCTCTTCCTGACCCTACCAAAACCATAACACTAAATAATAGAAATAAACTAGAAGAAAGGTTCTGTGGGGGTAGTTTCTTGGCCCCTTTCGAAATCCATCCATCCAACCATCCTTCCAAGCATCTTAGACACAACCATGGTGCCCTACAGCAAAATCTCCATCTCTCTAGAATTCACCTACATTCAAGGAAACAAAATAGAAAGTGGTCACTTTCTGTCTTATCTACTTATACTCTGTGAACTCTGCTAATTTTGCTATGATCTAAGAGTGATCTTAAATTTCTCCCTTATTTAGGAGAAGGCTTTGCATTTTATTTTTATGTTCTGTTTCTCCCCCTCAGAATGCCCTCCCTGGCAAGCTGCTAACTGCTCAGGTCACTGGATGCTCAGTCCCACGTCTGCCATGGACCAGAAGACAGAAACACACACGTGGCCTGTCTGGCTCCAGAAGCATGAGCAGTTGTTGAGGCAAAGACAGGCTGATGTGAGTCTCCAGTTTTCAACACTGTGGGAACAGGGGTCATGTCTCTTTTATTTGCTGCTGTGTCCCCAGTGTGTGGCACAGTGCCTAGTACCCTGCCTGACAAGTCATAGGTGCTCTATAACCAGCTGGGGGAGGAACGAACGAGGACTGAGCTTTGGTGTCGAAACCTGACTCCAGGGGCCTGTCTGTATCTACCACCACACCAGAGCCCTGGGCCTACGCTTCCCAGGGCTTTCAAGGTCCTGGGGGTCGCTGTCTTTGGACTTACAAGAACAGCTGACTGAGTACCTCAGGCAGCACCCCATCGACTCCAACAGCCTCTTGGCAAAACAGTCTGGAGAGCAGGCCCAGGTAGGGCATGGGTAGGGACAGCAAGAGCTGCTCTGTCAAGCCCAAGGCCAAACCACCTCCATCAGGCAGGCTGGTAGGGTGACTAGAGTACAAGATCACACCGAAACGGACACAAGTACTTAAATCTCACCAAGGAGAATTCTTTATACCTAGGAATTCTTGTTCTGGTTTTTCCCTTTTCTTGTCAGAGACAAGATGTCCTCAACAAAGGGGCAAAAAATAGGTGTCTAGACATCTAAATTCATTATAAGAGACAGCCGAGAGGGCCTGTAAACCATTGGAACAAAGAATATTTTTCTAGCAGAGCAGAAACAAAGTAGCTGTTGCATTCCTCCCTGAGAAACTGGTCCTGCTGCAATGCTGGAGCGCAGGGGGGCAGCAGTCCTCGTGGCCCGGCCGGGGCAGAGGCCAAGCCCCTCTGTCCACAGTGCTCTTTGACAAGTCCCATCACACCTGACGCCCAAGCCCAGGAGAGGAAAGATATGATAGGAGGGGCCTTGAGGCCAGTGACCTCTATGAATCATATAAAGGAAAAGGTATGTCCCAAACACCCCCACCCACACACCTTGTTACTCTGATCTGATGCCTTGGGGGTAGAGTAGGCTGGGCACTGAAATGGCTTTCTTTAAATATCACATGAGAAAAATTTGAAGAGTCTGTCCACATACATAATCAAACCGAATTCGGGGCAGAGAAACACAAAGATTCCCTTGGCTAGCACTGCAAGCACATTCCTCTCTTCCCAAACTTGCTTCTGCTGTTAAGATAGATTTCGAGGCTGAGATTAAGTGCAGAGATCTTGGCAGACTGTGTGGGAGGCAGGCCCTTGGAGCTCTAGCCTTCTTCCTGGTGGTCCCAGGGATTCATTGGTGTCTAGCGCCAGCCGAGGGTTGAGGAGGAAGGAGAGAGAGGGAAGAAGGGAAGGAGGCAGGGAAGCAGTCAGGGGCAGGAGGAGAGGTTAAAGCCAGTATCTAGAGGCTGGGCCTCACAGAGGCTTTGGAAACCAGGCTATCCTACAGAAAGGAGGGCTTTCCTCATGCAGCGAGGGGAGTGGCTGTCCTGCAGTGTCCCTCCAGGGAACCTGGGTGACAAGGCCCCTGACGTGTGTCCGCTGCTTCGAATGGGTGACAGGCGGCTTGCTGAGTACTGCTGGCAGAGGGGAGCAAAGAAGGCTTCTGGGCAGGTGCCCCCCTCAGACACCACCCTGCTCCTGTGGGGATGAACAATGCTACAGAACCAGGGACACCAGCTCCCATCCTGGGGCTCCACTGCAGAAGTCCTGAGGCCTGTCTCCCCACTCTCTACATCCTGAGTGGACTTTCAGACACAGCTTGAACATCTCCTTCCCCTGCTAGTAACATTAGGGGCGCCTCATCATCTCTGAGAGAATAAATCCCTCAGACCTACCAACTGCACGTAGGTCTCTTCATGACCTCGGCCCAGCCAGCTTCTTCACCCTTAACTCATATTCTCTCCACTACCACCTAAGCTACAGACAGAAGGAACAGCTTGTTGTTCCCTAAACCTGCCAGGCCATTTTACATCTCAGTAAGATCCCCTGGAGAAGGGAATGGCTACCCACTCCAGTATTCTTGCCCGGAGAATCCCGCGGAGAGAAGAGTCTGGCGGGCTATAGTCCGTGAGGTCACAAAGGGCTGGGCATGACTGAGTGACTAAGCACACACAGTCGCCTCTGCTCATGGTCTTTCCTAGGCCCACAAGGTCTTCCCTACCTTGCTACCTGGTATCTATTCCACCTCCAGAGAGCAGCTCCAGCACCACCTCCACTGTGAAATATCTCTAAACGAAGCTCAAGCACCCACCCAGGTTTGCCTATTGATAGTCTCTCCCTTTCCTCCCAGAGTGTCAGCAGCCTGAGGGCAGGGGCTTAGGCTATTTTGTTTCTCTCGGGCTCCTGGGTGGCTAGCACAGCGGCTGGACCATCGCAGCCGCTTGTGAAATGTCTGCGGAAGGAAGGAATGGGTCGCAGCACCGGCAGCACGGCTCCTAGGCTCTGGGCTCAAGGGCAAGATCGGGGCTCTGTTCGTTTCTGCACCCTCCAGCACTTGGTTTGAGATGCAGCGGACATTCAGTAAAAGCTGATCACTGAGAGAAGGAATGGATGGTGAACGCTCATGTGGACACAAAGCTCACGATACTGGCATTTCCCCAAGAGTCAGTCACCTCCAGCCTCTGTTCCATGTTAGAGCTTCTTTTTCCTTCTTTCATGTTGTCTGTTTTGTGAGAAGAGTTACCTTTTAAATGAAGCATGTTCTAAATCCCCTTCGAACACATCTTGCAGCACAAGAAGGTTGGCCTAGATTCTCTTAAACACTTGGCTAACCCTAAAAGTCATGGACTCTATAATTTGTCAGGGACTATACTCGTAAGTGCTCTTTTCATTTTAATTTATGTTTGAGAAAGAACTTTGTCTAAAAAGCACAGACCTTGGAAATGATACAGACCCACTACATTGTCATACATTTGAGGGGCCTCTTTATTTTGGATTTTTTTTTTTAACTTGAAGTATCTATGTCCCACCTACCACAAGGTAGAGGGTAGGGAGAGGAGGGAGAAGACTGGTCACAAAAAGTCCTAGATCTTGCATCAGGAGGCCTGGCTCCAGGGACTTGAGCAAGTCCTTCTCTTGCCTGGCAATGAGGGGAGCTGGACTAGATGATCTCTGAAGGCCTGTGAACTTGGGGAAATAATACAATCCTGTGTTACAAGGTTTCACACACATGAGCACCTTTTGGTGATTATACCCGCACAGACACTACATCTAAATATGGTGAAAATAGCTTAGAATATTTTGTTTTCTTAAGAATGAATGAAAAGTCTTCACACAAAATATGCTATCCTCATATTCTCAACTAGTTTGATTTTGAACTTGGGGCAAGCCCTCCTCACCACAGGGCCTTTGGGCGGCGTGAGAATAGCAGAGTTGCCTGACAGATTTTCTGATCACATCCCGGCAGCAGCCAAAGAGCATGGACGCATTCCATGGCGCACTTACGGGCTCGCCAGCACCGGTCTATGACAATTTTATTCAGTCATAAAAAATATAATAGTAGTCGAATCTTTTTGTAGTTTTAGTTTACTGCTTTCTCAAGTGAAATAAATGGTCTCTCAGATTTCTCTCGCTTTCATCTCTCTGCTCTAAGTACAGTAGGATAAGGTTCCAATTAAGGTCCATTAAATGCTCACATTGATTCATGTGAGGCATTTTCCAGTTTCTTTTCCTAACACCATCTCAGTGCACCTCTGAGTTATTTCTGTGGTGTGTTTTCAGTTTAGCAGTTGCCCATACAGAAGAGAGGTACTCGGGTGTGAGGTCTCTCTTCCTCTTATTTCTGCAGCCCCAAATGGTGAGCAGAGATTCTCCTCCACTGCCTTCCAGACGAGCGTATGTTTATTACCTGTCAGGTATGTCCGGCTGAACTATGCATGCCCCTTGGGGAGGGGAGCTGGCAGCTCGACAGGGCCAGACTGGCCCGCCCAGACCTCCCTTGGCAGCTGTGCTGGGGTAGCGCGTCGCGTGGTGGCCCAGAGACCCCTACAGGAGGACCTCCTCATGCTTCTACATCCTTTGGGTCCACGAAGACACAGAGTTCTCTTCAGTTTTCTCAACAGACGGGGCCACAGGCTGTGACAGCAGAGATGGCCTATCTAAGGTGGAATCAAGTGTCAGAGCTGACCGAGTGGATACTCCAACGATCTCCCCGTTAAGAGCAGGGAATGTCGAAGGCAGACATTTCAATCATATCACAATTAACCTCTGTTCAGGCCCAGGGAATGAACTAATTTTACGCTATGCTCATGACCTAATTTAACCTGCACAACAACCCTATGAGGTGTTATCAGTGTTATCCTGATTTAAGGAAACTGGCACTAGGAAGGTAAGGGTTTTGACCAGGATCACAGAGCTAGTAAGGGGTATAGTTGTGACCAGAACGTAGGTCACCTGGCTCCAGAGCCCACAACCTTCTCCTCGTGCTACAAAAACATACTGCCTGGGCCTTGACGCAGAGACCAGCTCATGGCTACCATGACAGAACTCCTACACACCAAGTTCTTTGACGAGGTATGCAGACCCCAAAGGAACTACACACACGTGAAGAAACTTGAGAAAAACATTTTAACCAGCGCAGCCCCCCCACCCCGCCGAAGCTTGCTATTAAAATGAATGACACGGTGATTTGGGGGTCTTTAAGTGTAGATTTTGCAACAGTGTATGCTCAGAGTGGGACACACATCTCAAAAAGACTTGCTGTGACAGTGCCACCAACTTGGCAAGCAAATATCCGAAAGACATCCCCTCCCGCAGCTGAGTCAAGTAAGCCTGGGGCCTGCGTAATAAAGATGACATTTAGAAGACAGTTTATTCGGCTGCGCTAGGCCTTGGGTGCAGCACGAGGCATGAGGGATCTAGTCCCCAGGGTAGGGACTGAACTTGGGGCCCCTGCGTTGGGAGCGTGGAGTCTTAGCCACTGGACCATCAGGGAAGTTTTGAGGATGACATTTAATCAATACAATTTCTTGGCTCTATGTTACAGCTTGGGGGAAGCAACACTCAGGATAACCTACCCAAGTTCATCACTCAAGTGAGGGGGGGGGGCACTAGGACATGGACTTAAGTCTGCCTCCAAAGTTTTCTCTCACACACTGCTGTTTTCTCAAACACAGGATTTGCCAAACCTTAAATACACTAGTTTCCTGTGGATCTCAGAACTACTGGCTCCAGCAAAAACAAAACTAAGAAGTTTCTCTTAGAATAAACTCAAATGTAACTAACTTACCGTGCCAAAGAAATGGCTCTTAAATCTTTAGCTAAAAGTCAGTTTAGGAGGTTTGGTCACTTAAACAGAAGTGCTGTATTCTTTAAAATCTGGGGCTATTTTAACCTTTTCTGCAGTATCATGTCTAGAAGAGATATATTATCTCAATATCCAATAAGTCATTTAACAAATATTAAGTAATTACTATGTGCCAGACACTCCTGTAGGCACTTCAGACAAAGACTCTGTTCTTGACATACTAACACTAGTAGCATGGAGTGGGAGAGGGGAGACAGACAAAATAAATGTCGGGGTGGGCAATAAGTATATGAATAAAAACACAGCTAGGTAAAGGTGCAAACAGGAACCATGGGGCTGATTTTAGATCGTATGGTCAGGAAAGGCAACTCTGATAACATGATAACTGAGAAAAAAGCCTTTGAAAGTTACTCCCCTCCCCCCACCCCACCCCTGGCAATCCCCAGACCATGCTGATTTCTGGGGGAAAAGATTCCCAGGTAGAAAGCAATAAGAACAAAGTTTTGAGAGGTATGTTTGCAGAACAGCAAGGAGACCAGCATGGCTGCTAGAACATTTGTGATGACTACATTTAGAAATGAAAATTATTAAATTCAAGCACCTATATTGGCCTGGACATAACTTCTCACTTCATCTTAGACTTATACATTTGTCTTCTGTCAGAGCTGGAAGGGCCCTTGGGAGCACCCAGCCTAACTCTTTCGACAGACAGGAAAGTGAAGCCCAGAGAAGGGCAGCGACTTGCTCAGGGTCACACAGCCGCATAGTTATGAGAAGCCCTTACCTCCTGACTGCTGTCCCAGTGTTTGTTCTATGATGTCGGGCTTTTACGTAAGATCTCCTACGTCAGAAGAGGTGTTTTCTCTGTGATTACAGACGTGTTTACAGTCTATCTCAGTGATTTAAAAAGGTACCCTTTAAGTCTGAACACCAAGGCAGGCCCAGAAAAAGTTAGTTTTATGGTTGGTTGTTAGTTAAACTTTGACCAAGTATTCCTTCTGGCCTCATTTTCCACACCAGTAGAAGACTTCCAGGTGAGCCAAGGCTGACTGGCGACTGGGCAGCCCCCCGGCCTGGCGGCGGTGCCCAGCCTCAGCCCTTGCTCACGGGGCCTGGTGTGGTCCCTGGGGCTGGGGTGCTGCCGGTTGTGTGGCTTCTTCCCCTTTTGCATTCTCTGCTGCTCTGCCCAGTCTTGGGATGGATCTCAGAGGATTAGCTTCATGTCACTGTGCGGCTAAACCAAGCCCTCACAATGTCCCTCCTTACGCTCTTTGCCTCAGACACTGGAAGGAGTTTAGTGGGCTGCCAGCCTTTACAGTGGAGTGGAGAGGAAACTATGGTGAGCTTTCAAAGCTTCAATGTTAGATTTCATGACAGTTATTTCACTGGAGTGTTCTGAACCTGAGTTCCCCCAAACTGAGAAACGAGAAGACAGGTGAAAGACGGACAGTTTGTTTCTGCTGTTCAGTCGCTAAGTCTTATCAACTCTTTGAGATCTCATGGACTGCAGCATGCCATTCCCTGTCCTTCACCATCTCCTGGAGTTTGCTCAAACTCATGTCCACTGAGATGATGCCATTCAACCATCTCATCTCTGTCACCCCTTTCTCCTCCTGCCTTCAATCTTTCCCAGCATCAGGGTCTTTCCCAATGAGTTGGCTCTTTGCATCAGGTGGCCAAAGTATTGGAGCTTCAGCTTCAGTATCAGTCCTTCCAATGAATATTCAGGGTTGATTTCCTTTAGGATTGACTAGTTTGATCTCCATGCTGTCCAAGGGACTCTCAAGAGTCTTCTCCAGCACACTCTGAAAGCATCAATTCTTCAGTGCTCATTCATTCTTCTTTACAGTCCGACTCTCACATCCGTACATGACTACTGGAAAAACCACAGCTTTGAATAGACGGATCTTTGTCAGCAAAGTGATGTCTCTGCTTTTTAATAGACTGTGTAGGTTTGTCAGAGCTTTTATTCCAAGGAGTAACTGTATTTTAATTTCATGGCTTCAGTCACCATTATCTGTACAACCACGTTTTTTTCAGTTTACCATGCCAGAATTATGAATTCAGCCTACTGCTGACTCAGCTGTAGTATTTAGTGCCATAAACCTGATGGTAAGAGGGCCACTGGGACAGCAAGGTCTGCCTTTCTTGAGCGTTCACTATGAGCCTGGGCCTGTGTTGTCTCATTTAATTCACTCAGCAACACAGGCAGTAGTGATATTATGCTCTCCATTTCACAGATGAGGAAACTGAGGCTCACAACTTAGTACCTTGACCAAACCAAGGTCACAGTGCTAGGAAAGAGCAGACTAAATGATTTCAAAGCTGGCTGTCTTCAGAGCCTGTGCTCTCATCCTCTGTGACAGCTGACGTTTAGTGCCATCAGAGATCAAGTTCAAAATCTGAAGTGCAGAGTGACTCAAGATGGGAATCTAATCAGATGCCATCTTGACTACTGCTGCATCAATCACAGGCAGGGGGATCGGTGGGAGTACAGTGAGCCACGAATCAGGGCAAGATTCTGTACAGAGGGGGTGAGGGAAACATCCTTTTCACTGAGTGCTGACCAGTGCTATACCTGGTCAGTGTCAGCCTGGAGTGGTGATGGTGTCCACCTGAGGACTCAGAGGAAGTTCCCTTGGGGATCCCGTCCATTACTCCAGTTAATTCCCTAGCAATGCAGCCACTCAGCCAAGGAGGGGTTTCCTTGCAAACCTTTCAGGTGGTTTTGGAGTAAAAAGGTACTTGCTATGAGCAGGAGGTACTTCAAACCACCCTTGTGTGGGAAAGGCGAGATGCGGACACCAAAGAGATGAGGGGCGCAAAGGTATCTTTTGTTTGGATTCTGTCATATTGGCGACTTTTCCAACAAGTGGCCAAAATCGCTAACTGGCAAATTTCTCCATTCTAACACCAGCCAGGTCACTCACTGGAAGCCTCCAAATAAATCTTTCAGTTCATTTCAGTTCAGTTGCTCAGTCGTGTCCGACTCTTTGTGACCCTATGAGTCGCAGCATGCCAGGCCTCCCTGTCCATCACCAACTCCCAGAGTTCACTCAAACTCATGTCCATCAAGTCGGTGATGCCATCTAGCCATCTCATCCTCTGTCGTCCCCTTCTCCTCCTGCCCCCAATCCCTCCCAGCATCAGAGTCTTTTCCAATGAGTCAATTCTTCGCATGAGGTGGCCAAAGTACTGGAGTTTCAGCTTTAGCATCAGTCCTTCCAATGAACACCCAGGACCGATCTCCTTTAGGATGGACTGGCTGGATCTCTTTCCAGTCCAAGGGACTCTCAAGAGTCTTCTCCAACACCACAGTTCAAAAGCATCAATTCTTCAGCGCTCAGCTTTCTTCATAGTCCAACTCTCACATCCATACATGACCACAGGAAAAATCATAGCCTTGACTAGACGGACCTTTGTTGGCAAAGTAATATCTCTGCTTTTTAACATGCTAACTTATATGCAGAGAAATACATCTTTAGGCAGAAGTTATTTTTAATTAGGAAGTTTATTTGTTCTACTTTTGGGAACAAACCCCATAGCTTCTTTTGTTGCTGTAAATACTGAGAGTAATTCCAAGATAGTTACATTGTTGAAGTTCTTAAGCTCTTCCTTAGACATGATACATTGTTATTTTGTGAAAGGGAACTGTATCTGTCACACAAAGAAAATGCAGAAAGCTGAATGTGTGTGTGACAGCTCAAGAATAAGCTGCCAACACTGGAAGAACAGAAAGGCCTTGAAGGCTGGAGTTTCCCCACTGAGCCCACCACAGCACACTCTAGTCTTAGACCTGGATGAGGCTGGAGGAGTTTACCAAATGGGTGTGACCTAGGACCATCTGCCTTTGAGAAAAACAAGGAGCAAAGCAAGAATGTTTGCACAGGAATTAGGGACCTCTGATAGTTCTAAAAGCTAAAATGGAGCTCTGGGAAACTGCCACTCTTAAAACACAACTCTGTGTCCCTCACCGGCAGGCGGTATGCAACTGGGAGACTGCCCTTGTTTTTGCTTGCAGGGCAATGTCTGAGGTGAGTACAACATTTTAGGAATGTCTAGTTGATTACGTTTCAATTTTCTTACTAAGTCATCAAGCGACAAAAGACTTGGAAACTGCATGTCACACAGCTTAGGCGGAATCTAGTTTCACAAGCCTCGCTGTCCAGCTGACTGGCCAGTTCTGACCAGCCCCCCCACCCCCCACTATCAATGGCCAAGCAGATGATGACACAGTTTGCATGACTCCCTTCAGAGAAGCTGATGGGGGAGGGTGGGCCAATGGGATCCTTCCTCCTTTCAAGTATCACAGGAGATTCCAGCTCTGATAGCGGGAATCTGTGGGGTCTTACCAGATGAAAAAGTCACTAACTAAAATGAATATGCAAAGGTGCTTATTCCCAATACAGTAATATGCAGGCAGTCAAATCATCTGTCATTTGAGTTAATTTAATTATCAGACCACATTTAATTATCCAATATAAAATGTAAATAAAGTGAAGGCCTGACAGCACATACTAATTACGTTCATTATAATAATTAAATGGGAAGGAACTTAGAGTCATGAAAGTACTATAAAATACAAGGAAGCTTTTGATTAAAATTTTTTAAATTAGAAACTGCAACCGTACAGGAAACAGATGATTGGTTCTATCAAGGATGGGGCATTGCTTTTATTATCCAGGTTACTCTTCTAAAGTCATCCTTGGTATCATGAGGCTCAGTCCTTCCAGTTAATAGACTAAATGGTGCCAAATAAAAGGTGCCAATCCTTTATGCAAAGCAGTTTACCTAATAAAACAGCCTTCGGTTGCAGCAGGAGTTCAGGGTCTCCTGTCTTATAAAGACACAAGCTGTTTCCCTGGAAGGAATAAAAGATCCTCTGTGGACAAACAGGCCTGCAAATTAACATGATTTCTGCCTGATGATACGGAAACATTAAATCAGTTGAGCATTGTAATTTCTCCTCTGAAATTTCTCAGATTTAAAGAAAGTGGCATGAGGTTAAATAAATTCACTTTCATAATAACAGAAGTGAGGCAGAAAGGGCATCAGGACTGCCCACCAGGAGACTGGGTTCTGTGAATTCTTGCTGGGCAATTCCTTTTCCTTCTCTGAGCCTCAGTTTCTCCAATTCTTTATGTCATTTCAGGGGGCTTATTTCACCTTGCTGAATCCCAACACCTCACCTGTCTGTGAAGTAGGAATAATCCTTCTGCTTACAGCCTTAGTGAAGTGCTAATGAGGAAGGTCCAAGAGACAACAGATATGAGGGATAGTATAAAGAGTTCTTGGATGGCATCACCAACTCAATGGACATGAGTCTGAGTAAGATCCGGGAGATGACGAAGGACAGGGAAGCCTGGTGTGCTGCAGCCCATGGGGTTGCAAAGAGTCAGATACAACTGAGCGACTGAACAACAAATAAAGAATTCTATGAATATAAGAGGTTATGCTTAGAAACAGCATCTCCTTAAGGTTCAGTGTCTCAGTGGTTGACAATTACTATCATTTCTAGCAGTTTCTGATTTCTTCTCTAGTGTTAGTCTCTCAGTCATGTCTGACTCTTTGCAACCTCATAGACTGTAGACTGCCAGGCCTTTCTGTCCACGGGATTCTCCAAGCAAAAGTACTGGAGTGGGTTGCCGTTCCCTTCTCCAGGGGATCTTCCCAACTCAGGGATCGAACCCAGATCTCTTGCATCGTAGGCTGATATACTTTACCGTTTCAGCAATTGCATTAGGACTGAACTGACCTCTCTGACCTTCCATCAAATCAGAAGTGGATGTCCAGGTAAGATTCAATCTTTCTGGGAGGCAAGGTGTTGAGAAAGGAAGCCTGGTCTTTTTTTTTTTTTTTAACTTTTCTAACTTCTTACTCATAGTGAACTTACGTCTCCACAATTATCTCTAAATCCCACAGCATCTTCTTCCCTGACTGAGAAGCCATAGGGTCTCTGTCTCCTCCCTGCATTGCTTGCTGCTGTCTCTGCCCACTGAATCTGCTTTTCTCTTGGTCCAACATGCCCAGGCATTATTTTGCCACCAGGACCATGTCAGTTTTAACATGCCATTTCCAAACACTAGTTCCCCCGACCCCATTTCTCATTGACTCTGGTGAGCCCAGAGATACTTAGAGTGTGTGTTTTACCTGCAGGGGAGGAGTAGCAGAAAGATTCTCTGAAACCCCACACAGTTCAGTATATTCATCACAACACAGTTGATTTAAGCAAAGAGTTTCAAACCATCCCTAAACATGAGTGCGCTGAAGGAACTAAACCTTTTGCTGTAGAACTGTACAGTAAAATATCATCACACACACACATTACTCACGTCTTTACAAGGGCAGGGGACAGTGTCATGATAAATAGTAAATGACTTAGGTATAAAGCAGGAAACTGTTAGGTAAACCATGGGCTGGCTACATAAGATAAAGTCATGTAGCCATTAAAAGTGATACTCACAAAGAAGGGTTCTGATATAATGTTAAGTGTATAAAGCAGGATAGGACTGTATATACAATATGACCTCAGCTAGGTAAAAATGTTCATAGAGGGACAGAATGTGGGTGAAATGAGTGAAGGCGTCAAAAGGTACAAACTTCCAGTTATAAGATAAATAAGTTCTGGGGATGTAATATATAGCATGGTGACTAAAGTTAGCAATACTGTATTGCATATTTGAAAGTTGCAGAGAGTACATCTTAATGTTCTAATCACAATAAAAAAATTAACTATGTGAGGTGATAACTGTTAACTAAATTTATTGTGCTAATCATTTTGCAACATAACCATGATCAAGTCTTCACACTGTACACACTTAAAGCCAATACAATGTCATATGTCAATTACATCTCAACAATATTAACTGGCAAAATGTTCACAGAAAAGAGACTGCAAGGAACCTGCCAAAATGGTAACAATGGCTATCTCAACAGTGAGATCAGGAATGACTGGGACTCTGCTTCCTTCTTTACCCTTACTTATCTTTTTCATGATGAATAAATGACCAACCTAGATAGCATATTCAAAAGCAGAGACATTACTTTGCCAACAAAGGTCCGTCTAGTCAAGGCTATGGTTTTTCCAGTGGTCATGTATGGATGTGAGAGTTGGACTGTGAAAAAGGCTGAGCGCCGAAGAATTGATGCTTTTGAATTGTGGTGTTGGAGAAGACTCTTGAGAGTCCCTTGGACTGCCAGGAGATCCATCAGTGCATCCTAAAGGAGATCAGTCCTGGGTGTTCACTGGAAGGACTGATGCTGAAGCTGAAACTCCAGTACTTTGGCCACCTCATGCGGAGAGCTGACTCATTGGAAGACTCTGATGCTGGGAGGGATTCGGGGCAGGAGGAGAAGGGGACGACAGAGGATGAGATGGCTGGATGGCATCCCTGACTCAACAGACATGAGTCTGGGTGAACTCCGGGAGTTGGTGATGGACAGGGAGGCCTGGCTTGCTGCGATTCATGGGGTTGCAAAGAGTCGGACACGACTCAGCAATTGAACTGAACTGAAGGGACACTTTTGTAACCAAAAGACAAACTTTCGAAGGGAAATGAGATGCAGTGTAGTAGGTCAAATGGATACACATGAAGAAAAGATAACCTAACAGGAGATGTTCCTCCTTGAGCAGCTTGTGAGAGCCTCGTGAATCTGCGGGGCCTGTTCCGTGGAAAGGACACAGCATCTGTCTGGAGGTGCTGGCTGGGGAGAGTGCTGTGTGAGTGCTCCCATGGTGGGAGAGGAGAAAGGTCTGCCCTCTGGGCAACAAGGTCTGTAAAAGAGGAATTTTTCTATGTATGACACTTATTCTGGCAAGGGTCCGCATTTCCTGCATTTTAATCATGGAAATCTTTCAGGGATGGACTGCATATTCTTTAACCTTCTTAGAGGGAAGGTATACAACACACATTTTGCCTCCATGCTCACTCAAGGTCAGCACTGTGGGCATCAACGATCATCTGGGGAAATAAAATACTGGGTTAGTGTCCCTGTGAACCCCGATGGCTACACCTGCTAAGTTCTTGGGCTTGTCTTGTTTCTTCTCTTCTTTCTCCTTATCAGATAGGCAGTTTCATCAGCGCTTAGTGTGTAGGTTCTCACCTTGTATTTGGCTCTGGCACTACAACTATCTCCTGTCCTTCTCCTGGCCTGGTTTAGATTACTGCTGCTGCTAAGTTGCTTCAGTCATGTCTGACTCTGTGCAACCCCATAGATGGTAGCCCGCCAGGCTCCCCTGTCTCTGAGATTCTTCAAGCAAGAACACTGGAGTGGGCTGCCATTTCCTTCTCCAATGCAGGAAACTGAAAATTGAAAGTGAAGTCACTCAGTCGTGTCCGACTCCTAGCGACCCCGTGGACTGCAGCCTACACAGCCTCCTCTGTCCATGGGATTTTCCAGGCAAGAGTACTGGAGTAGGGTGCCATCGCCTTCTCCTGGTCTAGATTACTGCAGGCTAATAAACCTAGTAAGCACATATATTACAGAGTTGCCTAAAATAAAAAATTAGGAAACTTGGAGTGAGGGTTGTTTGCTAGCCTTTTCTCAGATATAATCCACACAGTCAGAGTTGCTGAGTAGGAGGCTTTAGATAAATTAGGTTGTCAGGAATTACAATCTGATATGTTATGCCATAACTCTGTTTTTTAAAATAAGGAGAAATAAAGTATTTTATATTGTTATTTTTAAAATGAAATCTGTACAACAGATTTCCCAACATTTTAAGGCAACAGAACCCTATTTACAAATGAAATCTTGCTCAGAAACCAAGTAAAACAGTTAAAAGCAAAAGCATTCTGGGCGATTCAAGGGGGTAAGGCCCAAGCCCTGCCTTCTCAGGCTCCCCTCCAACACCATCTGGCACCCTCTTAAGCACCTCGGCAGAAGCCAAAGACCAAGAGCAGTTTCATAAAGCAATGGATTCTGATGCTATTTGCAAAGTGATGCAAGTTGAAAGATGTTATCTATTTCACCCAAACAAAAAAACAAAATGAATAAAGCATCAGAATCTACATGGTAAGGGAGGAGACACTTCTCTGTGGCTTAAGAATATTTGATGAAAAATATTTTATTTTTATAGCTCTAAGAGGAGGTCCTCGTGCTGATCTAGGGCTGATCACGTCTTTCTAGAGAGGAGAAGCCAGAGACATATCCCTGGAGCCTACCTCAAGGGCCTCACACAGAACAGATGGGTTCCAGCAGGCTCGCCTGCCTTTTCTCACTCCAATACCTCACACTCTCAGGGCTGGGGAAGTCTGAGGAACGTTCCTGGGCCCCTTACCTGGTTATCTGGGTGGTTGACAGTGAAGTAGCCCACACAGACGATGACCTCATGAAGGAGGCTTTCACAGGAGACGTGGCTGCAGTGGCCCAGCAGGGAGCTGGCGATGTGCCGGAACGCAAGGGACAAGCCCTCTGCCCCTACGATAGACTGACAAAGACAAGGAGCAGTTAGAACTCTGCAGCCAGGGAGAGCCAGGGCTGCAAATCACAAAGCAAGCCTGGGCCCTGTGCACTTTGTGCCACACTGCCAGGAAAGCATATGAAATTTCAAAAGCACAGTGCTTAACAGCTCAGTTCAAGGATTCTTGCTCTAATAAGTGACCGTAATAAATGCAACACTTAACCTGAAAGAAAAAAAAAAAAGAAAAAGCAGACCAGATGCCTGTAACTATGTGGATCAAGATGTTATTTACCTAAAGCATGAGTATTTATCCCATTTTTAATGAGGTATTTTTTTTCTCATTGCACAAATAGTCTCACTGTAGAAAACTTGGAAAATTTAAAGATATTAAAATTCACCTGCAAATCTACCATTTAGCTAACTTCCAATACTTTTTTTTTGAAGGAGAAAAATGCAGAGATTAAAATACAATTCTAATTATTTACTTAAGTTCAAAAACAAAATAGATAGAAATAACTAGTTGGTATTCAAATAGCTAGTTGTTATTCAAATAGCTCCACAGCTCCCAAAAGAATGTAAAAAATCCCCAACAAACACCTCCCCCCCAAAAAAACAAACAATGAAGCCCCCTCGGTTATGAGGCTTCTGGGATCCTTTCTCAAGACAGGCAAGGGGCTGCCCGTGGTGGGCAACGCGGGAGGAGAGCCTGAGTCTGTCTGTGCAGCCTGAAGCTTCTATTTAATAAACATGTCAAACAGACAGAGCGACAGGAGGGCAAAGGGGAGAGGCGAAGCCCACAGAATACACTCGCAGCCCACACTGGAATGAAGCACCACTGCTGGCCTGTGGGATATGGCAGCGTTTTAAACTCATCTCTTGATTGGAGGTCTTGGCTGGTTTGAACCAGGTCAGATACGTTGCAGCTTGGAAGTTTCAATGAATTCACTCTGCCTAACAGTGTTGTGAAACACAGTCTTTTAAATTAATACTGTTGAAACAAAATTACTGCTAAATTTTAAGAGTGCCTTCTGCCTCAGTTTCATTGCACTGAGACAAAATGTTTTTCAAGCCCCAAAGAGACTTCAGGAGGGCCCTGATCCTTTAAATCAAGGAGTGACACCTTCTCAGCTCAGCCCTTATTTAATTAGTTGTGTCCAGCTTGCTGTGACCCAGTGCCCTCTGTTTAACCTTTACTGATAAGAGCAGGTCAAGGGGCATGCAAGTTTGAATATAAAAATTAAACCAATTTTTCAAGGAAACCATATTTCCTTTTTAGCCAGAATTAATTGCCAAGTCAGTACATTGATTTGTTTCTTGAGACCACCTTCAATTGTAAAAACTGTCAAAGAGTATGCAATATACAATATCTGGGATCTCAAGGCCATCTGTGCCAATATGAATTCAGAGTGAAATAAAAGTCTTTGCTGAAGGGAGAAAAATATTTTGACAGCCTTATTAGTATACAATGAAATGGAACCAGTTAAGAAAATATTCTAATGGATAACCTTTTGTTACCGCTATGCAACATGCTGTCACACAAAACAATTACGTAGGTTTATGGCTCTGAAGAAAGGTACAGGAACAGTGGGAATGCAGCACTCAATACTTAACCTTGTGATTCAACACCTGCAAGATGGTTTGGGTAAATTCTTCACCCCTTTGGAATTTGAGTCAGTCTACAGGGCCTACTGTGTGCTAGCTTTGTTGTTGTTGTTCGGTCATTAGGTCGTGTCTGACTCTTTGCAACCCCAAGGGCTGCAGCACACGAGGCTCCTCTGTCCTTTACTATCTTCTGGAATTTGCTCAAATTCATGTCCATTAAGTCGGTGATGCTATCTAACCATCTCATCCTCTGCCATCCCCTTCTTCTCTTGCCTTCAATCTTTCCCAGTATCAGGGTCTCTTCTGCTGAACTGGCTCTTTGCATCAGGTGTCCAAAGTATTGGAGCTTCAGCATCAGTCCTTCCAATGAATATTCAGGGTTGATTTCCTTTAGGATTGACTGGTTTGATCTTGCAAGTCCAAGGGACTCTCAAGAGTCTTCTCCAATACCACAGTTCAAAAGCATCAATTCTTTGGTGCTCAGCCTTTGTCATGGTCCAGCACTCATATTACTATGCTGACAAAGGTCTGTGTTGACAAAGTGATGGTTTTGCCAGTAGTCCTTTATGGATGTAAGAGCTGGACTGAAGTTTAAGGACTCATATGACTTGTCTAAGGTCATACAACTTGGTGGCGTGATAGCTGAAAATCAGGTCAGTCTGACTCCAGACCCAGAGGTCTTGATGAGGATGATTCTCTGTAACAGCTCTACAAGAGACTCACTGCTGTGACACACTGGGCCTCAACCTGTTGACATGTCTCACGTTGTCTTGTCTAACTTTTCAGAGGGTTGGACCAGGGATCTCATTTCGGTTTTCTTCAGTTCCGTTTATCCTTCCGGGCAGTTCATAAATTGCCTCCCAGATTTTTTCTGAGGTCAGACCCATATTGTATCTAAAATCTCTTTTTCTGTGTTTGTTATATTTGATCTTAGCCAAAAGGCCGAGAAGTGATACTGTGCTTATTATAAACACAGTTCCTAAAATCTCACTTTTGACAATAAGTTGTTTTAATGAACTAGAATATGAGCTTCTCTGACCATATCTATCATAAAAATACTTTTCTCCCAAACTCACCCATCGCTTTACAATGCAAATATTGTATATTTGTATCACATTTACTTGAGCACTGCACGCTTGATCAGATGTCTATCTACATCAATAATGTCTGTGTGGAAAGATGTTTTTGCTTTAGTATGTTAAACAGACTACAGTGGTTGGTTAAGAAAACAACTATAAATCTTTGCCAGTCCTCCCTTTGAGAGAAGGGACCTATGTCTTCTCTTGAATCTGGAAAGCTGTAACCAATAGAGTATGGCTGATATATAACTATACCACTTCAGAGACCAGGTCATAAAAAGCCATACAGCTTCTGTCTGGTCCTTGGGGAGCACATGTTTTCCAGAAGTTTCCTCTCAGGACACTCATACTGAGAACACAGACATGAAGATGTTCTGAGAAGCCCAAGTCATGCAGAGAAGCCATATGCAAAGTCTATGGCCAGTAGTTCTGGTGAGCCTGGTCTTTGAGGATTCCTGGGCATAAAATATGAGAGTGAAGGAGCCTCCAGCTAATTTCAGTTCCCAGCTATCTGAGTCAACCTGCTCCTCCTCTCCACACTCTCCACCCCAGGATTTGAGCCCCTCAGTGGAAGCCCTACATCGTGGAGTAGTAACAAGCCACTCCCACTGTTAAAAGCCCTGCTGGAACTGCGGACCCACAGAACCTATGATCATGATAAAATGGTTGCTGTTTACCCTACTAAGTTTGTTTTTAAATGGGTAAAAGTAACTGGTGCAATAAGGTAATCACTGGTAGATGTATTAAAGGCCCTGAGGCTAGCTAGCAATTCCAGGCATCTGGGTCCCTGCACATCCTGATGTCTGAGAGTAAGAGAAAAACACGTGCTGGACTCTGGGCACCAAAAGGACGGCAGCCAAGAGGAAAGGCCCCGTAGGCTTTCCAGGCCCATGGTTAAGGGGAAAAGGGAACCTGGAAACAGAGTCTGGGAGAGAATGAGAAATAGTGATGGCAAAATCGACTAAAATAAAAGAAGATAGGGGAGTCAGGAAAGAGATCAAGAAAAGAAGATACAGCAGGGAAGAATTAAGAGAAATACAGAGTAACAGGAAGGACAGAGGAGAAAGAAGCAAAAGAACTGTTGGCTACCAGCCAAGAAAAGACATTCCACTCAGGAGGCGGGCACTTCACTCCAAGAATGGCTGGAACACTCCTGAGTCACCTTGGTTATCTTTCCTGAAGTTGAAGCAAACGTGGTTCAAGTAGGGGGTATATTTTGGGCTCGATGAGGCAAGGAGCTAGAGAGGAGAAATCTTGGTTTTTATCTTACTTTTAGCATGAAGAGCTCCAGAAATAGATTTTTTATTTTTCTCACATTATTGGCCATTGTGCCTAAAGGCCCTGAGGGAGCGGAGCTGGGAGTTGTGTGGTTCTCCTTCTGAGTGAGGCTGCACAGGCTGTGAGCTCACGGAGGCGTGCGGGTGGGGCAGGGACCTGGGGCTCCCTGACACGCAGAGTGACTGATGGAATGGCCCACTTAATGGAGACGCTCGTGTATGAAGTGGAGCTCCCTGCAGCAATAGAAATCCTGGTCAGAAGACCCATAAAACCAGAAACTGAGGAATGCTTTTTATTTGTTATTTGCTTTTCACAGCCCCTGGTAACAAAAGAAATCACTCTAGTTGGATCTAGCCCATGGGTAGCCTGTTGGTCTCCATATTCTGAGGACATAAAATGAGCATATCTTGATTTCCAAGCTGTTTCTAGATACAACATAGTGGGGTTGAGTCTTCATAAAACACAAATGCTATGTTCAATCCAGAGGCCAGAGCCACTGGCATTTTCTCTTGTTAAAGGTGTAGCTGTAACCTCTCGGGACTTTACATATTGTGTAGTTACCACCTCAGGCTACTTTATGTGCTTTGAAAACTGAAAAGCATGAACCCCAAGGAAGAGACTTCTGATCTCGGGAGGGATAAACTAACTCTACAAAGCTGAAAGATACTGAATCCAGTGGTACAACTGACTCATAATTCCCAGCTGTCAAGAGAACAAGAATTACACATTTGTCACTAGCTACAAAATAGAAGTGTTTCTTCCATTCTGCTATGGCCAAAGACCACACTTTTCATACGTTTGTATCTCTGTAACCTTTTTCCCTTTAAGCAAAGCAATTCATCTAAATTATGGGTTCATCATCTGCCAAGTTTGTTCCTTTTTTAATGAAATCACTTGACAGTTAATAAACTGAAAGAGAAAGTCTACTCCTTGGGGCTTGCTCTGTTCCAAAGGTTCAGTGTTTTTGAAAATTAAATTTCCTACATGAAAAAAAATCTGTTTCTAAGCTGACAGTCTGGTGTTATAGCACAAAGCAATTTTTCTTTCTTTAGCTATAAAAACTTAATTTATAGGGGTTTGCACATTTAACTACACATGCACTTTACATTGGACACAAGTCAGTTAAATCACCCATAGAAAGTCATCAATCAGAACAATTTATCTAATTTTGGTTCTGTTTATATAAGAAACCATTACTTTCCTTAATATTTAAATGTTTTTAGGATGATAATGGTTTTTCTAAAGAAATCAAGACAGAAGATTTGTAAGCAGCAGAGTGGCATAGGCTGGGGTTCATATAACCATGGGTACCAGTCCTGGCTCAGCTATGTGTAACCCTGGGAAATTACTTAACTGCCAGTTTTCCCATCTGTAAAATGGGTATAATAATATTCTGGAGGGTAGTCATGAGAATAAATAAGAAAGCATATGCAGAGCACTTAATACAGTTCCCAGAATATAGTAGCTTAATAAACAGCATGTACTGTAATTCCTGTTATTGTAGCTTATTCCTGACTCTCCACTCCAGGAGAAGAACCTCTCATCATATCCACATGAAATTAACTCTTGGTTGGTTAACCAACTCTTGGTACCTGGAAAGCAGGCAGATCAAGAGCTGCGAAGCTGTTGAAGAAACGCAAACTCTGGATGGCCACTTGGACTGTGCTCTGAGCGTAGCTCTCCTTGGGACTGGCAGTGCTGGGGTCCGAGATCGTGCCGTGGAAGAGGACGCAGTACAGCATGTGCAGAACTCCAGCCAGGTCTGTGGCCTGAAGAGCAGCTGCCAGCCCTGTGGGATCCTGGCGATTATCGTCAAATATGCTGTATGACCTGACAAAGAAACATTCAACTCTTTAAGAGAAATCTACTTAAAGGATGTTAGCATTTTTACAGGTCAAATGGAACAAGACAAGCAGACCGTTAAAAGCAAACCATGTGAGTTGTGTAGGGAGGTAACAAGAAACCTCAAGGAATAAAGGCAGCCTTCCCCGCCCCGGTGCACTGTGGCCTGCCCTCTTCTCCAGCTGGGAGGCCAGGCTGCTGTGCCAGTGGCAAGGCAGCACGCTGCGGCCAGTGCTGAGGCTGCTATTGCCCCTGGGCCCTTTGCAGTCTGGGCAGCCCCACTGTGTTTAGACTCCAGGTCTGCAGGAACTGGACAGAGTCCATGAGAGCTGCTGGGGTCCGAGATTGTGCCGTGGAAGAGGACGCAGTACAGCATGAGATTCGGAAGTCAGGAAGACCATGGCTTGCTTTCTGGATACACAAGGGGGTCTTCTCAGGGGAAGCAGTTATCACGAAAGCATGAGGCCTTAAAAACCCAGCAGTGTGCTGGTATACTGTGACAGGGAGATACTTCAACTGCTTTTGAAGGCACAGTTCTGTCCTCGAGGAGCACTGGAAGGACAGGTCGCAGGGGCCAGATTCCCAAGAACAAGCTGGTGCTGGGTTAGCTTTATACAAACCACCTTGGAGTCAGCTTAGCAACAATGGCAGGCAATGCTTTGGATAAGCAAGAAGCAGTGTAGTGGCAAACGATTCCTCAAGTCAATGGGAAGTGTGGTTCAGGTGACAAGTCGTGCCTGACTCTTTGTGATCCCACGGACTGCAGCACGCCAGGCCTCCCCGTCCCTCACCGTCTCCTGGAGTTTGCCCAAGTTCATGTCCATTTCATCGGTGAGGGTTTGTTAAATTTGTCTCACTCTTGAACTAAGGTATACATGAACTGTCTAGTGACCATGTGCCTACAGTTTAATAAGTAAGTGTATCTGGCAAGCATCCATTCACCCCCTTTTCTCCCCTAGAAACCACATCCAGGTTTCTCTCCCCTTCTCACGGCCAGCATGCTTCAGGTAGGGGCCCCTTCCTATTCGCTCTGGCTCAAGGGTGAATAGGTCTAAGGTAAGGGGTACATTCTATTTCTCTGATGGTTCAGCAAGGTTTGGGGATGGCAAGCATCACTGTCAGAGCTGATGGAATGGAGGGAGACTTTTGCGCTGAAAGCCTGGAAAGAAGGCCTCACTTTTTCTCCCAGGGTCTGAATGGGAGTGGGAAGGTTGGTCGGTAGCTGCGGCAGCGGTGTGTTCTACCCGCTGCATAAATGCTCAGGTCTCTCAGTGTTGTTCCAAGTGGGTCAGTTACCTTCCTTCATGGGACAACGCATCTTTACGTTTCTGTCACAGGTTGATGCCCTTCCCTACTTTCAACACTAACGCAGGTTCCTCCTAACCTTCCCTTTTCTACTGTAACTGTTCCTTTCAACAGGAATCTAGAAGGGGAGCGAGGCACTGAAGATCTACGCTTATCTTGTACACTTGCCCAGAAGCACAGAAGAGATGCCACCAAGTAACTACAAATTTGAGAGTGCTGGCTGGCAAGTTTCTAGTATCTTGTCTGGTTTTCTAATCCATAACTTATCCCTAAAGGGATTATTTTATTCATTCTGATTTGCTAGTTTCATCAGAGTTTTATTCATAACCATAGTAAGCACTTCCTGAATGTGCACTATTTCTGGTATTGCTAAGAACGTGGCATGACTCTGACACTTGTCTCTTCTCAAGAAAGCAGCTCTTATGAAATACTACCATCTCATCTGCATGACAGGACCTGCTAGCTACACTCACACCTTCCACCTTGCCTCATTCCTAATTCTTCATAGTTGGTGGAGAGTGTATGGTTCTCCTGATTGTACACACGACACAACTGAGACCCTCAGAGATTCAGTGAGATGTTTGAAGTCATAAATATTTGTTAGTGGCAAAGGCAGGGGTACCACCAAAAATTCTGACCCTTTAAAGGTGGTACTTTGTCCAAACACCAAAACATCTAGGCCAAATAGGTGACCTCTTCTTTTATCTCCATGTCTTCTCTTAAATAAAATCTTGGGATAAACTGAACACTGTTAAACAAATTACACAGACTGTAATGTAATTCTGTATCATCATAGAGAGATACTTTCTGTCTTATGCGACTAATAAAAATAGAAAGTTAAGAAATGTTATTTATTTGCTTAGAGATATATTTGAACCTTTACACAAACTGTTAGCTAATGTCAGTTCAGTTTGCCCTTCCTTCCATTCTAGCCCTAAGAGTTATGGGTCAGACCCTGACTAAAGACTGAGTACAGATTAATCTCTCCAAGTAGAGATTAATGTGCCTGAGTTTATTATATAGATTCCAGAAAGGGGTCTGTGTTTGTTTAACAAATGCCTTTTAGAACCAATGACAAGTCAAGAAGATATTTCTCCCTAAAGTTAATTTCTAAGAGGCTTTCAGAAGCTTGGAGCTGAGTGACATCATGGCTGGTGACAAGAGTTTTTCTGCGATTTGCTCTGTGATTCAGCATGGTGACCTCCCTCTTACTGCCTCTGCTGTTTTTAACCTGATTAGCATCATATTCAAATGCAGATATTCAGGGATATAGCATTATCACTTAGAACACTTTGTAATAGTTAATCTTTGCAAGCATTTATGAAATGACATGACTTCACTGCTACTATTTCTTCAAAAGAACAATTTTTTTAAAAAGGCAGCAAGTGAAGATCATAGTAGTTTCTCTTTTCTCCACCCCTTCCCCATCCCACCCCACCCCCATTAGGAAAACACGAAACTATAAAACAACATAACTTAGGATCTTTTGCAATATTCTTCTGATGAAATAAAAATGCTGATTCATAAAAATCAATTAAATCAGCATTCAAGAACTCAGATGTGGAAATGGTTCAAAATGTATATAATATTGCTTTGTGGAAAGGATGATTCATTTTAAACTGAGACTACAGAATATACAGAGTGGAGGGGAGAGAGAGGGCTTGTTGACTTCATTTGACTTCCACAGGACAAATGTGGACCTGAAAGGACTTTGGAGAATGTTTACTTTTGATTTAGTCTGAAATACAGATAATTTGTCCATGAACAGGTCACTGGCTCCTGTTGGTCTTAAATGTCAGTTATAATCACTTTAAGCCTAAATGTTTATAATAAAAAAGTAAAAGGCCTTATTCATATCAGGCACAGGTTATAAAGTTTTCTTTTTAAAATACATGGAAGATATCAAAAATCAGATCTGAAATTTTGTATGTTACACCCTAAGATCTTCTCAATTTTACTGGATTTTAAAGTGTTTTTGTTTGGTCTCTAAAATTAGGTATATTCATTTCTGTTCATTAAAAGTTACATTCAATTAGGAAAAACTATAACTGGGCCATCAGTACTCCTGCACAGTTCTTGAAAACCCTACTTTGTTTTAAAGGACAGTATAGCTAGGCAAAAAAAAAAAAAGCAGTAATTTGTGTGGGTATGAATCAAGTGCCATCCATTCCATCTTTGAGATTATTTAAACCACTATGTATTAGGTCCTATTGGCCCAAAAAGGCAGCTGTGAGAGTTGCAGGCACTATAACCCCCTCTTCCCCACTTGTTCTTGGCTTGCTGGTGTCTTGGTTCTTGTATCCCTGGTCTGAGATTTCTGGTTTGGTAACAACCACCCTGACGCCCTTCAGTGTTGGTGATCTTTTAGACAGCTCTCTGAGCTTCTGAGATTTGGCCTTTGCTTCCTTCTTTAGATCCAGAATCCCTGAGGTATCTTGTTAGAACCTCCCATTTTAGTCTCTGAACCCAGAACACTCTGCCCAAAGGTTTGCATAGAGCTTGGGGTGGATGGAGTTAAGTCACTGTCCCACCCAATGATGAACGTGAACTTCACTGTTCAAAGAGAAGTAAATTATTTCTTAGAGAGGTATTCCAGCTGTGGGCTCTTATGTACTGGGATAGTCTGAGAAAGTAGACCTGTATCCAGGAATATCATCATTCATCAGACTCTGTGGTGAGCAAAAGGGACGTGATTATCTGTCATATATTCTTTGCTTAAAAAGCCAAAGTACCTGTGCTCCAGGAACAATGACCACCTGTGATGCAAAGTCAAGGAAGACCAGGCCTTTGCCTTACAAAAAGTTATAGTCTAATAGGGGCCTTTTCATACTATCCCCTATGTCACTCAATATGTCAGCAAATTTGGAAAACTCAGCAGTGGCCACAGAACTGGAAAAGGTCAGTTTTCATTCCAATCCCAAAGAAAGGCAACGCCAAAGAATGCACAAACTACCATACAACTGTGCCCATTTTATATGCTAACAAGGTTATGTTCAAAATACTTCAAACTAGGCTTAAGCAGTATGTGAACCAAGAACTTCTAGATGTACAAGCGGGGTTTAGGAAAGGCAGAAGAAAGAGAGCAAATTGCTAACATCCTTTGGATCGTAGAGAAAGCAAAGGAATTTCAGAAAACATCTACTTCTGCTTCACTGACTACACAAAAACCTTTGTAGAGATCACAACAAACTGGAAAATTCTTAGAGATGGGAATACAAGATCACCTTATCTGACTCCTGTGAAGCATGTATGCAGGTCAAGAAGCAACAGTTAGAACCTTATATGGAAGAACTGACTGGTTCAAAATTGGGAAAGGAGTACTGTATAGTACGTCAAGGCTGTATATTGTCACTCTGCTTATTTTTAGTTTATATGCAGAGTACATCATGTGAAACACCAGGCTGGATGACTCACAAGCTGGAACCAAGATTGCCGGGAGAAATATCAACAAATATACTGATGATACCACTCAAATGGCAGAAAGTGAAGAGGAGTGAAAAAGCCTCTTGATGAAGGGGAAAGAGAAGAGTGAAAAATCTGGCTTAAAACACAACATTCAGAAAAATAAGATCATAGCACCCAGTCTCACCACTTCATAGAAAATAGAAGGGGAAACAGTGGAAACAGTGACAGATTTTATTTTCTTGAACTCCAAAATCATTGTGGATGGTGACTGAAGATATGAAATCAAAAGATGCTTGCTCCTTGGATAGAAAGTGAAGTGAAGAAAGTGAAGTCGCTCAGTCATGTCTGACTCTTTGCGACCCCGTGGACTGTAGCCCACCAGGCTCCTCCGTCCATGGGATTCTCCAGTCAAGAATACTGGAGTGGGTTGCCATTTCCTTCTCCAGGGGACCTTCCTGACCCAGGGATCGAACCCAAGTCTCCCACATTGAAGGCAGACTCTTTAACCTCTGAGCCACCCTTGGAAGGAAAGCTATGACAAACCTAGACAGCATATTAAAAAACAAAGACATGACTTTGCTGACAAAGGTCTAAATAGTCAAAGCTATGGTTTTTCCAACAGTCACATACAGATATGAGAGTTGGACCATAAAGAAGGCCTAGCACCAAAGAAGTGATGCTTTCGAACTATGGTGCTTAAGAAGACTCTTGAGAATCCCTTGGACAGCATGGAGATCAAACCAGCCAATCCTAAAGGAAATCAACCCTGAATACTCACTGGAAGGACTAATGCTGAAGCTGAAGCTCCAATACTTTGGCCACCTGATGAGACAAGCTGACTCACTGGTAGAGACCCTGATGCTGGGAAAGATTGAACGCTAAAGGAGAAGAGGGTGATAGAGGATAAGATGATAAGATAGCATCACTGACTCAATGGACATGAATTTAAGCGAACTCTGGGAAAGAGGAGAGGACAAGGAAGCCTGGCATGCAACAGTCCATAGGGTCGCAAAGAGTCGGACACAACTTAGTGACTGAAGAACAAGTAGGCAGGTATATGCATCAGTTTCCTATCGCTGCTGGAATAAATTATCACAAACTAGCTGTTCAAAGTGTTTCCCAGGTGGTGCAGTGGTAAAGAATCTGCCTGCCAATACAGGAGATGTGAGTTTGATTCCTGGGTTGGGAAGATCCCATGGAGTAGGAAATGGCAACCCACTCCATTTGCCTGGAATATTCCGTGGACAGAGGAGCCTGGTGGGCTACAATCCATGGAGTCCAGCTGGACAAGACTGAGCGACTGAGAAGGTATGCATGCAAGCAGTTGTTGAGAAACAATGCAAGTCTATTCTCTTAAAATTCTGGGAATCAAAAATCCAAAATAAGCCTCACTAGGTTAAAATCAAGACCTGCCTCTTGAGAAACCTGTATGCAGGTCAGGAAGCAACAGAACTGGACATGGAACAACGGACTGGTTCCAAATAGGAAAAGGAGTACATCAAGGCTGTATACTGTCACCCTCCTTATTTAACTTCTATGCAGAGTACATCATGAGGAACGCTGGACTGGAAGAAGCACAAGCTGGAATCAAGATTGCCAGGAGAAATATCAATAACCTCAGATATGCAGATGACACCACCCTTATGGCAGAAAGTGAAGAGGAACTAAAAAGCCTCTTGATGAAAGTGAAAG
>SJYQ01009224.1:142545-163610 GCA_006410935.1 Redunca redunca
CAAGGCAAACCATTCAATATCACAGTTATCGAAGTCTACGCCCCAACCAGTAACGCTGAAGAAGCTGAAGTTGAATGGTTCAATGAAGACCTACAAGACCTTTTAGAACTAAAACCCAAAAAAGATGTCCTTTTCATTATCGGGGACTGGAATGCTCAAGTAGCAAGTCAAGAAACACCTGGAGTAACAGGCAAATTTGGCCTTGGAATGCAGAATGAAGCAGGGCAAAGGCTAATAGAGTTTTGCCAAGAAAATGCACTGGTCATAGCAAACACCCTCTTCCAACAATACAAGAGAAGACTCTACACATGGACATCACCAGATGGTCAACACCGAAATCTGATTGATTATATTCTTTGCAGCCAAAGATGGAGAAGCTCTATACAGTCAACAAGAACAAGACCAGGAGCTGACTGTGGCTCAGATCATGAACTCCTTATTACCAAATTCAGACTTAAATTGAAGTAGGGAAAACCACTAGACCATTCAGGTATGACCTAAATCAAATCCCTTATGATTATACAGTGGAAGTAAGAAATAGATTTAAGGGCCTAGATCTGATAGATAGAGTGCCTGATGAACTATGGTATGAGGTTCGTGACATTTTGTTACTGTAGCATTGTAGTAAAGTTTGAAATCAGGAAGTGTGAGTCCTCCCACTTTGTTCTTCTTTTTCAAAACTGTTTTGGTTATGTGAGATTCCATATGAGATTCCTTGAGATTCCACATGAATTTAAGGATGGGCTTTTCTATTTCTGCAAAACAGAGTCTTTGGGATTTTGATAGAAACTGCAAGTAATCTAGAGACTGCTTTGTGTAGTAACGACAGGTTTTGTAATCCATGAATATGGGATGTGTTTCCAATTTATGCTTTCTTTAATTTCTTTTGGTAATGTTTTGTACTTTTCATTGCACAAGTCTTTCATCTTCTCAGTTAACTCCTAAGTATTTTATTCTTTTTGATGCTATTATAAATGGAATTTTCATAATTTCCTTTTCAGATTATTCACTTATAGAAATGCAACTAATTCTTGTGAGCTTTGTAATGTTGTTTATTGAATTCAATTAGTCTTAACAGGTTTTTTTGTGTGTGGAATCTTTAGGGTTTTCTACATATAAGATCATATCATCTGCAAACAGAAAATTTGTACTCCTTCCCTTCCCATTTCCATGCCTTTTACATCTTTTTCTCACCTAATTGCTTTGGCTCAAACTTCCAGTACTATGTTGAATAGAAGTGGCAGAAGTGGGCATCCTTGCCTTATCCTGATGTTAGAGGAAAAGCTTGTATCATGCGGAGATAGTTTCTTTCTATTCCTAGTTTGTTGAGTATTATTTTCTTTTCATGAAAGAGTGTTGAAATTTATCAAATGTTTTTCTGTATAGATTGCGATGACCATGTTTCCCCCACCTGCATTCTGTTAATGTGATCTATTAAACTGATTGATGTACATATGTGGAACCATTACTGCACTCTAGGAACAAATCCCACTTGGTCATGGTGTATAATCCTTTAAACATGCTGCTGAATTTGGTGTGGTAGCATTCTGTTGAGGATTTTTATATCAATGTTCAAAAGGAATATCAATCTGGATTTTCTCTCTTGTGTCTTTGTCTGGTTTTGGAATCAGGGTAATGCTGGCTTCATAGAGTAAGGTACAAAGATCTCTACTCTTCAATTTTTGGGAAAATTTTGAGCAGGACTGGTGCCAGTTCTTTACATGTTTGGTAAAATTCATCACTGAAGCCATCAGGCCAGGATTTTCCTTTAGAGACTTTCGATTACTGATTCAATCTCCTTACTAGTTACACGTCTATTCAGATTTTCTATTTCCTTGTGATTTCATCTTGGTAGGTATCGTGCTTCTAGGCGTGTGTGTATACACCACATCTTTATCCATTCATCTGTTGATGGACATTTAGGATGTTTCCATGTCTTGTCTATTGTAAACAGTGCCGCTATGAATATAGGGGTGCATATATCTTTTCAAATGATAGTTTTGTCTGGGTACTGTATATGCTCAGGAATGGGACTGCTAGATCATATAGCAACTCTATTTTTAGTTTTTTGAGGAACCTTCATACAGTTTTTGTAGTGGCTGTACCAATTTACATTCCCACCAACAGTGTAAGGGGATTCCCATTTCTCCATATCTTCTCCAGCACTTATTATTTATAGAGTTGTAAATAATGGTCATTCTGACTGGTGTGAGGTGGTACCTCATTGCAGTTTTGATTTGCATTTCTCTGTTAATTAGTGATGATGAGCATCTTTTCATGTGCCTGTTGGCCATCTGTATGTCTTTAGAGAAATGTCTAAATAGGTCTTCTGCCCATTTTTTGATTGGGTTGGGTTGTCTGTCTTTCTGTTATTGAACTGCAGGAGCTGTTTGAGCCCTTGTTGGTTGCATCATTTGCAAATATTTTCTGCCAGTCTGCAGGATGTCTTTCTGTTTTGTCTTATTGTTTCCTTTGCTGTGCAAAAGCTTATAAGTTTGATTAGGTCCCACCTGTCTACTTTTGCTTTTATTTCTAATGCTTTGGGAGACTGACCTAAGAAAACACTGGTTAAGATTTATGTCAGAGACTGTTTTGCTTATGTTCTCTTCTCAGATTTTTATGGTTTTGTGTCTTGTATTTAAGTTCTTATGACATTTTGAGTTTATTTTTGTGTATGCTGTGAAGATGTGCTCTAACTTCATTTTATTGTGGTTTTGATTTGCATTTCTCTGATGATTAGCAATGCTGACAATCTTTTCACATGATTGTTGGCCATCTGTATGTCTTCTTTAAGAAAAATGTCCTTTTATGTCTTCTGTCCATTTTTTAATATGGCTGGGTTTTTTGACATTTAGTTGTATGAGCTAGTTATATATTTTGGATATTAACCCCTTATCAGTCGTATGAATTGCAAAACTTTTCTCCCATACAAAAGGTTGTCTTTTCACTTTGTCAATGGTTTCCATTGTGTGGAAAATCTGTTAAGTTTACTTAGATCTTATTTGCTTATTTTTGTTTTTATTTTCTTTGCCTCAGGAGTCAGATCCCCAATATATTGGAATTATGTCAGAGTATTCTGCTTGTTTTCTTCTAGGAGTTTGATGGTTTTGGGTTTCACATTTAGAACAGGTCTTTAATTCATTTTGAGTTTTTTGCATATTATGTCAAAAAATGCTCTAATTTCATTCTTTAACATGCAGCTGTCCAGTTTTCACCACACCATTTATTTAAGAGACTGTTTTTTCACCCTTGAATATTCTTGCTTCTTTTATCATAGATTAATTGACCAGAAGTGTGTAGGTTGATTTTTGTTTCATTGAGTTGTGTCTGTTTTTGTAGCAGTGACATAATGTTTTGCTTACTGTAACTGGCAGTTTTGTAGCACTGTTTGGACTTATCTGGTTGTAATTTTTACAGTTTTTTTCTTGTAATTGATTTCTAGTTTCATGGAGCTGTGGTCAGAAAAGATGCTTGAGATGATTTCAATTTTCTTAAATTTCCTGAGACTTCTTTTATGGCCTAGCAGGCAATCTACCCTGGAGAACGTTCCACGTGCACTTTAAAAGAATGTGTACTCTGCTTTTGGATTGACTCCTAAATACATCTGTTGGGTCCGTATGGTCTATGTATCATTTAAGGCTAGTGTTTCCTTATTGATTTTTGGTCTGGATGAACTGTCCCTCGATGTAAGTGGGATATGAAAGTTTCTGACTATTGTGATGTTGTCAAGTTCTCCCTGTATGTCTTTAATTTTTATTTATTTTAAAATTTTGGCTGCTCTAGGTCCTAGTTGCGATGAGTGGGGCTTCTCATTGTGGTGCCTTTTTTTCCCTGTTGTGAAGCATGGGCTCTCGGGTACGTGGGCTTCAGCAGTTGTGGCGCACAGGCTCAGTGTTGTGGTTCATGGGCTTAGTTGCTCATGGCATGTGGGATCTTCTCAGACCAGGGATCGAACCTATGTCCTCTGTCCTGGCAGGTGAATTCTTAATCAATGGACCATCAGGGAAGGCCCCCTTTTATGTCTTTTAATATTTGCTTTATGTATTTAGGAGCTACTACGTTTGGTGCATGTATACTTACAATTGTTATATCTTCTTGGATTGATCCTTGATTAGTGTAATATTCCTCTGTCTCTTATTACAGTCTGTTTTAAAGTCTATAATAGTTTAATATGAGTATTTATACCTCATTTATCTTTTGATTTCCATTTGCATGGAAGACCTTTATCCAACTTCTCACTTACTCTCTGTGTGTATTTTTAGATCTGAAGTGAGTTTCTTGTAAACAGTATATATGTGGGTTTTACTTCTGTATCCATTCAGCTACCCTATTGCCATTTTGTCAGTTGATTTAGGCTTTAAGTTTTGATATATTATGTTTTTGCTTTCATTCCTCTCTTAAGTATTTTCAAAGCTCCCTTGTGACTTATTCCTTAAACCATTTGTTGTTTGTGAGTGTTTTGTTTAATTTCCACAAATCTGTGAGTCTTCTAGCTTTATTTCTGTTATTGATTTCTTACTTCACACTGTTATGGTCAGAGAAGAGATTTTGTATGATGTCTAGTCTACTGAGACTTAATTAGTGGCCTAACATATATCCTACCTGTTAAAATGTCACATGTACACTCAAGAAGAAGGTGTATTTTGCTTTGGGGTAGAATATTCTGGAGGGGCATTATTCTGCCTACCACAATGGACCTATTCATTCATAATTCATTTATTCAACAAATATTTTGAGGACCTATTTTGTGGCAAGCGCTTTTATAGGCACTAGGATTCAGTAGTAAAATCTATGTTCTTTTTCTCATAAAGCTTACCTTTTAGTACAGGAGATACAATGAACAAATAAATATAGTATGTCAGGTGTGCTAAGTGCTATAAAGGAGCAGCAGATATGTAGGGAATGAAGATGTAGGGTGTGTGTGTGATGCTGTTTTATACACAGTGGTTGGGGAAGTCCTTTCTAAAGTGTTACATAAACAGAATTCTACAGAAAATGAGGAAGGAAACCACGTGGATACCTGGAATAAGGGTGGTTTAGGGAGAGGAGTATCAAGTCCCAAGGCCTGCAGCCAGGAGCATGCATGACATATTCAAGAAACGGCAATAAGGCCAGTGTGGCTATACCTGGTTGAGCAAGCAGAAGAACAATGGTGGAAGAGGTCAGAGAAGAAACAGGAAAAAGATCAGGTAGGGGCTAGCAGACCATTGTAAGGACATTATAAGGGTTTACCTGCATGAGACAGAAAGTCACTGTAAAGTTTTGAGCAGAGGGGTGATGCAGTATGACTTTGGCTTAAAAATAATCACTAGAGATAACTGGCTAAAGTTTTTAGAATAGTCAAGGCAGAAGCAGAGAGGCCAATTAGGAGACTGTTTCAATCATCTAAGTGAGAAATCATGGTGGATGAACCAGGATGGTAGCCATGGATGTGGCAAGAAGTGAGTAGATTCTGAAAATCTTCCAAAAAGAAAGGCAAAATGATTTCCTGATAGATTGGACATAAATATGAGAAAAAGAGGAGTGCAAAATGGCTCAGTGATTTTCAGCGAATGTGGCAGCTATTTACAGAGACAGGGAAGACAGTGGATAGAGAATGTCTGGGGAGGACAATGAGGAGCTTAGCTGTAAACATGTTAAATTCAAGGTGCCTATTAAACATAAGTGAAGATACTGGATTGAAAGTTGGATAAAATGAGCTTCCCAAGGGTAGGGAATTCTGTATATCTTATCCCCAAGGCTTAGAACAGTATCTGACATAGAGTAGCCACTCAGTAGACATTTGTTGAATAAATGAATAAATATACAAGTTTGAATTCAGAGGAATGATCTAGGCTTGAGATATTTGGGAGTCATCAACACACAGATGGTATTTAAAGCCAGCTTATCTAGTGAGTGAACATAAATTAGCCTGAGAATTGAGCTGTAGGATATTCCAACATGTAGAAAGTTGGGAAGATGAGACTAAATCAGCAAAGAAAACTGAGAAACACACACCAGTGGGGGAGGGGGAAAAGCAAGCAAGTGAGATGTTCTAGAAGCAAAGTGGAGATAGCGTCAAGGAGAAGGAAGGAATCAATAAAAAAGCTTAATCAAAAATGAGGACTACAAAAGGTAAAATTTATAGAAATGACTATTAAATACTATTTTTAGATTATAAAAACTAAGTGCATATGTTTAGGATGGCAGGGGACTGGAATATAGTTTTCAACAGTAAGTGGGGAAAAAAAGACTTAGCACATTAGGTGTATAGAAATGAAGACACAGTCTTGCCTGATTACCACGACTACAGTTCAGGCTTGACCGAGCTAACAGGAGCACAGCACGCGCAGCAAGGAAGGCTGAGCCTGTCGCTCTGCACTGAACGGCCATGCTGGGAGCACCGGCTCTTGCACGGGTACGGCGGCGCGCTCAGGACACGGTGCATCTCAAAGCTCCCAGGGAAAGTGATTTCTGTGGTAGAAGTATAGGAAACCATGTCATCCGAGGAAAATCTGAAGGAAGTGGGAAATTTATTTCAGAACTGGGGGCTATAACGGTTATCTTCAATGTGAAGAGGTATTACACTGTTATTTATGATCCCAGAGGAGAGATGTTACCCAAAAGTAGATATTAAACTTACAGAAAATTTCTAACAATGAGAACACTCAAGTGCTAAATGGGCTGTTGATGAGGTAGTACTTTCTTAACTATCCTGCAGTCAGTAGAGGAACACATTCACTGAAGTGGCAGAGGGCTGTGGCATCAGAACTCGGCTGGGCATTGGGCAGGATGATGTCTAAGATTCTGTTCAGTTCTGGGCTGTTATAACAGATGTGAATCTACTTTGAAAATTATAGTCTCCCCCCTCTCCCACTCACTATGTTATGTATACGCTACAGGGAGAAAATAACTTGTTTAATGTAGATCTAGTTTGGAGCCCTGTAGAAGGGAATGAGGATGGCTTAGTGGATTTATGAGAGCAAGAGAAAGCTCAAAGTGGAAAAGATACATGTGTAAATGCTATAAGACTGTCTGGACATTTGGTTAGAGAAGAGGAAAAATATATGGGCAATTAAAGAGTGAGAATATTAGCTAGGGGAGACTGGTTTATACTTGGGAAGAGTTTCATCTGGTTATGAATTTCAATTTCATTCAAAGAGGAACTTTTGAGAAGGAAACCCTTTTGGGAAGAGAAGTGCTGGACGATGAAAACAGATAGGTAGCCATTCTTGTGGTTTGGGATCAACAAACTAAAACACGCTGGAGTAAGGGTGAGACCAGGAGGACACCAGCGAGAATGGAAGGTAAATGGGGAAGCCCTTTAGAAGAAACTCTGGTCTCTGGCAGAGGTCTGAATGGAGGCCCAAGAAAGTTCAAAATAAAATGGTGATGAGCTCAGCAAAGTCTAGGGACAACCAAAGACAAATGGAGAAAGGGCAGGGAGGAGCCCATGAGGTGAGAAGGTGGTAGGCTCTGGATGACAGACAACAGCATATGGTCCTAGATCTCAGAACTACATGCTAGGGTTGCTGTGCAAGAGTGCTTCTCAGATGGGACAGTTCTGATCTCTCTATCTTCAGTTCTCGTAGTGACTGTAAACACAAAAGGGTCCGTGCTGATTTTGGCTAGTTTAGTTGGCATTTTGGGCTTCTCTAATATTTAGTATTTGGCAGTTAGGCTGAAGGAGCTCTGTCAGAGGCCTGCTGTGTTGCCAAAAGAAAGCAATTATTTCTTCTGGGTGAGTAACTGGGAGGGGACAATGTCATATCTGGGTTGCATGATGTGGTACAATCCTAACCGACCTTTCCTGCTGCCACTCTCTCCCCTATAATTCATTCTGCACAGAGTAAAAATCCATTACTTTTAAAACAATCAGGTCATGCTGCTCTCCTGCCTAAAACCCTCCAGTGGTTTCCTGCCACACTTGGAATAAAAGCCAAACTTTGACTCTCTGTTCTCATCTCTTGGCCCTTGCCCTCTGACCCCATCTCCTAGCACGTTCTCGCTCATCACATCCCAGCACACTGCCTTCTCTGCCTCTGGTACACACCCACTTCAGATGTTGGGAGTCACCAACTTCCTGTTCTGCTCAACTGGAATACTCTTCCCTTCAGTCTTTACAGAGTTGGCTCCTTCTTAGCTTCAGTATCACCCTCCCAGAGAAGCCTCCCCTGACCACTCCATGTACCCGGGTCATTGCTGTACTACTCTGCTCTACTTTCTCGTATCACTATCACTAGCTGAAATCATCTTACTCATTTACTGGTTTGTCATCTTTTTCTCCTGTTAGACTGCAAGCTCCATAGAGTGAGTATTTTGTTCACCACTGGATCCCTAATACCTTGATAAATGTCTGGCACATAAATGGTCAGTAAATAGCAATTAATAAAGATTTGCTAAAGCAACGGAAGAGAGAGAGACAGAGACAGAGAGAGGGAGGGAACTGGTTTCAGCAAGGTATACCGAAGGCATGAAGGACTTGGATGTCTCCTTCTTACCTTATGGGGAGAAGAGCGTGAGACATGGGCAGCTCTTCTTTATATGTTAAGAATGGGTGCAGGAAATGGAGCCCTGGCGTAGGTCCTTAGTACACACTGGTATTTGCTAACACTGCCAGTCATGGCTAATTCCCAGCTTCTTATTTTGTTTCTAGCCCAGGTGTTAGATGCCCAAAGGGGAGCTGCTAGGATACTTAGTCTCTCTCCTTAAGGGAATCTTTACATTTGAAGATACACTCAGGACAAAGATCTAGTGAGTTAGAAGCAGACAGATATCAAGTCATAGGTATAAATAGTAGCGGCCTTCTCACATTTCTGAAGCAAGTATTTTTTTAATTTTTGTTTTTATTTAATTAGATAGGATAGGATTGAATTCCGAAAAACAGAAGTTAAAAATAATAAAGGTTTGGGGTCCTAAAATCTGTTCATATGACTAGAATCATGAGAAGCATAAGGTAATCAGGAGGAAAAAAAGCCAACTTTGGATGAAAGCCAATGAGCTTAGAATCTGACATATTAAGTATCAGTTCCTGGAAGAAATTGCAAGTAGGAATTCTAAGAGGAAATGTCTATCAGGGCCTTGTTTATTAATACAGTTTATGCCTTAATTTTACTTGCTTCTGGCTTAATTTACTTTTCCCTATTATCTTTTATTATAATTCTTTCATTTTTTAAAATTAATTTATTTTTTAAATTTTAATTGGAGGCTAATTACTTTACAATATTATGGTGGTTTTTGCCACCGTTCACATGAATCAGCCATGGGTGTACATGTGTCCCCCATCCTGACACTCCCTCCCACCTCCCTCCCCATCCCATCCCTCAGGGTCATCCCAGTGCACCAGCCCTGAGCACCCTGCCTCATGCATCAAACATGGACTGGCGATCTATTTCACGTATGAATAAAAAGACACACATACTCTGTAACCCAACTCAATTCTTTTTGGAACAGGGTGGGGTATAATAAATACATATATAAAAGCTGCCTTGGGCAGGAGGTCAGGCTGACAGACATGTTAGTCCCTGTCTGCCCCCTTCCTTGTCCCACTGTTTGAAGAAGAATTAGCAAATTCATGCTTATAATGTGAGGAAACAGGCATTGAGAAGCTAAAGAGTCTGTCGTGTGTCGGAGAGATAGGAGAGCAGGACCAGCATTTGTATTTCTCTGACTCCCAAACCCATGCTCTTCAGCACAACTCTCTAAGAGGATTTTCCTCTCAAGATCCTGATCCCCAGAGTCCTAGAATCAGTGTGGGTTCAGCTGCAAGTGTACCCCAGACTGATTCTGCTATGCTAAGTCTGGTGAGCCTGCATACATACTAACAGGCCTCCTTCATCGTATCCTATCCCCTCTGGGAGTCATAGCCAGTGAAGGCTGCCCCTCAATGCTGGCCCCATGGGTCAGGCCCAAACGGCCCCCTTTCTCTGGGATAGTGCCTAGCACACAGTGGACACACAGTGTGAATCGTAGCAATGAAGCGATAATCCTTCTGTCCTTACAAGTCAGCTACGGCTTTATTACCAGCTGGGATAGATCTCTTAGACATCTCTCTAATAACATTTGCTTAATTGTGGATATAGAGACAGTCCAGAGATTCCTGTATTCTTCTCACTTTCCAAACCTGAAGGATGAGGACAGTCACTCTTCCTTGTAAGTCTAGAGGCTGTAATGACCCCCTGGACAGTGTGAGGATTGCTGGGAGATAACTCATGAGGTGCCCTTCACCTGGGGCACATAAACGGTGTTCAACAAATGTTATTTCCTTTAGTTCCACTTGCTTAATTCTATTGTATTTACTTCGATTCCCATCTCCCAGTACTAAAAAGCCTTTTTTCTGAGGGCAGTGGCTAAAGATACCAAGAGAAGGGTGATAACAGCGAGCATGAGTGCAAAGAGGAAGGAGTACAGATGTGAACAGGATGCTGGGGAACACTGGTCTCCAGGGCAGGCTGGAATATGGCAGCCCGTATTCTTCAAACATGGCCACAGCAGTATTTCTGGTATCATATACTCTTCTAGAACCTTTATATTCCCCACAAAGAGATGAAGTCTATTTCTCTTCCCTTTGAAGCTGGGTGGGGCTCTGTCGCTGCTTTGCTGAAGAGAATTCAGTGGTGGGATACTGCATGACCCCCAACCTAGGTCATAAAACATAACATGGTTTCTACTTGGCTCTCTCCTTTGTCAGGATGCTCCTCCTTCAAACTTGTCACCATACTGTGAGGAAGCCCAAGTTGGCCTGTGCAGAGAGACCACAGGGAAAGTCCCCTAGCAAACAGTGAGCAGGAGCGTGCAGAGAGGAGAGGACGCAGGTGAGAGCAGACGTGTGTGAACAAGCACAAAGATGACTCCAACTCCAGTCTCCATCTCCCAACTGAGGCCCAGACCCCGTGAAAAAAAGAAAGCCATTCTCCCTGCATCTGATGGAATTCCTGACACACAGAATCTGTGAGATGGACAGACCGTTGTCTTGTGTCAGTAAGTTTTGGGGTAATCTATTACACAGCCACAGCAACTGGAACAAGAAGAAAAGCAAAGGAGTGTGGTAGGGTGAGGTCGGAGAAGGGTGGGGTTAGACCAGTCTGAACGTTGCCAAGTAGTAAGCAAGCAGGCGGCGTGAGGGGGACACATTACAGCTTGGCATAAGGAGAGGCTTTTAAAGTGTTAAAACTGCCCAGTGACTGAATAGGCTCCCCCAGTTCCCTGTCAATGAAGATACTCAAATATAAACTGAGAAAGGTTATTGAAGAGATACAAATCGGAACCAAAGACTGGGTTCAGGTGACTGTAAGGTTCCTCCCAGTCAGTGGAGCACGACAGCAGGTTAGAGCTGGGTCACCAGGAAGACAGATGCGACAGAGGTGACATCTGGAGTCTGACGCCTGGGACACTGGCGACACTATACATGGAAAGAGAGACCATGAGGGACTGAGAAAGACTCTCTTCCATTCCTCTCATCTCTTGCCCAGATGAGTGTTAACAGGCTTTCCCACTTTCTGTGACCGCTCCCCTACATTTTCACATGAAACTTCCAAATATGGTCCTTAGTATGTCACTGCCCCAGTTAAAGGCCTTTAGAAAAGATTTATTTATTCACTTGGCGGCATGCGGGGTTTTTAGCTGCAGCATGTGCACTCTTGTGTTCTGTTGTGTTAGTCGCTCAGTCGTGTCCGATTCTTGGCGACCCCATGCACTTAGCCTGCCAGGCTCCTCTATCTGTGGGATTCTCCGAGGCAAGAATCCTGGAGTGGGGCTGCCACTCCCTTCTCCACGGGATCTTCCCAACCCAGGGATCGAACCCAGGTCTCCCACATTGTGGGCAGATTCTCTACTGACCGAGTCACCAGGGAAGCCCTAGTTGTGAACTTTGAGCTGTGGCACATGGGATCTATTAATAGTTTCCTGACCGGGATCAAACTGTGGCCCCCTGCATGGGGAATGTGGAGTCTTAACCACTGGACCACCAGTGAAATCCCCTGATCAAAGGATTTTAGGGACACCACTGTCACCACCACATTCAGCAGGCCATTTTATATATCACACAGTATTTTTATATTTATTATCTCACTTGAACATCATAACAGCCTGGGAGGTACTAAAATCACCACTACATACATCTCAAAATCCAGTGAAAACACGTACTCAGTTCATTCTTAATATTTTTTTGCTTTGATGTTTTTGCTTATGCTATTTTCTTTGTCTAGGTTTTCCTCAACTCTAAATGTTCCAATTCTTTTTGACTTTCAAGGCCCAGATTAAATTTTAGTTGCTCTAGAAAACAGTTGATTCCTGCAGCTAAGAGTGTTCTCTCCCTCCTCTGAACTCTGTCAATGATGACATGATAATCCAATATGTATCAAGCAATTACTATGTGCCAAGCAGCATGCTGAGTGCTTTCTCTATGCTATCGTCTATCTTCTGTATTGCTCTCTACCTTATACTACGGCTATTTGTATACACCTCTTCTTTACTAGCTTACCAGATCCTTGAGGATATGATCAATGTCTGAGTCATTTTTGTTTTCTCCCAAGTCTAGCACGGGGCCTGGCACAGAGCAAGCACTATATAAATATTTGTCTAATGAATGAATGAATAATTCAGGCAGGCAGAGTTAAAGTTTACCTTTGCTCGAACAAATGGTTTTCAAGCACCCTTAAACACTTGAGAAGCACTCATTTATATCCACATAATTAATGGGCTAAATTACAAATCATTCTTATCTTTTTAAGGCCCAGGTTTCTAGGGACCTTGGCTAGAATCTGTTTTGTCAGTGTCGTTTACAGATGTAAAAGTGGAAAACCACAAATACACATATTAACAGACTTCTTTTTATGCAAAAGTATTGTAGAATTCAGAACAGTCTTTTCCAACCAATCAGAATTAGCTAGTTTTTACAAGTTTCTCTCTTTCATCTGTGCAGTCATAAAGACTGTAAACTCTTTCACTTGGAATCCCACTACTTCTTGGCCCACCTGCTACACGACTCTGCATAGTTATGAACTTAGAAACGATTGCTGACAAAGTGAAAAACCTGTGTTGGTTGCAACGTGTAATTACTCATTATGGTTCTGATCCCATTAGTTCAGCCAAGGAGCCAGCACCTTAAGGGCGCCACAGGGAGCCTCGGCCAAGTATGGCAGTTGAGTCACTGCCCCAAGATTTGAAAGCTATCCTCTTTTCTTTACTTCTTGTAGGCCCAGAATGGAAAACTGACAACAGTAAAGGCTAAACAGGCATTTCAGAAAGTTGTATTACAGATTGTTGAAGTCTGTTGAAGTGATCAAGAAATTATAGCTGGTGAAAAATTCCCATATTAAAATTCTGACATATTCCTAATATAAAATCAATCCTTTTCACCTGAAGATTGCCATTTCAATTTTAGCTAAAGAAATGGAAGTTATTGTCTAAAACCAAGGCCCGGTACAAAAATAATCAGTTAGTACTTCCCCCACCCACACTGAAGCAGAGATTAACAGAGTACATTCTGACACCTAAATTGTCTTTCACAAGACCTAGGAAAAAATTAGAAGATTAAGGGCACAATAGGAGGGGAGAGCAAAGGCAGACCTGCTATAATCACCACCACAAAGGCCGGCCACTGGCAGACTGCAGAGTGTTTACTCAAAGCCCTGTGCTATCCATCAGTGTCCGTAATTATCTCAGGTCTGCCAGTTCACAAGAGGCAATTTTTGAAGGCTTCTGTGTCTCCCCTTTGTCTCTTATTCCTGTTGGTCACAAAAGGGCTTTGAGGACAAGCCTTGCTCGACACTCTGGCTCTGGCTGGCTTCTCCACACAGCCCAAACAAGAATTATGTGAATTACTCCAACAGAACAGCCACCACGCTACCTTTCTCACCAGGCACAGCTATGACTGTGTGCCGAAGCCCTGTTGAAGTGCTTTCAACAGGCCACTGTAGTTCACAATTTAGAAATACAATTTCTATGAAGATACGGGAAATAGTACAAAATGGTCTGTAACTATTAGAGGTAAACAAATCAGAAGAGACAGGAAAACTCCCTGTATTCCTGTAGCTCAGCAGTGCTTAGGAAATGCTGGAAGATGGAAAGACAAGAGGAAGAAAAGCAGTGAGAGATCATTCTTCTCTCTGTCTCAGAAGCAGATTATACTGATACTGCTAAGAATTTCTTAGGTAAATTGAGCCAGGGAACTACCTGGACCTGCTTTCCTAAGAAGGCCTACTAATAGAAATCTGCTGAGTAACTGAGGTTGGGGAAGGAAATTATACTGGGAAAAAATAGATTAAGACCAATACAGTATACTAATGCATATATATGGAATTTAGAAAGATGGTGATGATGACCCTGTATGTGAGACAACAAAAGAGACTCAGATGTGTAGAGCGGACTTTTGGACTCTGGGGGAGAGGGAGAGGGTGGGATGAGATGGGAGAATGGCATTGAAACATGTATACTATCATGTAAGAAACGAATCGCCAGTCTATGTCCGATGCAGGATGCAGGATGCTTGGGGCTGGTGCATGGGGAGGACCCAGAGAGATGTTATGGGATGGGAGGTGGGAGGGGGTTCATGTTTGGGAACGCATGTACACTCGTGGTGGATTCATGTCAATGTATAGCAAAACCAATACAGTATTGTAAAGTAAACTAAAGTTAAAATAAAAATTAAAAAAAATATTCAAAATAATAAAACAATTTCATAAGGAAAAAAAAAAGAATTCTTAAAATCTACTAGAAACATCACTTTGCTGACAAAGGTCCATATAGTCAAAGCTATGGTTTTTCCAGTAGCCATGTATGGATGTGGCAGTTGGACCGTAAAGAAGGTTGACTGCCAAAGAATTGATGCTTTCAAACTGTGGTGCTGGAGAACTCTTGAGAGTCCCTTGGACAGCAAGGAGATCAAACTAGTCAATCCTACAGGCAATAACCCTGGAATTTCAGTGTAAGAATTGGTGCTGAAGCTGAAGCTCCAATACTTTGGCCATCTGATGCAAAAGGCTGATTCACTGGAAAAGTCCCTGATGCTGGGAAAGATTTAAGGCAAAAAGAGATGGGGGTGACAGAGGATGAGATAGTTGGATGGTATCACTGACTCAATGGACACGAGTCTGAGCAAACTCAGAGAGATAGTGAAGGACAGGGAAGCCCGGTGTGCTGCAGTTCATGGGGTTGCAGAGTCAGACGTGACTTAGTGATACAACAACAAAAAACTACTAAGGGTTAATCACTGACTTATCTAAAATCCAGTTGTTTATGTACATATAAATAATTATACCTCATTTTATGAGCATACACACAATACATGTGTGTGTGTATGCATGCTAAGTTGCTTCAGTTGTGTTCGACACTTTGTGACCCCATGGACTGTAGCCTGCCAAGCTCCTCTGTCCATGAGATTTTCCAGGAAAGAATACTAGAATGGGTTGCCGTGCCCTCCCCTTCAGGGGATCTTCCTGACCCAGGGATTGAACCCTCATCTCCTGTGTCTCCTGCACTGGCAGGCAGGTTCTTCACCGGTAGTGTCACCTGGGAAGCCCATACACACACAGACACACAAATGGACTATCGCTTTATATATAAACTTCATGCACACACACCTACATGCACACAGGCACACACACTCACACTCTGGTCTGCTTGGATAATCTTAGGCATGTCTAGAATCACAGAAAATGGTGGTGTATATCCTATGATTTGGAGACCATTTCATCTACCGCTCAAAAATTTCATCAGAAACCTGGGAGTCATTCTGGATTCCTCATTTCCTTTTATCCTCCCATGTTATCAAGCTTTATGTCACCTCACTTACATTTATTCTGTGTCCTCACTGTATCTTTTCCTGTTTTCACTGTCTCCACGGGTCCTCAACATTTAAAAAGCCTACTCCTAAGGCAAGGGTTGGAGAAGGCAATGGCACCCCACTCCAGTACTCTTGCCTGGACAATCCCATGGACGGAGGAGCCTGGTAAGCTGCAGTCCATGGGGTCGCAAAGAGTCGGACACAACTGAGCGACTTCACTTTCAATTTTCACTTTCAAGCATTGGAGAAGGAAATGGTAACCCACTCCAGTGTTCTTGCCTGGAGAATCCCAGGGACGGGGGAGCCTGGTGGGCTGCTGTCTATGGGGTCGCACAGAGTCGGACACGACTGAAGTGATTTATCAGCAGCAGCAAGGCAAGGGTGGGATGATTTGAGAGAATAGCATTGAAACATGTATATTATCATATGTGAAACAGATCGCCAGTCCAGGTTTGATGCATGAGACAGGGTGCTTGGGGCTGGTGCACTGGGATGACCCTGAGGGATGGGATGGGGAGGGAGGGGGGAGGGGGTTCAGGATGGGGAACACATGTATACCCATGGCTGATTCATGTCAATGTATGACAAAACCACTACAATACTGTAAAGTAATTAGCATCCAATTGAATAAATTAAAAAAATAAAAAGCCTACTCCTTCTAGTGGGCTCAAGCCTACTAGACTCAAGCCATTCCAGCCGTTTCTGTACTTTTCAGGAGTGATCATCCTATACCGGAAAGGTGAACATTTATGGAGCTCACTGAATATCTAATCTCCTGCCACCCTTCATAGTCACCCTATTATAAACCACATCAAACTGAACATGAGACAATGTCTTCTATATCCGTAACTCTTAGTTTGGGTTGTCCCCCAAACAGACCCTGAAACAAAGATATGGTTGTATGAAGTTTACCTGTGAGGAAGTAGAGAAGGAAAAGAGGGCAGGGAGAAAAGTCAATCAAGTATGTGTTAATGAACAGGTTACCACTCTCCAAGGGGCCCCTCGGAGAGATTGTAAGGAACACACTTCAGGACTGTCCCATTGAGGGTTGGAGGAGCTGGGATGTTATCCACCAATTTATTGTTGGAGAGTGATTCCTGGGTGTTAATTCTCCTATACTTCTAGCAAACAGCTACTTGTCCAGAGAACATCCCCAGGTAGTGAAATACAGGAAGTCACTGGCAGGTGACCGCCTAATAGGCTGCAGGTACCAATAACACCTGCTATATCATGCAGTAGTACCCTGATGCCCTTTCTCCCAAATGAATTCTTCACTCCACTTGTCTTCTGGATCCTTTACGATTTAGGTCACTGAAGCCCTTCTTGACCTCCCCTGGAAGGGCTTTATTTCCTTTCCTGGGCACTCTCTCTTCTGCTGCAGCTATTACATTGTAGCTGTCAATTCACAAGTCTGACCCTCTGACAGACTGTGGGCTCCCTGAGGAGCTTCAGTACTTAGCTTGGAGTCTGGCCCAGGGCAGATGTTCAGTTAATGTATACTAAACAAGGACATGTTTGTGTGTGTTAAAGAGAAGAGGATGCTGTCCTCCACATATGTAATTGAGAAAGTCTTCAAAGAAACAAAATGTATGCTCCCATATTCTGAATAATATAAAGGCATGTGTGTAAAAGGGAATGCCAGCGGAGGAACCGTGGGTCCTAATTCCAATTATTTTGGCTCAGCTGCTTTCCCTATGAGTGGCTATGAATGACCTTTAAGCTTCTTTCAAGTCCCACAGATTTCAGGTGACTGAATCCACGTGTAAGAGAAAGCTGATGCCCACAAACTACACAACAACCCATATATAGAAATGTTTATGTGTGTGATATTCATTTGGATTCAAGGGAAGAGTACAGATGACAAAGACTTGAGATGCTGGCAGGTTTATAATGGCATATACATGAAAGAGCCAGTGTTGGAAGGGTCTTCTGGGTGAGAGGCTCCCTCCCAGGGAGTGGCCAGGCTACTGCACGGAGTGAGTTGGGCAGCATGACAGCCTCTGAGCTGGCAGGTGCCAATGCCCTGGATGGATCCCCGTTACTGTTGCTACCGGAACTTACCTGGGTCACAGACCTGCAAATAGCCCCTTCCTGAGTGCTCATCAAGTCCCTGGAAGGTAGGCCCTGGCTACATTTCTAGAGGGAGCAGACTAAGTGTAATAGTGACTAAAGGCCATGCTTGACTTCCTTGACACTCAGTCTTAATCTTCCGAGAAATGTGACTGGGGCTGGAGGGACTGGGTAAGAATAAGAAAGAATAGGTGGTTATCAAGGTCCTATGTAGAACAGACGAACAAATGTTGAGGAAGTTAATTTATGAAAACAAATTCTCTTTTAAAATATTCTGAATAGAGACATTAGCACTGTGGTACACTGAATATGGCTGTATAAGATTTCTTTAAGTAATTAGACTTCATTAGCTTCAAACAGTTTCTTTCTTGATAAATCCCTACATATACACATATGCATACACATATATATACAGATATATATATATACATATCTGTGTATACACAGATATATGTATTAGCTTCTCTGGTAGCTCAGCTGGAGACCCAGGTTTGATTCCTGGGTAGGGAAGATCCCCTGGAGAAGGGATAGGCTACTCATTCCAGTATTCTTGGGCTTCCCTGGTAGCTTAGAGGGTAAAGAATCTGCCTGCAATGCGGGAGACCTGGGTTCGATCCCTGTGTTGGGAAGATTCCCCTGGAGGAAGGCATGGCAACCTACTCCAGTATTCTTGCCTGGAGAATCCCTATGGACAAAGAGGAGCATGGCGGGGTACAGTCCATGGGGTCGCAAAGAGTCAGACACGCCTGAGCGTATTATATATATATAATTGGTATGCAGTGCTGTTTAGATTTTAATTGTAAGGATTTATTTTACTGAATATCCTCAATATGTCTGAGGGATATGTCATATTCCCGTCCGAGTCACTATTGTAAACGATTCGTAACTCGGTAGGTGGGTAGAGAAAAGAACACAAGGTGGTTACTGTCTCTGTTAGAAAATTACTGCTTTTGAGGACAGTCCACAGGATGGGGTGGGGGGTTTAGAGAGCCAACCAGGCTACTAGTAGTTCCTGATACACTGGCTATAATCATGCCTATGGGGCATGAGTGACTTCACCGAGTTATTGTTTTTGGATGGCTCCTCTCTTATTCACAGAGATACCTTGGAAGAAGGAACAAAGGGGAAAATAAAGAACCTAGCAGGCCATAACTGAAAGCATGTGATGGTCAGGGCACTGTGAGGCTGTACCATGTTATGCTGAGGATCTGACTAGATTGGTCTAGGCTTTGTTACTGGCCTCCTGACTCAAGGAAAATCACTTGATTCCTCTGGATCTCAGCGGAAGAGGGACTGGATGGTCTCTTATAGAAATTATAGATAAGTTAATGACACCAACAAGAAAAATAGGCTCTGATAGGAGCTTGTAGCCAGGAAAAATGAGAAACATTAGGCAAGTCTCAGTATGGGAAGCCAGTAAGGACAGAGGTAGCACAAACAGGAAAAGAGGCCAAGATGACCATGTACATCCCTATGAAACCACTCCAGAATGAGCAAAGTCCAAGAGATGTTTCAAAAGTTGAGTCCAGACTGACATCGAGTAGAGGCCTTACCTTCCGGTGACAGCAAAGCAGAGCGTGCACATTCCCTGTAAGAGTCCTGCGGCGTGCTGCAGAAACGCAGCCATCTTGGGATTCTCATCTACGGGGCCTTGCACCGAGAGGAAGCAGCCACAAAGCTTGTCGATCAGACCGATGTTCACCACGTAGCTAGATGTGGGGACAAATATGTGTTACCAATGTGCATAGCCTGGTAACATCTTTCCCTTCAAAAAGTGAAAGTAAAAGTTGCTCAGTCATGTCTGACTCTGCGACCCCATGGATGGTAGCCTCCCAGGCTCCTCTGTCCATGGAATTCTCCAGGTCAGAACACTGGAGTGAGTAGCCGTTCTCCTCTCCAGGCATCTTCCCAACCCAGGGATTGAACCCAGGTCTCTCGCACTGCAGGCAGATTCTTTACTGGCTGAGCCACCAGGGAAGCCCTCACCTTCAAAGAGAAACCTTAATAAACACAGGCTTAGGCCTTTCTAACAAGCAAAGACAACACAGGTTTGAGTACAACATCTTAAGCAACTGTTTCCTTAGATTTATCCCTGAATAATCAGTTATTTCAATGAATGGTTCTATTTACTTCTGTTGACTACTCTAATGTTATTTTCTTCAAGAAAGTGATTATCTGATCATTCTCACCAGTCTAGAGTCTGACAATAACTGAAATGATTTATAAGGATCTCTATACTCTTGAAAAGGAATACTTCTTAAAGTACTAGGAGCTAAATTCACTAGAATGCAAGGATTCAGGATGATGCTACTCAGGCACTCTTGTTATAACCTAAACTTCCAATGCCACTGTAGATTCTCTACTTTTTAAAACCTTATCACCATTAAGAGTATAACAAGCAGCAAGAATCCAATTGCCCTCTGTTATGAAAAGTACCAGTTCTGAGAGTTGACAATATCACTTAAGACGTTACTCTCATCTTTTCAGTCCATTAAACAGTTTTCTAGAACTGTTTATTAACCCAGATCAACAATAGTAGCTCTTAGTCCGCAAAGCAGAAATAACTGCAAATATCTGAAGACTATAAAGTACCTTGTAGATATATCAGCCTTAGCTTAGAGATTTTATACCAATTCAGTGCTACTGCATTCACATACATGACAAGTGAAGGACTCTGAATATAGCAGTTCTGAAAAATCAACACATATGATCTTCCAGTGATATGTGCAAAGGAACTGATACTTCTGCTTATAAGTGCACTAAAATCCCTCAGTTCAGTTCAGTTCAGTCGCTCAGTCGTGTCCGACTCTTTGCGACCCCATGAATCGCAGCACGCCAGGCCTCCCTGTCCATCACCATCTCCCTGTCCATCACCATCTCCTGTCCATAACATCTCCCGGAGTTCACTCAGACTCACGTCCATCATGTCCGTGATGCCATCCAGCCATCTCATCCTGGGTTGTCCCCTTCTCCTCCTGCCCCCAATCCCTCGCAGCATCAGAGTCTTTTCCAATGAATCAACTCTTCGCATGAGGTGGCCAAAGTACTGGAGTTTCAGCTTCAGCATCATTCCTTCCAAAGAAATCCTAGGATTGATCTTCAGAATGGACTGGTTGGATCTCCTTGCAGTCCAAGGGACTCTCAAGAGTCTTCTCCAACACCACAGTTCAAACGCATCAATTCTTTGGTGCTCAGCCTTTTTCACAGTCCAACTCTCACATCCATACATGAC
>SJYQ01009224.1:166677-191043 GCA_006410935.1 Redunca redunca
CTCTGTGGGAGAGGGAGAGGGTGGGATGAGATGGGAGAATGGCATTGAAACATGTATACTATCATGTAAGAAACGAATCGCCAGTCTATGTCCGATGCAGGATGCAGGATGCTTGGGGCTGGTGCAGGGGGAGGACCCAGAGAGATGTTATGGGGTAGGAGGTGGGAGGGGACTCATGTTTGGGAATGTATGTACACTCGTGGTGAATTCATGTCAATGTATGGCAAACCCAATACAGTATTGTAAAGTAAACTAAAGTTAAAATAAAAATTAAAAAAAAAAACTTGCATGTAAGTGGACATGCACATTTCAGACCTGTGTTGTTTAAAAGTCAACTGTACTTTTACTTCTCCCTCCTCATATTTCAGGTTATTCATGTTAACAGTTTATACATTTTTATAGTGTTCATTCAATAACAAATTTCTGTGGTTATGGTTATATCTATTACATTTGATTTTTAACTTTCAAACTAGCTTATAAGTGAATTTTATGTATCACCATTATAATACCAGAGATCTGATTTTGATTATATAGTTAGCATTACCAGTGAGTATTACACACCCATATGTTTTTATCTTATTAATTATCACCTTTTTCTTTAAACCTGAAGAATGCCCTATAGTATTTCATGTAAGGGAGGTCTAGTGGTGATGACCTTCCTCTGCTTTTTTTGTTTGAGAAAGTCTTTATTTCTCCTTCATTCCTGAAGGACAGCATTGCTGAGTACAGCATTCTTGGTTGGTAGTTTTTTCTTCAATATTCTGAAAGGCTGGGCCATAGGCTGGGCTTCTTGATCAGGCTGCTGGCTGTGCTCTGATATTGAGCAAGACTGTTGGCTGGACTCTCTGGTTGGGAGTACTCTCCAGCTGTATATCATAGATGGGTGGGTCTAGAAACTGTCTCTGTGGTTGAGAAGAATTTTGTCTGGGCTCCATTATAGGGTGGGGCTGCAGGCTATGCTTTGTAGTTGAGTATGGGACCATAGCTGGGTTCTGAGGTTTCCCAAGGTTACTGTTCAGTCTTCCTGGTTATGTGGGGTCAGAGGCTGAGCTCAACAGTTGGACACGGCCGCTGGCTTGATGCCCTGCCTGAACAGGGATGTAGTTTGGACTTTGTAGCTGCCTAGGTTCCAAAGCTGACCTTCCTGGATGGTCAGAAATGAAGGCAATGCTGAGCAAGAGGGCACAGATGATGACCTGCTTTCCTGCCCAGGCTGCATGGTAAAACAAGCTCTATAGCTGGTACAGCCTGGGGACCCTAAGCAGCAGAACTGCCAGCTGAATTCCCTGATCAGATGGGGCAACAGCTCAACTTCATATATGAGCAAAGCTGCTGCCTGGGATCTCTGCTTGGGCACCATGGTAACCAGGAGCACAGTCCACCAAGATCTGAATGCTGAAGCACCACACTCCCCTGTTCTATTTGCTCCCCAGTGGTCAAGCCCTGCAGATTCCCCCAGTAATCTTTGCTAGGTGAGACCAAAGTGGAAGTGTCCCACAATGCTGGGGGAGCTAGATGTCCGTTTGGGCTCCTTCTTAGTACTGGAGAAACCACAGGCTTGTTGGGGGCGGGGGGCTGCATATAGCACTGTGCTGGCCTGTGGGAGCACAGTGTGCAGCTGCTCCTCTTACCCTTCTAATGAGGTCCTTCTTGGTCTCTGAGGTGCAGTAGGAGATGCTTCAGACTTACCCACTTTCTTTATTCTGAGTTTTCACAGTGGTTCTTGTCTATGGATAGTTACTATCTGGGCTTCTATTGAGGCCATCTGTTTGATGGCACAATAAGTTCACTAACAATGAATGAAGACCTTGTAAATGGAGCATTTACCACAGGGAATCAACACTGATCCTGACAAACAGGAGTATCATCTACAGCACTGGAACCCATTTCATAGTACAGGATGGCTGGCTGTTCTTTAGTATATTCCACCCATGTCTCAGACAAGTTCTGGAGGCCAAAAAAGCCAAGATTAAGGTGCCAGCAGGGTTGGATTCCTCCGAGGCTGCTCTTTTTGGTTTCCAGATGGCTGTCTTCTTGCTACCTCTTCATATGGTTGTTCCTCATGCAGGTGCCTAATGATCTTATCATGTACCAAGAGCTATTACAACTAAAAAAGTCAATGCCTCCAATAGGAAAATGGGCAAGTACATGAATAGGCAACTCACAAATGACTGTCTGAGCCACCAAGAAAGTCCTATTAAAATGGCCAATGAACATTTAAAAATGTGCAGTATCATTACCAGTATAAAGAAATGAAACATTTTCACCTCTCAGTCTGGCTAAGACTCAAAAGAATGATGCTATTCAACACTGTCTAGGCTGAAGGTACAAGGACATACTCATATGTAATCTCTCAGTTCAGTTTAGTCACTCAGTCGTGTCCGACTCTTTGCGACCCCACGAATCGCAGCACGCCAGGCCTCCCTGTCCATCACCAACTCCCGGAATTTACTCAAACTCATGTCCATCGAGTCGGTGATGTCATCCAGCCATCTCATCCTCTGTCATCCCCTTCTCTTCCTGCCCCCGATCCCTCCCAGCATCAGGGTCTTTTCCAGTGAGTCAACTCTTCCCACGACACGGTGGCCAAAGTATTGGAGTTTCAGCTTTAGCATCAGTCCTTCCAAAGAACACCTAGAACTCATCTCCTTTAGAATGGACTGGTTGGATCTCCTTGAAATCCAAGGGACTCTCAAGAGTCTTCTCCAACAACACAGTTCAAAAGCATCAATTCTTCGGTGCTCAGCTTTCTTCACAGTCCAACTCTCATATCCATACATGACCACTGGAAAAACCATAGCCTTGACTAGACGGACCTTTGTTGGCAAAGTAATGTCTCTGCTTTTCAATATGCTATCTAGGTTGGTCATAACTTTCCTTCCAAGGAAAGTCTTTTAATTTCATGGCTGCAATCACCATCTGCATTGATTTTGGAGCCCAAACAAAGTGATGGGACCAGATGCCATGATCTTAGTTTTCTGAATGCTGGGTTTTAAGCCAACTTTTCTACTCTCCTCTTTCACTTTCATCAAGAAGCTTTTTAATTCCTCTTCACTTTCTGCCATAAGGGTGGTGTCATCTGCATATCTGAGGTGATTGATATTTCTCCCTGCAATTTTGATTCCAGCTTGTGCTTCCTCCAGCCCAATGTTTCTCATGATGTCCTCTGCATATAAGTGAAATAAGCAGGGTGACAATATACAACCTTGACGTACTCCTTTTCCTATTTGGAACCAGTCTNTCATAACTTTCCTTCCAAGGAAAGTCTTTTAATTTCATGGCTGCAGTCACCATCTGCAGTGATTTTGGAGCCCAAACAAAGTGATGGGACCAGATGCCATGATCTTAGTTTTCTGAATGCTGGGTTTGAAGCCAACTTTTCTACTCTCCTCTTTCACTTTCATCAAGAAGCTTTTTAGTTCCTCTTCACTTTCTGCCATAAGGGTGGTGTCATCTGCATATCTGAGGTGATTGATATTTCTCCCTGCAATTTTGATTCCAGCTCGTGTTTCCTCCAGCCCAGTGTTTCTCATGATGTCCTCTGCATATAAGTGAAATAAGCAGGGTGACAATATACAGCCTTGACGTACTCCTTTTCCTATTTGGAACCAGTCTGTTGTTCCATATCCAGTTCTAACTGTTTCTTCCTGACCTGCCTATAGGTTTCTCAAGAGGCAGGTCAGGTAGTCTGGTATTCCCATCTCTTTCAGAATTTTCCACATTTTATTGTGGTCCACACAGTCAAAGGCTTTGACATAGTCAATAAAGCAGAAATAGATATTTTTCTTGCCTTTTCCATGAGCCAGCGGATGTTGGGAATTTGATCTCTCTATGTAGGACAATTTGGCAGTTTGTATCAAAATCCTTAATACACATTTTCTGACCCCAAATTATACTTCTCAAAGTTTAATAGAAAATAATAATCAATTATAGGGAAAGAGATTCTTTACAGTGTTATCTATAATAGTAAAATACTAGATAAACATATTTAAGTAATAGGTCACCTGAAGCAAATCACCTTGGGCTTCCCAGGTAGCATGAGCGGTAAAGAAGTGGCCTGCCAATGCAGGAGATATAAGAGGTGTGGGTTTGTTCCCTGGGTCGGGAAGATCCCCTGGTGGAGGGCATGGAAACCTACTCCAGTATTCTTGCCTGGAGAATTCCTGTGGACAGAGGGTGAGGCTACAGTCCATAGGGTCACAAAGAGTTGGACATGACTGAAATGACTTAGCACACATGCACAAAGCAAATCATTGCCACATAATCAAATACTTGGAAAGCCAGTAGAAATTCATTTGCAAGTTTCTGTTGATTAGGAAAAAAAGAACTGAAAAAAATATGACATAAAAAGTATGTATAAGTATTACAATTTGTTTTCATAAAATAACCACATATATGTACACCAAAACCAAAATTAAAACCAGTGATTATCTTTGGATGGTGGGATTAAAGACAATGCCTGTGTATTAAAAAATGCATTGTGATCTTCTATGTTTTCCAAATTGTTGTAGGAACTCCTACAGCACAATGGTAAAAATACAAATACTTCAATTAAAAACAGACAAAACACCTGAATAGACATTTTACCAAAGAACAGACACAAATGGCCAGCAGATATAGGAAGAGATGTTCAACATCATTAATCATCAGGGATATACAAATCAAAACCACAATGACATACTCCCTAATATCTGTTAGGATGGTTATAAAAAAACAAACAAAAAAGAAATCCTAAAAACCAGGAAATAATATTGGCAGGATGTAGAGAGAAAAGTGAAACTTCGTACCTGCTGGTGGGAAAGGATATTTGTATAGTCACTATGAAAAACAGTGCGGCATTCCTCAAGAGATTACAAACAGAAACACCATATGATCTATCAGTTCCACTTCTGGGTATTGTTGTGAAGGAAATCACTCACTATCTTAAAGAGATACGTGCACTCTCATGTTCACTGCAGCATTATCCAGAGTAGCTAAGTGTCCATCAACAGATGAATGGATAAAGAAAAGTGGTAAAGTTGTATATAGGGCTTCCCAGGTAGCTCAGCTGGTAAAGAATGCACCTGCAGTGCAGGAAGACACCCTGGAGGCTACCCACTCCAGTACTCATGGGCCTCCCTGTTGGCTTAGATGGTAAAGAATCTGCCTGCAATGTGGGTGACCTGGGTTCGATCCCTGGGTTGGGAAGATCCCCTGGAGGAGGGCATGGCAACCCACTCCAGTGTTCTTGCCTGGAGAATGTGCATGGACAAAGGAGACTGGCAGGATGGAGTCCACAAGGTCGCAAACAGTTGGACGCAACTGAGAGACTAAGCACACACACACAGAGGGCTCAGTGCCAAGGAGTCCTCCTGCCAATGCAGCAGATGCGAGAGACACTGGTTTGATCCCTGGTGGAGGAGGAAATGGCAACCGATTCCAGGAATTTTGCCTGGAAAATTCCATAGAGTTGCACACAGCTGAGCACACCTGCAAAGTGGTGTGTGTGTGTGTGTGTGTGTGTGTGTATAAAATGAAATATTATTCAGCCATAAAAAAATAAGGAAATCCTGCAATTTGTAATGATATGGGTTGCCTTGAAGGCGTTATGCTAAGTGAAATAAGTCAGACAGTTAAAGGGCAAATACTGTGTGGAATCTGAAAGAGCTGAATTCTCAGAAACAGTAGAATGGTTGCTGCCCAATGCTGGGGGTGGGTAGGGGAAATGGGGAGATGTTGGTTAAAGGGTACAAACTGACATTTATAAGATAAGTAAGTTCTAGGAATGTAACATACAGCATAGTGACTAAAAGCTACGGCGCTGTACTACATACTTGAAAGTTGCTAAACAGTAGCTCTTAAATGTTTCAATATACACACATACACACAAAAGGTAATTATGTAAGATGATGGAGGTGTTAACTAACAGTTACTGTGGTAATCATTTTGCCCTATATATATGTGTAACAAATCATGCTGTACATCTTAAACTTACACAATGCTATATATGTCCACCCGTATCTCAATAAAGCCAGGAAAAAAACCGAATTGCAGAGCTTCAGGACTGACGCATTTCCTGGGCAAATTTCAAACCAGCGTTTTTTCACATTGCAATCTGCTTCTATCCTATACACAATACTGCTTTCCTAGAACTATGCTAAACACTTGAAATTACCAACATTTGCATCTTACAAAAAAATTCAAATGTTTTATAGCCAAAAGATATTATTTGGATATTCTGTTAAAGGTTTTTTTAAAAATTTGTTTTTGTATCCCAGGACCTTGTAAAATGTCTGGCATGAAGTGAGTACAAGTGGCAATATTTTGAGGTGATAGATATTTCTGAGGATCCCTTAGGGCTAGAAACTGGACTGAATCATCTAAAATAAGGAGAATAAATACTGTTATTACCTCATCTCGGATAGACACCCCCTTGCCTCTTCCATGCCAGATAAGGAGAGAAAAGAGACATACGTCAGAGTGATGTACCCTTTTCCAGCTCTACCTTAGTGGTACAGGCAAGAGAACAGTGCCAAAAACCGTGTTGGAACCCTTCCCTCACAACTTTATAATGCTAGAGATGTATAAACTGACAAAAAAGGCCCAGGTTGTAGCAGGGAGTGGAGTGAGATTTCCTGTCAGTTCATATTCGAGAAGGTGAGAAAGAAAGCATGAAACTATTTACACATATTCTATTTGCTTCACTAGGAAGATCTGAGATAAAGTTTGTGGTCCTACACATAGGGATCATCAAGCCAGCTAACAATGCATCATCTACAAGAAAATAATATTTACCAAAAGTGGTTCAAGCCAGATAAAGAGTGACATCGTTTTGCTCTGAAGCACTGTAATTGCCTATCATCCTTTTTAAGTTACATGAATTATTTGGTTTGGCAGATCATCACTGTTATTTTTCCCCCCCGATAACCTTTTTTAAATGAAGGAACTGGTAACTATAATAATAAGTGTAAAAATGTAGGTACTTTCTCCTGGAAGGCCCACTGGAATTGCACTAAAGCACTTGGCTGGGCCTTCTGCCTCATTGTAGCTGAGGCATGTAGTTGAGTTGTCTGGATGACAAGAATGCAGGGCTGCTGCATCACACAGTAGCCCAGGGGAGGATGCTGGGCATTCATCAGGAGGGAGGGCCAGGTTCTACAGACCAAAAGGACATGGGGAAATTGAATGAGATCAAGCAACAGAGAGAAAGGCCAGGGAGGGTCAAAGTCAAGTGCTGCATGATAAATGGTTTGTGGACCCAAAGGGCCTGCCTAATACTCTCGAGCAATAAATATGCTTGGGGAGAGAGGGCAGGTGGCTGCAAGGGACAAGTTAACAAAGTAATCAAGGGTAAGAAAGATCCTGAATGAAACAACTGTTTCCAAGAAAGCACTACAAGAGACCAGATAAAATTTATGAACTGAGAAAGAAGCGAATGCAGAAGAGGGCATTCTCTTTCTCCTATTAACCTACTATAAACTTCAAAGAGTAACAAATTGCATGGGTTTTGGGAGTCAGAGATCAGTGCAGATCACAGAGGAGTTTCTGCTAGGTGGGACAGGTAATTGATTAACACCAGATGGAATCTTGTTGGGAAATTAAATGTCCTATCTGATTCCAGATTCACCAGGGAAAAAGAATTTGAATGTCAGAGTAGGAATAAATTTCCCCTGGAGAAAAGGTAACCGTGGAAGGAAGCAGGGTTGACCTTGAACAGGTGTTAGAAATTGCCACATTTGCGTAGTGGAAAATATACAGCTGTTAGAAGTCCAGATAGACCTGAGTTCCAGTCTCAATTCTCCTACTTAAATTTTAAACTTATTCATTATATAACCTTTAACCCCGCTGAGCAATTTCCTCACCTACAAAGTTTGAACAACAGACTGGTTCCAAATAGGAAAAGGAGTACATCAAGGCTGTATATTGTCATCCTGCTTATTTAACTTATATGCAGAGTACATCATGAGAAACGCTGGGTTGGATGAAGCACAAACTGGAATCAAGATTGCCGGGAGAAATATCAATAACCTCAGATATGCAGATGACACCACCCTTATGGCAAAAAGAGAACAGAAACTAAAGAGCCTCTTGATGAAAGTGAAAGAAGAGAGTGGAAAAGTTGGCTTAAAGTTCAACATTCAGAAAACCAAGATCATGGCATCTGGTCCCATCACTTCATGGCAAATAGATGGGAAAACAATGGAAACAGTATCAGACTTTATTTTGGGGGGACTCCAAAATCACTGCAGATGGTGATTGCAGCCATGAAATTAAAAGACACTTACTCCCTGGAAGAAAAGTTATGACCAACCTAGATAACATTGAAAAGCAGAGACATTACTTTGCCAACAAAAGTCCATCTGGTCAAGGCTATCATTTTTCCAGAATTGATGCTTTTGAACTGTGGTGTTGGAGAAGACTCTTGAGAGTCCCTTGGACTGTAAGGAGGTCCAACCAGTCCATCCTAAAGGAAATCAGTCCTGAGTATTCATTGGAAGGACTGATGCTGAAGCTGAAACTCCAATACGTTGGCCACCTGATGCAAAGAAATGACTCATTTGATAAGACCCTGATGCTGGGAAAGATTGAAGGTGGGAGGAGAATGAGATGACAGAGGATAAGATGGTTGGATGGCAGCACACACTCAATGGACATGAGTATTTGAGGAAACTCCGGGAGTTGGTGATGGACAGGGAGGCCTGGCATGCTGCAGTCCATGGGGACGCAAGGAGCTGGACACAACTGAGCGACTGAACTGAACTGAACAAAGTCTGAATTAGAAATCCTACACTCACAGGGCTGCAAAGCCTCTACTACAATACCTTACTCTCCTTCCTGGATCACAGCCTCGCGTAACTCAGCAAAGCTATAAGCAATGCCTTGCAGGGGCACCAAAGACGGATGGGTCACAGTGGAGTGTGTGCAAGCTAAGTCGCTTCAGTCGTGTCCAATTCTTTGTGATCCTATGGACTGTAGCCCACCAGGCTCCTCCGTCCATGGGATTCTCCAGGCAAGAATAATGGAGTGTGTTGCCAAGTCCTTCTCCAGGGGATCTTCCAGACCCAGGGATGAAACCCACATCTCATTATGTCTCCTGCACTGCAGGCAGGTTCTTTACCAACAGCATCACCTGGGGCAAAACTACAGAGGATCCAGAGGATATCACTGTCCTCTAGAGTTTCTACACTTTCTGTGTGAGTGCTAAGTCACTTCAGTTGTGTCAGACTTTTTGTGACCCTACGGACTGTAGCCCACCAGGCTCCTTTGTCTGTGGGATTCTCCAGGCAAGAATACTGGAGTGGGTTGCCATGCCCTCCTCCAGGAAATCTTCCCAACCCAGGGATTGAACCCTTGTCTCTGGCATCCCCAGCAGTGGCAGGCTGGTTCTTTACTACTAGTTCCACCTGGGAAGCCCCTAAAAGAGTCTTCCTTTCCACACCGGGAGTCAAGAGTTCTTCGTCATAGTGGAGAGTTCTGACAAAATGAGGTTACCAACTCAATGCACGAGTTTGGGCAAACTCTGGGATATAGTGAAGGACAATGAAGCCTGCTGTACTGCAGTCCATGGGGTTGCAAAGAGTCAGACACAACTTAGCAACTAAACAACAACACAGTGCATTACTAATAATGGTTGCTACAATTAATGATAGCTCTTATGAGTACTTAAAATCTGAACCAAATTTATAAGCAGAGATGACCTGAGATAGGGGAATTCTTAGAAATTCTTTGAGTTAGAAAGAGTTGACAGCAAAAACAGTTATAAAAAGCTTAGAAACTACCTATTCTAATATTGAATATTAAATATCAAGAATGACAGGTGAGCTTTAACTATACTGCTTTTCCTTAATAGGATTTTCCTTCTCTCTACAAAATGTGGTATATTTTCTATCAGGAATTTGTGGATGGTGTGAAAACAATTGCCATCACATGGGCCCTGAGACTTAAAATTATTTTAAAATAATTTTTTTAAACAAACAAGTTTTAAGAAATCTAGAAACTTACCTGATGAGGTCCTGAACTCGACTGTTAAAAGCATCACCTTGTGAGGGTTTGCTTTTCATTTCCTGTGTTGATATTTTTGGTGTAGTTGGCTGGCTGTTTCCATCTGGTCGATTGGCAATCAGGCAGCCAAAAACCGCAGCACTGACTTTGAGAAGTCCAGTTGTCAAGCCTTCGAAAACTTGCTTATTTGTATTTCTTCCCAAAATAGCATTATTTTCATCTGGAACATAAACCTAGATGGAAAAAATACAGTATTGTATTTCAATAAAACCACCAAAAATGAACAGAGATGATACGGAAAATTTCTGGAATCATAAATATTTTTGAAATTCTAGAAGTGCTATTTGAATGCTTGATTGAGTACTGGTTCTAAAGTCAGACTGTCAGTTCAAATCTCAATTTTGCCCCTAGTAGCTAGGTGTCCTTGGGCAGGTCGCTACTTCCAATTTTCAATTTTCTCATAAAACAGGGATAATGACATTACCGATAACAGGGTTCTTGTGAGGACTAAATGAGCTAATAATATAAAATGCTTAGCTCATCCTAAGCATATAATAAGCACTCAATAAATATTACTTATTCAACTGAACAAAGTATTAAAAATTTGTATAAACTCAGAAAACAAACCAACTGGTTAATTGATAGCACTGTTATGGGAAGCACACACTGACTGAAACCATCCATCCTGGTCAGGCACCACAGTAACCACGTGTGTGAGTTATTTTACAACAGGAGGTCCCGGTAAGGAGCATGGAACTAATAAGCCAGCACTAACCAGAAGAGTTCGGGAAAGGTCAAAAAGAGACACCACGTGTCCAACCACCTCCCAGAATCCTTCTTGCTGGCATCCATCTTGGCTGAGCAATGCATGCGTCATCAGGAAGGACTCTGAGTCAGAACGACTGGCCAAAGACAACCCAGAGACTAATCCCACCCCCACAAAACCTGAGACTGTGAGCCATGTGGCAGAGCAGTCCCCCTGGGTTCCCTTACCCTCCTGCTCTCCTTGGGTGTCCCTTTCCAATAAAGTCTCTTGTTTTGAAAGCACATGTCTCCTGGGACTGTTCATTTCTGAGTGTTAGACAAGAGCCCACTCTTGGGCCCTGGAAGGTGTCCCCCTTCCCACAATAGCACTGTTTCTTGTCAAAGTAGATTTTTAAAACATCTAATCTAAATTCCTCTATGAGGAAAAATTTTGCATTTCTTATTACAAAATGGTAAAATATAATAGTATTTCCCCAGAATTTCCCCTAATACACAGGGTCATATTGAGCTGTTTACTTATAGTTTACAGGAAGTAATGTGGCTGTTAAAAGCTGGACAAGGAGTCAGAACTTGGGCTTGGGTTCCAGCCCCAGCTGTATGATCTTAGACATGTTCCTTAACCTTTCTGTGTCTCAGTTTCCTCAACTGTTACATGAAGATAATTACAGTGTCCAATGAATCAACATATGTAAAGCCTTAGCACAGCGTCTGGCTCATAGGTAAGTCCCACAGAAGGGTCATCTGCTACATCCAAAAAGTAGCAACTGCTACTCTTACTGCGATTCCTACTATTACCAGGAGTAAATATAGCTGGGTATGAACAGCAGCTCTCGCAGAGAAGGATGACTGGAAGCACAGTGGCTAGATATGTAATCACGAGGCTGGGAACTCGGTGCTTTGGCATGTGATACTGGCTACTTCAGGGTTCACTCTTCCCAGGAGCAGAGGCTCCTCAAGACTTTGCTACCAAGAAAGGGGCAGAGACAACAGGCCAGAGATGGGGAGGAAGAAAGTTTAAACGAGGACTCCGATGGTTTTGTGTTCAAGTTCCAGTTCCTCCTCTAGCAGGTCACATGACTTCAGGTAAATACTTCACATTTACAACTCAGCAAATCACCATAAAGGCACAACTTTCCTTTTCTTTTACAAACTACAGAAAGAATATGAGAAACACATTTCTGGGTAATGTCAGGGTTCTTCATACATCACAAATTTTCATATTCCTTTCATTTCAAAAACCTTGTACTGATACTGAATATTTCAAAGAAAACACTATACACGTGCTCTTAGCAATCTTTCCCTTTTCTGGAAGCATTTTAACCCAGTAATCAGATCTTTTAAAAATATAGTTGAGAATCATGAAGATATTAAAGACTTCTGAGATACCAAAATTAATGTCATTTATTTAATCACCTGCTCATCTAACATTTGAATATCCACTATGTCCATGGTCAAAGAAACAGAGATTCTCTGCTTACTGTAAGGTCATTTAGACCCTGTAGACTCTGATTTTACAAATAAGTGTAGCAAGCTGTGGCTTACTGGTTTATAGTAGAACAGAAAGAACAATATGAAGGAGAAGTGGTAGCCATTTTAGAGGTAGCAAAGTGAAAGTGAAAGTCACTTGGTCGTGTCCGACTCTTTGCAACTCCATGGACTATACAGTTCACGAAAATCTCCATGCCAGAATACTAGAGTGGGTAGCCTTTCCCTAGCCTTCCCTAGCCACTAGGGAAGCCCAAGAATACTGGATATGGGTAGCCTATCCCTTCTCTAGCGGATCTTCCTGACCCAGGAATCAAACCAGGGACTCCTGCATTGCAGGTGGATTCTTTACCAACTAAGCTATCAGGGAAGCAAAACATGATACTATTCTTGAAGCTCAAGGAAAAAAAACAGATATAAGAATACTAAAGGCTCTGCAATCTGAGACTCATTGCTTTTATTGGACTCATTTTTTTTTTGCACTGAAATTATTATTTACTAAAAACAGCATACCTGTTTATGCTCAAAATGACAACCTTAAGGTATTAAAAAAAAAAGGCTAAATTATGAGCCACAACTTATTTGCGGGGGCGGGGGGGGGGTGCAGAGAAAAAATGATGAAAACTAACATTTCTCAGGGTTTTCTTCTATGCCAAGCACTTAAGCATTTTCCTTATACCATACCATTTGGAGAAGGAAATGGCAACCCACTCCAGTATTCTTGCCTGTAAAATCCCATGGATGGAGGAGCCTGGTAGGCTACAGTTCATGGGGTTGCAAAGAGTTGGACACGACTGAGCGACTTCACTTCACTTATACCATCACATTTAATTTTTGTAGATTAACATCTCAAAGGTCAGAGACAGCAGTCAACACATCCAAGTTTCACAGCTATAGTTAAAGAGCTGGGATTGAAACCTGAGTTTGTTAGACTCTAAAGCCACGTGCTTTTTCTCACCCAACACCAATTTCCCACTGGCCATCTCTTTTTCTGAGAATTCTGGAGAAACTGTCTCTAGTGGAAGGAGGTGAAAACTGATTATGGGTCAAACACAGCCTTTCCGATGTCTTTTCCATTGAAAGTTCTTAATAAGAACTTTACTTGTGACCAAAGAGCATGATAATATTTTATTTAAAGATTGTTGGAATAATTATGAATGAAATATACTAAGCCTCTTATTCAGAAACCATAAATGTGGTGCAGGGACCAAATGTCACTTCTTCATCCATCCCCTAAAATAAGCTCAATCAAGGTCAAGTAAACCAGATATATGTTTACACTATTTTTATATTCTTTGTCCACAGCTGACAACTTTTGATTTTTCTCTTTCATTGGGGATTTCTGCTTAATTTTAGAAACACCATTTTACCAGTTTCTTATAAAGTAAACAGAAATGGAAAGACTTCTCTAACAATTTGCCAATTATATTAAGAATGCTTGTGGCCTGCAGGAGCCAAGGAGCTCTCCTCCTCCTTAGGAGCCAAGCCTCCGTTGTTAGGCTCGTCATGGTGAACCCTGGGATCAGAGACCTGAGTCCAAAGGCCCTCACTGTACTGAACAGTTTTATTTTTCTCACCCTGATTTCTTATTTTCCAACAGTCTAAGCCCCTCACCCCATCAGATTTCCCCCCACATCTGTTTTTCTCTCTAATTTCCTCATTTAACATCGATCCTTTCACTGTTGAGAATCGTTTTCTTTTGCTTGTAACCTTTGGTGAAGACTTTGTCTCATCAGGACATCACTTTACTCAAACGGTCACAGAAGCTTCCCCATCCTTCTATATAGATTTTTCTTCTGCTGGTTTAAAATCATTTTACTGCAATGTTTTCATAGGAAACTGATGTTTCATCTAAGAAAGAATTTTAAAACTGCCTGAATTAAGGTATGAAAGGGCTTATCTTCAGTTAGACAAAAGGTTCTTTCTAGTCTTCAAGAATGAGACTTGATAAAGAGAAACTTTAAGGAGAAGGTATCTATACTGTAAAGGATATTCTATTCAGAGCAATACTCTGTACTGCTGTCTTTTGTCTAGCTGGGTATCACTGTTACTTGCCAGAGGTAAAGTAACTCATTAGCGGCCTGCTCTTCTGGGACACTTAGTAGATGAAACGCATATCTAGAGTTCTGATATATGCTTATACACTAACACTTGAGTTTGAACTTCCTTCTAATATCGCTGCTGGGCCAAAGGCACACTGCAAGTTCAGGGGCCTGTCCTTTACGAAAGGTGTTTTATCAACATTCTCCCCTCCCCCTGCACACTGTCTATCGCACACCTGGTTTACCTGCGTCTGGAAAACATTCCATCCTGGGGTGGGTGGTCTGTGGAGGGCAGGGGAAGGTTACTTTCTCAGCATGCAGCCCTGAGTGTGACTTTACCACCTGCCGGAATGTGCCAGGCTTGGCCTGGGAAAAATCAGAGCTATGTAGCTTTTGGCTCCTCTCAATTTGTCACTTCTGAGGCAGAAATCTAAAAAGCCACGGTTTCTCTTCAATGGATGCAGGGTATTTCCTCTAGTATATTTCTTTAGGATACACTGGTGTGGTCATTATCTTACTCTCACAGTAGCAGCAAACTATAAGTTGATTTCATGTACATAAGCTTATTAAATTTCTCCTTCCTCTCAAAAAACATTTGGCCCTCTCAGAATCTGCAGATATTTCATATAGTTTTCGATTTAGAAAGAAACTTAGAATCAGATTGTTTCATTTTATAGTTGAGGAAATCATGGTCCAGGGGAGATAGAGACTCTCCTGAAAAGAAAGAAACCATCAGGGCTGGAATAAGTACTGTTCTCTAAACCTACTCCAAGGAGAAACCCAATATCTATAGGCCCAAGCCCTGAAGCAAAGTGTTTTAGCAAAATTAAATTAAAAGTCACTATCACTTTTAAAACATGAGCTCATATTCTTTTTTTCCCCCAATACCTCCTACCATGTTTCAAAAACTTTCTACATTCTTTTTTGCAACCCAGAAAGATGCTTTTATTAGTAGTATAAATCTATCCCTCTGTAATATGATTCCATGAGAGACAAAATTAACTTGGTAATCAGTGGTAATACTATCCAACTAATTTTCAGTATTGTGAAGCTGGGTTTAAGTATTTTTAAGTTGTACAGTGTGTTCACAATGGTTGGAATATGAATTAAACTCACTAAGAACCAACAGGAGATTGTTTAGAAAGCTCCTACCAAGTCAGTGTCAGAGTATAAGGAAAAAAAAACAAAAAAGGCAAAAAAAGGTGGAAGGACTCCAGCATCAGACACAGGTTTCTACATTGTTGGCACCATTTTACTTCCTTAGCTAAACTGTCTTCAGACACACAACAGTCTTTGCACCACTGATATTTTGTAAAACATCTACGCTCATGTTACATTATGACACGCTATGTTACAAAAATAGATGTCATGAAAGATATTTACCCTGATGATTTACTTGGCTTGAAAGCATGAAAAGAAATTACATAGGAATGGCTAATAGTTTTTCAACGTTGTCTTTTTAAAATTCCATAAACAATATTAAGACAATATTAGAGGATGTTGTATTTTATCCCAAATACATTTGTATTTTATCCCAAATACATTTGTATTTTTAATACATTTGTGCCTTTCAGACTGTTTATATATTTTATGCAGTCAAAATCCTACATAAAATAATTTTAGCAAACTCTATAGTACATGCCTTAATGGTCTTGATGGTTGGAAATTTCTTTGTTATTAATGTTGAATCATATCATTCTTCTACTCAAAAGAATCCCTGGCTTCTTATCTTCTGCAAAGTTAAAGTCCAAAAATGCATAATGGCCAAAGAGGCCCCTTCCTGGGATACTTCTTCAGTAATCTTTCTAAATTCATGTGCTACACTCTGCTGGCTCTTGCTCTATTATCTCTTCTGCCTGAATATCCTTCTACCAGGTATCCTCCTAACTCACTCCCCCTCTTCTGCTAGTTCTCTATTCAAATGCCACCTTATCCATAAGCCTTCCCAGACTACCTCTTTAAAAGTCAGCCTTCTCCTGCAAACCCAAGTCCCTTTCCTGTTTCCTCAAGCTTTACTTTTCTCCCACTGCAATGGTCACCTTCTAAACTATAATGTATTGGTATTTCCTCTCCCTCAAAGCTAGAATATAAACTCCACGAGGGCGAGATTTTGTTTTGTTCACTGCTCTGTTCCTGGCACCTAAAACAACTTCCTGGGCTTCCCTGGTGGCTCAGATGGTAAAGCGTCTGCCTGCGATGCGGGAGACCCAGGTTCGATCCCTGGGTCAGGAAGATCCCCTGGAGGAGGGCATGGTAACCCACTCCAGTACTCTTGCCTGAAAAATTCCATTGATGGAGGAGGCTGGCAGGCTACAGTCCATGGGGTCGCAGAGTCGGATGCGACTAAGTGACTTCACTTTCTTTCTGTTCCTGGTGCCTAAAACAACACTGGTTATGTGTATGGGTGCTTGGTCGCTAAGCTATGTCTGACTGTGACCCCATGGACTATAGCCCCCCAGGCTCCTCTGTCTATGGGATTTCCCAGGCAAGAATACTGGAATGGTTGCCATTTCCTTCTCCAGGGGTCTTCTCTATCCAGGGATTGAACCTGCATCTCCTGCATTGGCAGGCAAATTCTTTACCCACTGAATCACTTGGGAAGCCCACTGGCTATGTAGAAGGTATTAGAAAAATATCTTGTTGAATGCACTTAGACACTGATTTTCAATTAAAAAGATATTATTGTAACTTATTCACAAGTTAAAAATAAAGCCAGCACTTAAAAATAAAAAATGTACAGTATGCAGTCACCCTGGATGAATCTGTAAAGCGAGTAGAAGGCAGACAGGAATTTGCCCATTACCCCCTTCTCCATGCAGTCTTCTGCTTCTTCACCTCTTACTCCTGCTTCAGTTGCTGCACTCTATGGGGTATGTCTTCTGTTTCCCCCACCTGCCAACATGAGTCATGTGCTTCACTGCAGTCTCCAAATACCCCGTGCACATTCTGCTTTATTGTAGCACTAACAGCAGTGCATTTTAAATGTCTCTTACCTATCTTTTCCGGGCTTTCCTAGTGACTGAGCGCTGAAGAATTCACCTGCTAATGCAGGAGACCTGGGTCTGATCCCCTAGAGAAGAAAATGACCACCCAGTCCAGTATTTTTGCCTGGGAAATCCCATGGATAGAGAAGCATGGCGGGGTACAGTCCATGGGTTGCAAAGAGTTGGACCCGACTTAGTAACTAACAACAATAACAATCTGTCTTTTCTACTGGACTGCAAGCTATTTGTCTCTGCAATTAAGGTGCCTACTATCTACCTGGTGCTTTTAGATGTTTGTGGAATGAAAGAATGAATAGGTTCTAGAAGCATTTACAAAGCAGTACTGATGTGTTGAGATTACTGTGTTGAGAGCTAGGAGGCTAGGGTCTCATCCTATCTTAGCCATTGTTACCAACATTACCTGTGTGTCTCCAATCTTTCTGCATAAATTAAGGGCATTTGGCTTTAAAATTTGCTGAGTCTGTTGGAAGTAAGATGATGAGAGGTACTTTAATTCATTAAATGTTTACAGCAACCCTCAAATATATCTGTTATTATCCTTATTGTGCAACTGAGAAAACAGAGGCTCAGAAAGGTAAAACAACTTGAACAAGCTCGTGAAGTCAGTAAATGATAACACAGCTTCTCAAATTCAGAACACCTGATTTCATGTATAGTGATTTATCCCAACATCACTGTATCTTTCCTAGTAGGATGATGGAGTAGTTAATCTCTAAGACCTCTTTTTATTCTCAGAGTCTATGATTCTGTGGGTCTAATTTATGATCATGAAATTATTCAAATAAAGCCATCTATCTGGAGTACGAATAGTGGGTTTCCATGCCCTCTTCCAGGGGATCTTCCCAACCCAGGGATCGAACCTGCAACTCTTATGTCTCCTAAATTGGTAGGAAGGTTCTTTATCACTAGTGCCACCTGGAAGCCCCTGTTACTCTACATATCCATTACCAAAACCTACGAATTTTAAGGGCTTCCCCAGTGGCTCAGCAGTAAAGAATCTGCCTGTGATGCAGAAGATTCAAGAGATGCAGTTTCGATCCCTGGGTTGGGAAGATCCTCTGGAGGAGGGCATGGCAACCCATTCCAGTATTCTTGCCTGGAGAATCCCATGCACAGAGGTGCCTGGAGGGCTACATAGTCCAGTGTGTTGCAAACAGTCAGACATGACTGAAGTAACTGAGTGGATAGACACACCCCAATTCTACATCCTGAATGTTTCTTGACTCCATTTTGATGGCCATACTTATACTAGTCCAAGTCACCATAATCTTTCTTACAGACTACTCTGATAATCTAATTGGTTTCTCTGCATTCATATTTGTTCCCCCCAAATCCATTTCTGATTGTACCTGACATCCTTCCAGAGTGTACATTTATGACTAAAGTGGGAAACGTAACTGAACCTACAAAGTCCAGCTTTGGCCCCAACCTACCTCATTTGCCCAAATTGATTCCCTTCACTTCTTGCTCACAAGGATCTAACCTCAATGGCCTTTCTTTGGTTCCCTGAATCCCACAAGCCCTTTTCTACCTTAGGGCTCTCTCAGGAGCTATTCTCTCTGCCTAGATTATCCTCTCACCTCCCTTTCTGCCTAGCTAACAGGCAAAAACTAAAGCCTCAGGATTTTAATATAAATGTCACTTCTTCTGGGAGGCCTTTCTTGACCCTCCTAACTTGGGCAGTTCCCATTTATGCTTTCCTAGTGTACCTTGTACACATTCTTTTAGCCTATGTCACAACCCTAATCACGTAACTAATCACATGATGCCTACTTCCCATACCTGGTAAGACAGAAGCTCTGTGAAGTGTGCTTCATACACTGTTCTACCCCTTGTAACTAATGTTCAGTTCCTCATATATGTACTTAACAAGTGTTTTTAAAAGTCTACAAAATTCTCTGAAAATGGTACTATTGTTTATCCTCATATTATAGGTGAGAAAATTGAGTTTTAGAGAAGCAAAGAAATTGGTTCAAAATTAGAAGTTAGCTAATTATGGAGTTAGAATTTGTATTCAGGTAGTCTGATTCCAGAGGCTGGGCTATATCACCTTCTAAGGTATATGAGACAATTATCAGGAGGCATCTACTCTTTTAACCCATTTTTATGTCTTTTAAAAAGTTGTGGCAAAATACATGCAACACAAAATTTACCCTCTTCACCATGTTTAAGTGCACAGTTCAGTGGTAATAAATACATTCACATTTCTGTGCAACTATCGCCACCATCCATCCCCTTAATTCTTTTCATCTTGTAAAACTGAAACTCTATACCCACGAAACAATAACTCTTCCATTCTCTCCTTCCCAGGGCCTCTGGGAACCAACATTCAACATTCTGTCTTTATAATTTTGACTACGCTAAGCACCTCATATAAGTGGAATCACACAGTATTTTGTCTTTGTGTGACTGGCTTCTTACACTAAGCACAATATCCTCGGAGTTCATGCATGCTGAAGTGCATGGCAGAATTTCCTTCTAAACTTCTGAAGGCTGAATAACACTCCCCTGTATGGATATACCACATCTTTATTTATCCACTCATTCATTGACGAGCATTTGGGTTTGTTTCCACATTTTATCTATTGTGAATAATGCTGCTATGAATATATGAATATCTTTTTAAGATTCCGATTGCAAGTCTTTTTGGTATATACTCAGAAGCAAAATTACTGGACCATATGGTAATTTTATTTTTCGTTTTTTCAAGAACTAGTTCCTTTAGACACTTTAAACGCCATTTTCTACAATGGTTGTAACCGTTTTACATTCCCATCAGCAGTGCACAAGGGTTCCAATTTCTCCATATCTTCACCAAACCATGTTTTTAAAATCTTTTTGCCAATGGCCATCCTTATGAATGAATATGAGGTAGTGTTTCATTTCCCTAATGATTAATGATGTTGAGTATCTTTTCACATGCTTGTTGGTCATTCACATATCTTCTTTGGAGAAATGTCCAAGTTTTTTTGACAATATTTTAATTGGGCTTTATTTTGCTGCTATTGTTACTGAGTTACAGGAGTCTCTATATATTCTATATATTAATCCCCTATCAGATAAATGATTTGCAAATAATTTTCTCCTAGTCTGAAGGCTGCCGCTTTATTATATTCATAGTGTCTTGATGCACAAATTAAAAACAAATCATTCAGTCCAATATGTCTATTTTCTTTTGTTACCTGTGCCTTTTGTGTCATATACAAGAAATCACTGCCAAACCAACATCATGAAACCCTTGCCCTATGGGCTTCCCTGGCGGCTCAGAGGTTAAAGTGTCTGCCTCCAATGTGGGAGACCTGGGTTTGATCCCCGGGTCGGGAAGATCCCCTGGAGAAGGAAATGGCAACCCACTCCAGTATTCTTGCCTGGAGAATCCCATGGACGGAGGAGCCTGGTAGGCTACAGTCCAGGGGTTGCAAAGAGTCGGACATGACTGAGCGACCTCACCTCACCTCACCTCATGTTTTTCCACAGGTTTTATTATTTTAGCTTTTGTATTTAGTTCCTTGATTCATTTTTGTCTTAGAATCTGCCTGCCAACGCAGGAGACACAGGAGATGTGGGTTTGATTCCTGAGTCAGGAAGATCCCCTGGAGAAAAAAAATGGCCACCCACTCCAGTATTCTTGCCTAGAAAACCCCGTGGACAGAGGTGCCTGGTGAAATACAGTTCATGGGGTCCAAGAGCTGGACACGACTGAGAACGCACACACATGCACGCTATTGGATTACTGTAGTTTTGTAGTTAAATTTGCTTGTTGACTCTGTATCCTGCCACTTTGCTGAATTCATTTACTAGTTCTAACAGTTTTTTTCTTTTGTGTGGAATCTTGAAGATTTTCTACATATAAGATCATATCAGGAAAAAAACAACAATCATTTCTTCCTTTTCAATTTGGATGATTTTTATTTCTGTTTCTTGCCTAACTTCTCTGGCTAGATCTTCAGTACTATGTGGAGTCGAAGCAGTGAGTATGGACACTGCCTGTTTTTGATCTTAGGGGAAAAGCTTTTAGTCTTTCACCACTGAGTATATTGTTTGCTATAGATTTTCATATATGAATTTTATTATGTGAAAATACTTTCCTTCTCTTTCTAGTTTATACAATGTTTTCTTTTTGACACAAAATGGTGCTGTATTTTGTCAAATGCTTTTCTGTAGCAATTGAGATTATCATGTGTATTTCGTTCCTTCCTTCTGTCAAGGGGGTGTAATACAGTGATTTGTTTTAGTATGTTGAACCAAGCTTGAATTCCAGGAATAAACTGCACTTGGTAGTGGTGTATAATCCTCTTAATATGCTGCTGAGTTTGGTTTGGTAGTTTCTTGAGGATTTTTACATCAGTGTTCACAAGGGATATTGGTCTGTAGTTTTATTCTTTTGTAGTGTCCTGAATGGCTTTCATATTAAGGTATGCTGGGCTCATAGAATAAGTTAGGAAATGTTCCCTTCTCTTTTTTTAAGTTTGAGAAGTACAGATAGTAGTTACTTAAATGTTTGCTAGAATTTGCCAGTGAAACCATCAGGTACAGGACTTTTCTTTAAGAGTTTAAATTGCAGATTGTATCTCCTTAGTTATAGGTTATTCAGATTTTCTATTTCTCCATGATTTAGTCTTGGTAGATTTTGTTCTTCTAGGAATTTATCCATTTCATTTAGGTTATCCAAGTTTTTGGTGTACAACTGTTCACTGTACTTTTTTACAATCCTTTTCATTTCCACAGAATTGGTAGTAATGGCCTCACTTTCACTTCTGATTTTAGTAATTTCAGTCTTCTACTTCTTTTCCTTAAAAAAATAGTCCACATAACTAAAGGTTTATTAACTCTGTCAATCTTTTTGAAAAAAATCAACTTTTCACTTCATTATTGTCTATGCTGTCTTCCCATTCTTTATTTAGCTTTTTTCTTCTGTAAGCTATATTATTTTCTTTGAGTTTAGTTTGTTGTTCTTTTTCTATTTCTTCATGTTGTAAAAGTATGTTGTTGATTTATTTCTTTTTTTTTTTTAATACAAGCCTTTTTAGCTGTAAAACTCCTCCTCAGCACCACTTCTGCCGGTCCCCTTAAGTTTGGTACTTTTTTCAATTTAGCTATTATGAATGATGCTGCAGTGAACACGAGAGTGCAAATATCTCTTAGAGATACTTATTTTAGTATCTGGATACATACCCAGAAGTGGGATTTCTAAATCATAAGAATTAAGTATTTTGAAGTCATTTAATTTCTAGTGGACATTTAAAGGACTTTCTGGAATACAGCCTAGTAAATGGCAAGAGACCAACACAGCCTAAATAAAAGTCAAACAGAACAGAAAAGAGTATTTCATTTGCTGTGATGGAAGTGTCAGGAGTGAAAAGAGTTAAGAGGTACAATGAGGAGAATAAATGTGCATCATAAACGGAATGTTGGGCTTATACATACCTGCATATCTAACTAGGTCCTATGATGATTTGTAAGGCAGCACAGAGCAGCAAGGCAAGATGTTGAAAGAATGTTGGACTATGAAGCTCAAAGAAATACGACTGGGTGAATTGGCATTTGTTTTTTTTTAACTCTTTAATATAAAAGATTAATTGGAAACTGAAAATAAAAGTATAGAGTAGGTCTATATACATGTTCCAGTTTCCTCTAATGATAACATTTACAACTATTGTTGTTGCTCAGCCACTAAATCATGTCTCATTCAGGCTCTTGGTTGGATGACCGATTTTTTAAATTATATCTTTGATGTCTTGGGTATTACATTTTAAGACTCCAGATCTTACTGAAATCATGCATTTTAAAAGGCCTTTTCTGAGACTGTGTTGGTGTGGGGTTGGGGGTACCACCTAAGTCAGGTGGGGAAGGAAGTGCAGGTGCCCTGGTGGGCCTTCACTGACACCCTGGCGGAGAACGACGGCCCGTGATTGTTGGGAGAGAACAGGAGTTCAGGCTCCTCACGTAGCTCTCCACTGATACCCCACTGGCTTCCTGGTTTGGGGAGGGAGAGGCAGATGTTACTGCTCCCCATATGACCTCCACAGGAGGGTTACCACTGGAAGGTGTAAGGGTGGTGGGATTTGTTACTAGAGGAAGGTGGTACGTCCTGGCGTCCTATTTGGCCCTTTCTAATCCCACTCTGGTGAGAAAGAGAAAGAGGGAGACTCACTATTTCTGGGTGAGGTGAAAATTCAAGCTCTCAGCATGGTCTGTACTGACCCTGGTGGGAGGCTGTGTGGTCTCTAAGTCATGTCCAACTCTTTGTGACCCCATGGACGGTAGCCTACCACACTTCTCTGTCCACAGGACTTCCCAGGCAAGAGTACTGGAGTGTTTTGCCATTTCTTCTCCATGAGATCTTTTTGACTCAGGGACTGAATCTACATCTCCTGCTTGGCAGGTGGTTCTTTACCTGAGGCTCCTGGGAAGCTCCCTGGCGGGAAGAGAGGGGCTAACTACTGCTAGGTGATGATTAAAACACCAGTTTTCCACGTAGCCTTCTCTGAAACCACCATGGTAGAAGGGCACAGCCGGAGTGTTTAACTCCTTCTTAAGGCCTCTGATTCTTCCAGAGAGTAATATCCACTGTCACTATGTAGGGATTTTTCTCACAGTGGTAACAGAAGTAGTGAAAGAGGCAGTAGGGAGCATAATAGCAGTTAACACGAGCACTTAACAATGTGAGATACCAATGCTAATGGCTTCACACAGTCCATCTCACTTATCCAAGCCAGGCTTCGGCAATCCGTGAACCGTGAACTTCCAGATGTTCAAGCTGGTTTTAGAAAAGGCAGAGGAACCAGAGATCAAATTGCCAACATCCGCTGGATCATCAAAAAAGCAAGAGTTTTCCAGAAAAACATCTATTTCTGCTTTATTGACTATGCCAAAGCCTTTGACTGTGTGGATCACAATAAACTGTGGACAGTTCTGAAAGACATGGGAATACCAGACCACTTGACTTGCCTCTTGAGAAACCTGTATGCAGGTCAGGAAGCAACAGTTAGAACTGGACATGGAACAACAGACTGGTTCCAAATAGGAAAAGGAGTACAAGGCTGTATACTGTCACCCTGCTTATTTAACTTCTATGCAGAGTACAT
>SJYQ01009231.1:12557-34301 GCA_006410935.1 Redunca redunca
ATATTTTATTAGTTAATTACTTTAAGGATGGTAATAAACAAAGAAATGCAAATTATAACTTGTCTAAAACATGGAAGAAATATAAATATTCAAGATATACCTACACTTCACATTTAAGTGGAAATAGATAAGGTGGTCTTGTACTCCCATCTCTTGAAGAATTTTCCACAATTTGTTGTGATCCACACAGTCAAAGTTTTTAACATAGTCAATGAAGCAAAAGTAGATGTTTTTCTGGAATTCTCAAGCTTTTTCTGTGATACAACAGATGTTGGCAATTTGATCTGTGTTTCGTCTGCTTTTTCTAAATTCACCTTGAACATCTGGAAGTTCTTAGTTAATGTACTGTTGAAGCCTAGCTTGGAAAATTTTGAGCATTACTTTGCTAGCATATGAGATGAGTGCAATTGTGCAGTAGTTTGAACATTCTTTGGCATTGTCTTTCTTTGAGATTGAAATGAAAACTGACCTTTTCCAGTCCTGTGGCTGAGTTTTGCAAATATTCTGTTATACAAAGTACAGCACTTTTCAGTTCAGTTCAGTACTTTAACAACATTGTAATCAAGTTATTTAGTACTTTATTTTAACCTGATGGTGTTAATAACACTGAGACCAATACCAAATATGTGGTATGATCACTAAACAATTGAGGCAATAAAATCAGCTATTTATGTTACATTCAAATAGAGTGAAATCCCCAACCTGTGAAAAGTTTTACCTCTCTCTCTTTCTCTCTCTATATATCTATATCTATATCATCTATCTATGTATTTGTACATATATATATATATAGTGTGTGTGTGTGTGTGTGTGTGTGTGTAACTGTTCATTTGTTAAGTCATGTCTCACTCTTTGTGACCCCATGGACTACAACAAGCCAGACTTTTCTGTCTTTCACACCTCCCAGAGTTTGCTCAAATTCATGTTCATTGAGTCAGTAATGCCTTCACTTAAATGACTAGCCTCTTAGCAGAAAGACTTGTAAACCCAGTTCCTGCTCTCTTTTCATGTAGTCTCAGTATCTCTACACATGTTCTTTCTATAAGCTAACTGAACCTTTCACACAGGAACTGAAAGCTTCAGGAAGGAAGTCTTACAGACTGGTAGGAAGAACATGTGCAGAAATACTGGTACAATGTTCATTCTGCCATATGTTTTCAGGCAAAGCAGTTACAGAGAGCACTCAGATTGAAAGGGAAGAAAGAATGAATACATCATGTGACTGGAGAATCTTCAAAGATACCACTACACTCTGTCATAGTGACCCATCTATATTTACTGGCATGAATATGAGTTTTATGTTCAGTAAAACAATATCTTGAATTTTCCATATAAAACCAGCCACAGAAATCAAAACTCAGTCAAAATCATGTAGAGAAGAAGAATTAGCCAGCAGGGCTGTTCATGTCACTGCATTATAAAATCATGAGATGTAATAAAATAGTTGTTTTATTTCACCTGCCAAACAAACAAATCAGAGCAGTGGCCAGATTCATGCAAGCTTTTTGTTCTTCCATCTTCATTATGAAACTTCTACACATGACTGTCCACATGAATGGCAACACGCCAGCTATCATATTTGGATCTTGTTACTATGAAAGAGAAAAAAGCAAAATTCAGAATGTGCACCTTTCATGATGTTATAAGCAAACTTTTGAAAATATAACTTATTTTCCCCATGTGGTAATATGAGCAAATATTTTTGCATTTCTGCATTTAGATCTTTTTGACCAAGTTTTGCTGAAACTTGAGAGCTAGACCAAAAGAGTGAGACTTACACATATTAATTTAAAACGATATAGAAGCCATATCCCAGGCAGTGCTCCTTCGATACACATTTTAATGGGAGCTCCACAGTTTTGACACATCCAAAGGGAAAACAAAACTCAAGGATTCTAGGGTAGCTCTATGCCACCTCAAAGAGCATCCAACAGAAGAATGGGGAGGCCTGAACAGTCCCCACACGACACCCTCTGGACAGAATTTGAAGGAAAAACTTGAAAGCTACAAGGAGTATGAGATGCAGTCAGACATGGGTTTAAAGATTCATCTTTCATGCAGCATTGTGATCTGGGATAATAAGCCCTGAGCCTTTGGGGTAGGAGCAGTCTAGGGGACTGCCAGGGGACTAACCCTTGTGAGTATCAAATAGTGAGAATTCACACAAAGGAAACAACTAGAATATAAGATCTGGCATCACCCAACCACCAGTAGTATCCTGTGCAGAATGCCTCATCTAAACAACAAACAAAACAAAAATACTAACCTAATCACCAGAAGACAAGATTACCACCTTATTCAGCCTTGCCCATCAGAGGAAAAACAAACAAACATACCAAAAAAAAAAGAAAAAGAAAGAAACTCTACACAAATCTCACAAACCACAGGAGCAACCTTAGGAGGGCAGAAGCCAAAAGAAAGAAAGAATTCAACCTTGAAGCCTAGGAAAAAGAGACCTCAAATCCAATAAGTTAAAAAATAATAATAGTGAAAAGCAGAGAAATACTACACAAATGAAGGAACAACTAAAAACACAGAAGTCCAAATAATGAAGAGGAAATAGGCAAGTTACCTGAAAAAATACAGAATAATGATAGAAAAGATGATTGAAAACAAAATGGAGAAAATGCAAGAAACAATTGACAAAATCTAGAAGAATTAAAGAATAAACATACAGACCCAAACAACACAATTACTGAAAGTAAAAATACTCTAGAAGGAATCAATAGCAGAATATCTGAAGAATAATGAATCAGTGATCTGGAAGATAAAATGGTGGAAATAACTTCTGAAAAGCAGAATAAAGTAAAAATTATGAAAAGAAATGAGGATAGTCTCAGAGATCTCTGGGAAAATATCAGATGCACCAACATTCAAATTATAGGGGTCCCAGAAGAAGAGACAAAGAAGGGTATGAGAAAATTTTTGAAGAGATTATAGTTGAAAAGTTCCCCAACATGGAAAAGGTAATAGTCAACCAAGTTCAAGAGGGGCAAAGAGTCCCACACAAGATAAACCCAAGGAGAAACACACCAAGACACATACTATTCAAACTAACAAAGTCTAAACACAAATAAAGAATATTAAAAGCAGCAAGGAAAAAGCAACAAGTAACATACATGGGTAACCCCATATGCTTAACAACTGATCTTTCAGAAGAAACTCTGCAAGGCAGAAGGGAACAGCAGCATATATTTAAAATACAGAAAGGGAAAAATCTATAGCCAAGATTACTCTACGTGGCAAGGTTCTCATTCAAAATTGATGGAGAAATCAAAAGCTTTCCAGACAAGCAAAAGTTAGAATTCAGTACCAACAAACCAGCTTTACAACAAAAGTTAAAGGGACTTATATAGTCAAGAAATACAAAAGAAGAAGAAGAAAAAAAAAGCCACTACAAAATCAACCCTGAACAATTGAGAAAATGGCCACAGGAATTCATATATCAATAATTACTTTAAATGTAAATGGATAAAATGGTCCAACCAAAAGACATGGACTGGGTGAATGGATACAAAAACAAGACCCATATATATGCTGTCCACAAGAAACCCATTCAGACCCAAAGACACATATAGACTGAAAGTGGGAGGTTGGAAATATATATTCCAGGCAAGTCAGAAGCAGAAGAAAGCATGAGTAGCAATCCTCATATCAGAAAAATAGACCTTAAAATAAATAATATTACAAGATGTAAGGAAGGACACTACATAATGATCAGGGATCAATACAAGAGGAAGACATAGCAATTGTAAATATCTATGCACCCAACATAGGAGCACCTCAATGCATAAGACAAATACTAACAGACATAAAAGGAGAAATTGTCAGTCGCACAATAATAGTAGAACACTTTAACACCACACTCACACCAATGGACAGATCATCAAAACAGAAAATGAATAAGAAAACACAAGTCTTAAATGATACATTAGATGAGATGTATCTCATTGATAACTTCAGGACATTCCATCCAAATGCAGAAGAGTACACTTTTTTCCTTTTTTGGGGTGTCAGTTCTAGAAGGTCTTATAGGTCTTCATAGAACTGTTCAACTTCAGCTTCTTCTGCATTGCTGGTTGGGGCATAGGCTTGGATTAACGTGATATTGATTGGTTTGCCTTGAAAAAGAACAGAGACCATTCTGTCATTTTTGAGATTGCATCCAAGTACTTCATTTCAGATTCTTTTGTTGACTATGCCTACTCCATTTCTTTTAAGGGATTCCTGCCCACAGTAGTAGATACAATGGTCATCTGAGTTAAATTCACCCATTCCAGTCCATCTTAGTTTACGGATTCCTAGAATGTCGATGTTCAATCTTGTCATCTCCTGTTTGACCACTTCCAATTTGCCTTGATTCATAGACCTAACATTCCAGGTGCATATGCAATATTGTTCTTTACAGCATTGAACACCAGTCTCATTCACAACTGGGTGCTGATTTTGCTTAGGTTCCATCCCTTGAGTCTTTTTAGTTATTTCTCCACTGATCTACAGTAGCATACTGGGCACCTACTGACCTGGGGAGTTCATCTTTCAGTGTCCTATCTTTACGCTTTTTCATACTCTTGATGGGGTTCTCAAGGCAAGAATACTGAAGTGGTTTGCCATTCCCTTTTCCAGTGGACCACATTTTGTCCTTTTCATTATGCAAGACCAGAATTCAAAAGTAGGAAGTCAAGAAACACCTGGAGTAACAGGCAAATTTGGCCTTGGAGTACAGAACGAAGCAGGGCAAAAGGCTAATAGAGTTATGCCAAGAGAACACACAGGTCATAGCAAACACCATGTTCCAACAACACAAGAGATGACTCTACACATGGACATCACCAGATGGTTGACACTGGAATCAGATTAATTATATTCTTTGCAGCCAAAGATGGAGAAGCTCTATACAGTCAGCCAAAACAAGACCAGGAGCTGACTGTGGCTCAGATCGTGAACTCCTTATTGCCAAATTCAGACTGAAATTGAAGAAAGTGGAGAAAACCACTAATCATTCAGATATGACCTAAATCAAATCCCTTATGACTATACAGTGGAAGTGAGAAATAGATCCAAGGGACTAGATCTGATAGACAGAGTGCCTGAGGAACTACAGATGGAGGTTCATGACATTGTACAAGAGGCAGGAATCAAGACCATTCCCAAGAAAAAGAAATGCAAATAACCAAATTGGCTGTCTAAGGAGGCCTTACAAATAGCTCTGAAAAGAAGGGAGGAATAAAACAAAGAGGAAAAGGAAAAATATACCCGTTTGAATGCAGAATTCCAAAGAATAGCAAGGAAAGATAAGAAAGCCTTCCTCAGCAATCAATGTAAAGAAATAGAGGAAAACAATAGAATGAGAAAGACTAGAGATCTTTTCAATAGTATTAGAGATAGCAAGGGAATATTTCACTCAAAGATGGGATCAATAAAGGCCAGAAATTGTAGGGACGTAAAAGAAGCAGAAGATACTAAGAAGAGGTGGCAAGAATACACAGAATAACTACAAAAAAGAGCTTCATGACCTAAATAATCATGATGGTGTGATCACTCACCTAGAGCCAGACATCCTGGAATGTGAATTCAAGTGGGCCTTAGAAAGCATCACTACGAACAAAGGTATTAGAGGTAATGGAATTCCAGTTGAGCTATTTCAAATCTGAAGATGGTGCTGTGAAAGTGCTGCTCTCAGTATGCCAGCAATTTTGGAAAACTCAGCAGTGGCCACAGGACGGGAATAGTTCAGCTTTCAGTCCAGTCCCAAAGAAAGGCAATGCAAAAGAATGGTCAAACTACAGAACAATTGCACTCATCTCACATGCTAGTAAAGTAATGCTCAAAATTCTCCAAGCCAGGCTTCAGCAATACATGAACCATGAACTCCCTGATGTTCAAGCTGGTTTTAGATAAGGCAGAGGAACCAGAGATCAAATTGCCCACATCCAGTGGATCATTGAAAAAGCCAGAGAGTTCCAGAAAAACATCTATTTCTGTTTTATTGACTATGCCAAAGCCTTTGACTGTGTGGATCACAATAAACTGTGGAAGATTCTGAAAGAGATGGGCATACCAGACCACCTGACCTGCCTCTTGAGAAACCGATATGCAGGTCAGGAAGCAACAGTTAGAACTGGACATGGAACAACAGACTGGTTCCAAATAGGAAAAGGAGTGCGTCAAGGCTGTATATTGTCACCCTGCTTATGTAACTTATATGCAGAGCACATCATGAGAAAACTGGGCTGGAGGAAGCACAAGCTGGAATCAAGATTTCCAGAAGTATCAATAACCTCAGATATGCAGATGACACCACCCTTATGGCAGAAAGGGAAGAACTAAAGAGACGCTTGATGAAAATGAAAGAAGAGACTGAAAAAGTTGGCTTAAAGCTCAGCATTCAGAAAACTAAGATCATGGCATCTGGTCTCATCACTTCATGGCAAATAGATGAGGAAGCAGTTGAAACAGTGTCAGACTTCATTTTTCTCAGCTCCAGATGGTGATTGCAGCCGTGAAATTAAAAGACACTTACTCCTTTGAAGGAAAGTTATGACCAATCTAGATAGCATATTAAAAAGCAGAGACATTACTTTGTCGACAAACATCTGTCTAGTCAAAGCTATGGTTTTTCCAGTGGTCATGCATGGATGTGAGAGTTGGACTGTGAAGAAAGCTGAGCACAGAAGAATAGATGCTTTTGAACTGTGGTTTGGAGAAGACTTTTGAGAGTCCCTTGGACTGCAAGAGGATCCAATCAGTCCATCCTAAAGCAGATCGGTCTTGGTTGTTCATCTGAAGGACTGATGCTGAAGCTGAAACTCCAATAATTTGGCTACCAGATACAAAGAGCTGACTCATTGGAAAAGACCCTCATGCTGGGAAAGATAGAGGGCAGGAGGAGAAGGGAATGACAAAGGATGAGATGGCTGGATGGCATCCCTGACTCGATGGACATGGGTTTGAGTGGACAGTACTTTGGGTGTACTCCGGGAGTTGGTGATGGACAGGGAGGCCTGGTGTCCTTTGGTGCATGGGGTCGCAAAGCTTTGGACACGACTGAGCGACTGAAATGAACTGATACTTTCTTCTCAAGTGAACATGGTACATTCTCCAGGATAGACCACATCTTGGGTCACAAATCAAACCTCAGTAAATTTAAGAAAATTGAAATTGTAACAAACATCTTCTCTGACCACGATATGAGACTAGATATCAACTACAAGGAAAAAAAAATGTGAAAAATACAAACAGGTGGAGATTAAACAATTCGTTTCTAAATAACCAATAGGTTACTGAAGAAAGAAAAAGTGAATAAAAAAAAATGCTGGAAACAAATGTCAATGAAAACACAACTCAAACATGGGATGCAGCAAAAGTAGTTCTAAGAGGGAAGTTTACAACAATACAATCCCACATCAAGTAACAAGAAAAACATCGAATAGACAACCTAACTTTACACCTAAAACAATTGGAAAAATAAGAACAAAAAATCCAAAAGTTAGTAGAAGAAAATAAATCATGAAGATCTGAGCAGAAATAAATGAAAAAGAAATGAAAGAAACAATAATAAAGATTAATCAAAGTAAAAGCTGTTTCTTTGAGAACATAAACAAAATTGACAAACCCTAATCCAGACTCTTCAAGGAAAAAAGAGAGAGGAATCAAATCAACAAAATTAAAAATGAAAAAGTAGAGATTACAACAGACAATGCAGAGATACAAAGGATTATAAGAGACTATTTTGAACAACTATATGTCAATACAATGGATAATCTGGAAGAAATGGACAGATTCTTAGAAAAGTTCAGTTTTCCAAGACAGAACCAGGAAGAAATAAAAATTATGAACAACCCAATTACAAGCACTGAAATTGAAGCTGTGATCAAAAATCTCCCAAAATACAAAAGCCCAGGACCAGATTCCTTTTCAGGAGAACTCTATGAAACATTTAGAGAATGTTTAAAGAATGCCTATTCTTCTAAAACTCTTTCAAAAGTTACAGTGCCAGAACACTTCCAAACTCGTTTTATGAGGCCACCATCAATCTGATAACAAAACCAGTCAAAGACGACACACAAAAAGAAAACTACAGGCCAATTAGCTAACAGAATTCAGCAACATATCAAAAAACTGATACACCAGGATCAAGTTAGGTTTATTCCAGGTATGCAAGCATTCTTTAATATTCACAAATCAAGCAATGTGATATACCATATTAGCAAACTGAAAGATTAAAAACCAGATGATAATTTCAATAGCTGCAGAAAATGCCTTTGACAAAATTCAGCAGCTATTTATGATTAAAAATCTTCAAAACATGAGCATAGAAGGAATGTACCTCAACATAGCAAAGGCTATATATGATGTCTACACCAAACATTATTTTTCAATGATAAAAATCTGAAAACAGTCTCCCTAAGATCAGGAACAAGACAAAGTGTCCACTTTCACCACTATATTCAACATAGTTCTGGAAGTCCTAGCTATAGCAATCAGAGAAGAAAAAAAGATTAAAAGGATTTTTAAGAGTTGACTTATTGGAAAAGACTCTGATGCTGAGAGGGATTGGGGGCAGGAGGACAAGGGGACGACAGAGGATGAGATGGCTGGATAGCATCACTGACTCAATGTACATGAGTCTGAGTGAACTCCGGGAGTTGGTGATGGACAGGAAGGCCTGGTGTGCTGCGATTAATGGGGTTGCAAAAAGTCGGACACAACTTATCGACTGAACTGAACCGACCTGAAGATCAGAAAAGAAGTAAAGCTCTCTTTGTTTGCAGATATTCTCCAGGGGATCTTCCCGACCCAGGGATCGAACCCGGGTCTCCTGCATTCCAGGCAGACGCTTTAACCTCTGAGCCACCAGGGAAGCCCTATACTGTACATAGAAAACCCTAAAGATAGTATCAGAAAATTGCTAGAGATAATCAGTGAATTTAGCAAAGCTGCAGGATACAAAATCAATACACAGAAATCACTTGCATTTCTATACACTAATAATGAAAAATCAGGTTGAGAAATTAAGGAATCAATCCCATTCACCATTGCAACAAAAATAATTAAATATCTAGGAAAAAACTTACCTAAGTAGACAAAAGAACTGTACACAGAAAATTATAAGACACTAATGAAAGAAATCAAAGATGACATGAACAGATGGAGAGATATTCCACGTTTCTGAAGGGAAGAATCAGTACTGTAAAAATGACTATACTACCAAATGCCATCTACAGACTCAGTGCAATCCCTATTGAATCACCAATGGCATTTTTCACAGAAGTAGAGCCAAAAAATATCACAATTCATATGGGAATACAAAAGGCCCCGAATAGCCAATGCACTCTTGAGAAAGAAGAATGGAGCTGGAGAAATCAACTTCCTGATTTCAGATTGTACTAAAAAGCTATAGTCACCAAGACAGTATGGTACTGGCACAAAAACAGAAATATAGACCAATTGAAAAAATAGAAAGCCCAGAAATAAACCCATGCACCTACAGGTACCTTATTTTTGACAAAGGAGGCAAGAATATACATTGGGGCAAAGACAGCCTCTTCAGTAATTGGTGCTGGAAAAACTGGACAGCTACAGGTATAAGAACGAAATTAGAATGCTTCCTAACACCATACACAAAGATAAACTCAAAATGTATGAAAGACCTAAATGTAAGACCAAAAACTATAAAACTCTTAGCGGAAAACATAGTCAGAACACTTTGATTTTGATGACATAAATCAAAACAAGATACTTTATGACCCATGTCCTAGTGTAACAGAAATAAAAACAAAAATAAACAAATGGAACCCTATTAAACTTAAAAGTTTTTGCACAGCAAAGGAAACTATAAGCAAGGCGAAATGATAACCCTCAGGATCGGAGGAAATAATAGCAAATGAAACAAGAGACAAAGGACTAATTTCCAAAATATACAAGCAGCTCATACAACTCAATACCAGAAAAACAAACAACTCAGTCAAAAAGTGAGAAAAAGACCTAAGCAGACATTTCTCCAAAGAAGACAAACAGATGGCTAACAAACACATGAAAAGATGTTCAACATCACCCATTATTAGAGAAATGCAAATCAAAATGCAATAAGATATTACCTTGCACCAGTCAGAATGGCCATCATCAAAGTCTTCAAACAATAAATGCTGGAGAGAGTGTGGAGAAAAGGGAAAGCTCCTGCACTGTTGGTAGGAATGTAAATTGATACAGCTACTATGGAAGACGGTATGGAGATTCCTTAACAAATTTAGAAATAAAACCACCATTTGAACAAGCAATCCCACTCTTAGGCATAAACCCTGAAGAAGCCAAAATTGAAAAAGACACACATTTCCCATTGTTCATTACAGCACTATTTACAATAGTAGAACATAGAAGCAACCTAGATGTCCATTGACAGATAAATGGATAAAGAAGTTGTGGTACAGATGATAGCTTATGATGAATCATGTTGGGTTTGTGATCTCTGAAGGAAAAAAAAAAAACATAGCTTTGGGACCAACCAGGGGCCTGGCTTGATCACTTGAGAGCTTTTATTTAGCAGTTTTATTAAACTAAGAAAAGGGACACAGAAAGGTTCTGATATAGACATCAGAAAGGGGTGGAGAGTGCCCCTCTGCTAGTTTTCGGTTCAGTTCAGTGTCTCAGTTGTGTTCAACTGTTTGCAACCCCATGAACTGCAGCACACCAGGCCTCCCTGTCCATCACCAACTCCCAAAGTCCACCCAAACCCATGTCCGAGTCAGTGATGCCATCCAACCATCTCATCTGCCATCCCCTTCTCATCCTGCTCTCCATCTTTCCCAGCATCAGGTCTTTTCAAATGGGTCTGCTCTTCACATCAGGTGGCCAAAGTATTGGAGTTTCAGTTTCAGCTTCAGCATCAGTCTTTCCAATGAACACCTAGGACTGATTTCCTTTAGGATGGACTTGTTGGATCTCCTTGCTGTCCAAGGGACTCTCAAGTCTTCTCCAACACCACAGTTCAAAAGCATCAATTCTTTGGTGCTCAGATTTCATTATATATAGTTCAACTCTCACATACATACATGACCACTGGAAAGACCATAGCCTTGACTAGGCAGACCTTTGTTGTCAAAGTAATGACTCTGCTTTTTAATATGCTGTCTAGGTTGGTCATAACTTTCCTTCCAAGGATTAAGAATCTTTTAATTTCATGGCTGCAATCACCATAAGTTTGGAGTGATTTTGGAGCCCAGAAAAATAAAAGTCAGCCACTGTTACCATTGTTTTCCCATCTATTTGCCAGGAAGTGATGGGGCCAGATGCCATGATCGTTTTCTGAATGTTGAGCTTTAAGCCAACTTTTTCAGTTTCCTCTTTCACTTTCGTCAAGAGACTCTTTTGTTCTTCTTCACTTTTGCCATAATGTTGGTGTCATCTGCATAGCTGAGGTTATTGATATTTTTCCCAGCAATCTTGATTCCAGCTTGTGCTTCCTCCAGCCCAGGGTTTCTCATGATGTACTCTGCATATAAGTTAAATAAGCAGGGTGACTATATACAGCCTTGATGTACTTATTTTCCTATTTGGAACCAATCTGCTGTTCCCTGTCTAGTTCTAACTGTTGCTTCCTGACCTGCATACAGGTTTCTTAAGAGGCAGATCAGGTAGTCTGGTATTTCTATCTCTTTCAGAATTTTCCACAGTTTATTATGATCCACACAGTCAAACACTTTGACATAGTTTTAGCAAGCTTTTTTTTTTTTTGTCTTTTAGAAAGCTCTTAAACAGATAAGAGAGACACCTCAAGCCTGATGGAGTTTCACCAGGCCTCTCTCCCACAATAAGCATTTTTGAGATAGTATAGCATGAGGTGTGTCATTCCCAAACCATAAAACAATTGATATGAATACCGGTTTGTTGAGCTATTCTCAGCCTTATGTTTGAGAAAAGAAAAAAACAGAAATGTTAGTCTTAAGCAGAACCATTTTGAGGAAAGGCAAATTTCAAATCAAATACATAGTTTCATTAATATAGCATAAGAAAAACATTTCCATTGAGAAAGCTCCTTTTTATTTTGTGTGGAGAAGGAAAAAATCTGACACTTGTAATTTGTTACCTCCTGCTGTTGAAGGGAGATAAAAAAAATGTCGGACACTTAGAGCCTGTTTCCTTCCTTTGGAGACCCCTGGCCTTCTTGCCTGTTACCCTCTCACATATACACAAAGGAATATTAATCAGCCATAAAAGTAGGAACACATTTGAGTCAGTTCTAATGAGGTGGATGGAACTAGAACCTATTATACCGAGTGAAGTATGTCAGAAAGAGAAGAGTAAATATCATATTATAACACAGATATATGGAATCTAGACAAATGGTACTGAAGAATTTATTTACAGGAGAGCAATGGAGAAACAGACATAGAGAATAGACTTATGGACATGGGGAAAGGGGAGGAGAGGGTGAGATGTATGGAGAGAGAAACACGGAAACTTGTATTACCATATGTAAAATACATAGCCAATGGGAATTTGTTGTATGTCTCAGGAAACTCAAACAGGGGCTCTGTATCAACCTAGAAGGGTGGGTTTGGGAGGGAGAGGGGAGGGGGGTTCACAAGGGTGAGGATATATGTATACCTATGGGGTATATCAAGGATGTATATTGTCATCCTGCTTATTTAACTTATATGCAGAGTATATCATGAGAAACCCTGGGCTGGAGGAAGCACAAGCTGGAATCAAGTTTGCCGGGAGAAATATCAATAATCTCAGATACGCAGATGACACCACCCTTATGGCAGAAAGTGAAAAACAAAAGAGCTTATTGATGAAAGTGAAAGAGGAGACTGAAAAAGTTGGCTTAAAGCTCAACATTCAGAAAACGAAGATCGTGGCATCTAGCCCCATCACTTCCTGGCAAATAGATGGGAAAACAGTGGAAAGAGTGTCAGAATTTATTTTTCTGGGCTCCAAATTCACTGCAGATGGTGATTGCAGCCATGAAATTAAAAGATTCTTACTTCTTGGAAGGAAAGTTATGACCAACCTAGACAGCGTATTAAAAAGCAGAGTCAGTACTTTGCCAACAAAGGTCTGCCTAGTCAAGGCTATGGTTTTTCCAGTGGTCATGTATGTATGTGAGAGTTGAACTATAAAGAAAGCTGAGCAACAAAGAATTGATGCTTTTGAACTGTGGTGCTGGAGAAGACTCTTGAGAGTCCCTTGGACAGCAAGGAGATCCAACCAGTCCATCCTAAAGGAAATCAGTCCTGTGTGTTCATTGGAAAGACTGATGCTGAAGCTGAAACTCCAATACTTTGGCCACCTGATGTGAAGAGCTGACCCATTTGAAAAGACTCTGATGCAGGATTGGGGGCAGGAGGAGAAGGGGACGACAGAGCACGAGATGGTTGGATGGCATCACTGACTCGATGGACATGAGTCTGAGTGAACTCCGGGAGTTGGTCATGGACAGGGAGGCCTGGAGTGCTGCATTTCATGGAGTCACAAAGAGTCGGACACGACTGAGCGATTGAACTGAACTGAACTGAACTGAACTGATGCTGGGAAAGATTGGGCAGGAGGAGAAGGGGATGACAGAGGATGAGATGGTTGGATGGTATCACCGACTCAATGGACGTGGGTTTGGGTGGACTTTGGGAGTTGGGGATAGACAGGGAGGCCTGGTGTGCTGTGGTTCATGGGGTCACATATAGTCAGATACAACTAAGCGACTCAACTGAACTGAACTGATGGGTGATTCAAGTTAAGGTTTGACAGAAAACACAAAATTTTGTGAAGCAACTATCCTTCAGTTAAAAAATAAATACATTTAAAAAGTGCAATATAGATACTAAAGACCCCAGAGAGATTAACTGCAGATGGCTTCCCAAGTGGCACTCGTGGTAAAGAACCTGCTTGCCAACGCAGGAGGTATAAGAGACATATGTTTGATCCCCGGGTTGTTCTTTCCAGATAGGAATATGCCAAAATAGAATTTTCTGGGATATGATGTAATTGAATATATGAGTGGGTTTCCCTGGTAGCTCAGCTGGTAAAAAATACACCTGCAATACAGAAGACCTGGTTTCAATCCCTGGGTTAGGAAGATCCCCTGGAGGAGGGCATGACAAGCCACTCCAGTATTCCTGTCTGGAGAATCCCATGGACAGAGGAGCCTGGTGGGCTATAGTACATCGGGTCACAAAGAGTCGGGCATGACTGAAATGACTTAGCACACACATATTTGCTTATATTCAAAGATTTTTCAGACCAACAATCATAGAAGCATCACAAATGTGTCTTGAGCACACATCCTCATCTTCTATCTGGAGATATTTGTTGACATATCAGTGTTCAAGGAAAGATTCTGCCCATTAAGTTTCCAAGGTGATTCTCTCAGAAGGGGAAGGGTAATTTACTCTATGTAAATACTCCAAATTCAGTTTTTCGAGTGGTTGTATCCTAAAACGTAGACCTCTTATATATTTAGTTCTTTCTCTGCCCACTCCAGGGTAAAAAGTGGGTACAGAAATGACACGGATATTACTTTCTTCTAAGTAAAAGTTCAGTTCATTTCAGTCCCTCAGTCCTGTCCAACTCTTTGTGACCCTATGGACTACAGCACACCAGGCCTCCCTGTCCATCACCAACTCATGGAGTTTCCTCAAACTTATGTCCGTTGAATCGGTGCTGCCATCCAACCATCTCATCAAAACAGTCTTCTCTACTGCAGAAACCTTGTATGTGAATTCACAACATTAATTAATATGGATATTGAAAACGTAATGGATGTGTTAACCAGATATTAGCTAAAAGGTCATATCATGCTCCAAATGTGACTGAGGTATTTAGCTCAGATGCCAACATAGGCTAAAATTCTATTACTATGTAAAAAGGGGAGCATAATATTAAGACAAAACTGGCATATTTGATCACAGTAGGAGAATAGCTATCTACCACTGTTAGAAACATGATACTTCATTATGACAAAACAATCAATTTAAGCTTTACTCCTGCAATTATATCAATTTTCTGCATATCATTGATTCAAACTATACTTATCCACGTCATCCATTTTTTTTTTATACTTTGTGTATGTATGTGAATTCTTTTGATGTGTTTTCCTTCCACTTTCTGGCTTATCACTGCACCAATTAACAATCTGGTTTCATGAAATAAACCATATTTAATCAAGACATTTTTGGGGCTTTTTGTCTCTGTTTTGTATTGTTAAACACAATTTGCTAAGATTTTATTAAGAATATTGGCATCTATATTTAAACTATATTTAACTTTAGCTTTGTTTTCTCACAATATCTTCATGTGGTTTTAGTATAAGAGTAGTGTTCACTTAATTGAATGAATTGTTGCTGTGACTGTTGATCTTATGTGTCAAGTTGACCACACTAAGGGATGCCGATTCCAGTCAACATTATTTCTGGCTATGCCTGTGTGAGTATTTCTGAAAAGGATTTCAGTGTTTGATTCAGTAGACTGAGTGAAGAAATTCACCCTCAGCAATATAGGCTGACATCATTCCATCCCTTGGGACATGAATGGAGCAAAAAAATCTAAAACTGGCAAATTCTCCTTGAGCTGAGCTATCCATCTTCGCTTGCCTTCAGACATCACAGCTTCTGAATACTGGGCTTTCAAACTCCAGTACTTAACACCAGTGACCCAATTCCCAGGCCTTTGGCTTCAGACTGAATTATATCAAAAGCTTTTCTAGATTTCCAATTGTTATTCAGCCTCAAAAATAGCCACATTTTAAAAACTCTTGTGCGTGTGAAAATGATCAGATTTATATTTTAAGAAAATATATTATTTAACATGATTATCAGCATTTTTCACACCCATTTAACATTTCAGCTTATACTAGGCTTAGTTTCAGAGATTATTAATTGTCTAACAAAGCACCATCTCATCTTGCCTAGAGAAAGAAAATACTGATTTTTAGCTAGGAAATGTATCCCAGACTAAAAGACTATATTGTCACCCTCCTTTACATGTGACTATGTGACAAAGTTATGACTTAATAATTTCAAATGAAAATATTTTAAGACCTTGGTAAGGCTCCCAAAGGGGGCTGACTTGGTCAGAATGGGTCCTTCTTTGTCCTGCTCTCTCACTTTCTTCTTCAGTTATATAATTCAGATATTGTGGCTTAGTATTCACCTGGGCTTAAACCATGAAGGTGCCTTTGGGGTTGGAAGTCTTTCACCATATATTTCAATTTATTTTTGTTTTTAATTTGTGTTTAGCTGTATCTTTTTTAATCTATTCAGAATCTATGATTTTTTTCTTCCAGTTATTTTGCTATGTAATTGATATATAACACTGTGTAAGTTTAAGATATTTACCATAATGATTTGATTTGTATACATCATGAAATGATTGCCACAATAATGGTTAGTGAACCACAATCATCATATACAGATACAGAATAAAATAAATAGAGAACATTTCCTTGTGATGAGAAATCTTACAATTTTGTCTCAACAAATTTCATATGTATATACATACATAAATGTTAATCACATTAACCATGTTGTACCCTATTTGTCTTATAACTGGAAATTCATACTTTTGACTTTGTTATTGTTGTTTAGTCTCTAACTTGTGTTCAGCTTTTTTGCAAATCCACCAGGGTCCTCTGCCCGTGGGATTTCCCACGCAAGAATATTGGACTGGGTTGCCATTTTCATCTCCAGAGGTTTGTCTCAGACCCAGGAATCAGCTACTTTCATTCAATTCCCTTATCTCTCCTCACTATCTTTGGTAACTTCAAATCTAATCTCTTTTTCTGTTTGTTTGTTTTTTTCCCCTTTTGAAATGTAGCTGACCTACAACACTGTTTAGTTCTTGGTGCACAACCTAGTGATTTAATATTTCTCTACATTTCCAATGATGACCACAGTAAGTCTAATTACAATCTGTCACCATACAAAAATATATAATAGCTATCTCTACTTCCACACTGTTCATTTCATACCCATGACATTTATTTTATAATTGGAAGCTTATACCTCTTATTTCTCTCTCACCTGTTCCTCTCGTCCTCCTACCCACTCCCCTTTGGCAACCACCTGTTTGTTTTCAATATTTATGACTGGTTCTTGTTTGTAAAATATATATACACTATCACCTTTTTTTTACATATAGCAAAAAAAAAAATGAATAAAACAAATAGATTTTTTCTGTATGTATGAAGGTCCTGAAGTTGTCAAGGCAGTATGATGTTTTCATGGTGTTTTTCATCAACCAAGCTTCAATTATTCTGTGACTGACTACTGAAACCCAGGCCTTCTAGCAGAGTTTATGGAGAGAATGAAGAAAATGTAAAAGTTCTGAATTGTTGTAAATGAGGAAATATTTATTATTAAATACCATTATAATTACTACTGTATCAATATATGAGATTATAAAAAAAAACTTAGAACAATGTCAGGCAAATAGTAAGCACCATGTGAGCAACTGTTAAACAAAAATGTTGAGAATTTATCTAAGAAATCTATAGCTGTTGTCTTTATGAAAGTGAAAGTGAAGTCGCTCAGTCGTGTCTGACTCTTTGCGACCTGTGGACTGTAGCCCACCAAGCTCCTCCGTCCATGGGATTCTCCAGGCAAGAATACTGGAGTGGGTTGCCATTTCCTTCTCCTTGTCTTTATAATTGCCATAAATAGAGAGACTGTCTTTNCGCTCAGTCGTGTCTGACTCTTTGCGACCTGTGGACTGTAGCCCACCAAGCTCCTCCATCCATGGGATTCTCCAGGCAAGAATACTGGAGTGGGTTGCCATTTCCTTCTCCTTGTCTTTATAATTGCCATAAATAGAGAGACTGTCTTTCATTTAGGTATTCTAACTGATTTTGGCATGGCTAGTACAATAAATAATAAAGGAAAGACAAGCACACAACATGCACAGACAATATTTAGCAACTGAATTGCAATACAAAATGTAAAAGTACATGTAAGAAAACTACCTCAAGAAAGAAAAATTGGTAGGTTTAAATAACATCTTCTTTCAATGATACTGACACTTTGACTTACAGGAGAAGAGCCTTTCTCAGGGAAATGTCTTTGAAGCCATAAATATAATAAACTCAAGCCTTGAAAGGATATTCACAGTTGTAGCATTTTGGAGGAATAAAAAACTCTGTGTGCCATCTTTCTTTAGCTTATTTTCTATCACAAGCTCAAGCATCCAAAAAAAATAATGCTAAAACTCTTTGAATTAATTTACTTATAATTTCTTTCAAAAATTTGTTATTTACATTGATAAAAACATTTGTTGAAAACATTCAATGTTTTCTATAAAAACATTGAAAAAATAATATAATTGTTAATTATAAAGGTATTCATGGTATTTATGCTGCTGCTACTGCTAAGTCACTTCAGTTGTGTCAGACTCTGTGCAACCCCATAGACAGCAGCCCACCAGGCTCCCCCATCCCTGGGATTCTCCAGGCAAGAATACTGGAGTGGGTTGCCATTTCCTTCTCCAATGCATGAAAGTGAAAAGTCAAAGTGAAGTCATTCAGTCGTGCCTGACTCTTAGCGACCTCATGGACTGCAGCCTACCAGGCTCCTCTGTCCATGAGATTTTCCAGGCAAGAGTACTGGAGTCGGGTACCATTGCAAGATGTTCATTTTTCTAAACTGAAATTACTTCCTAAGTGCAATTTATCATTAATTTTTGTTTATGGTCTTTTAGTCAGTTTCGGTCCAAGTGACAGTGTTCATATCCAAGCCATTTTCAATTAATTTCTTCGTAAGTTTTTTTGAGACATGGTGTCAACTGATTTACTAAAGCCAACTTATATTACATCAAATGAATTAATAGTAGTTCCTAATTATATCAAATAAGTAAACTATTTTTTTCTGACAGCTTATTTTCCATCCTTTCTTCTACATTGAATTTTATTACACAGTACAGCATGTTATATTTTTCAAAATTTTTATTTTCCTAAATATGCAGTTGTTGAAAATAATTTGTGTTGATCATTAACAAAATTTTGCCACTCTCTGTTAACAAGATCCAATTTTTTTTCAAATATTCAAAATTTAGTGAATTTAAGATATTTGCAACCTAGACCCTAACTCAAGAGGGAAATTGCAGTTGTTATAGTCTAATTATGAAATTCAATTCCACTTGGTGGGAAAAAATATCTAAAAGCACATGGGATAATTCGGGCAATATTTCTAAAGGGAAGTATATTGATAATATTCTTGGGAATTTTCCTTGTTTTTTTATAGGATTTACTACTCTCCTGACTAGAGAGACAAGTATACAGATGATTTAAGTTATGCATGTGGTTGCAGTAGTTTTTCTTGAGACCTAGAGAATAGTTACATAGAAAAAACATACTGAAAAGTGCAATTTGAAAAAAGAAAGAAATTAGAACTCTGAAAATAATGTTGAGCCTTTGTTATTGATAATAAAACATTCTGATTTCCAGAATGTTGACATTGCTTAAACTAATTTTATTTAGATTTTTGTTATTAAAGCTATGTGCATGTTCAGTTGCTCAGTTGTGTCCAACCCTGTCAGTCTCCTCTATCTACGGAAATTTCCGGGCAAGAATACTGAAGTAGGTTGCCATTTCCTCCTCCAGGGGATCTTCCTGACCTAGGAGTCAAGCATATGTTCCCTGCATTGAAAGGCAGATTCCTTATCATTGTGGCACATGGGAAACCTGATATGAGGCTGACTATATTTTAAATATACTGTGGTAAAATATTTTTTACAATAAATTTGTCCACAGAAATATTATTCTACAGGGTAAAAATTTCTCAGAAAAAGACAAAACACACACACTAAGTTATCTACAATAGCATAACAGTTTTTATTGAGCTCGTTTCAAAAGTCTATAGGTTTAATCATTTTGTAAAACTTTTGTAATATAAAGATCTAATAAAATATTATAAACTTTTTTTTCTCTTCTTAATTGACAAAGTTGACTTACAGCATTATATTGGGTTTAGGTTTACAATGTAGTAATTTGCTATTCTTACAGATTATACTCAGTATAAAGTTATAAAATATTGGTGGTACTCTGTATGTTGTAAATTGCGTTCTTGTAACTTATTTACTTTACACCTGTTAATTTGTAGGTCTTAACCGTTTTCACCTATTGTGCTCTTCCCCTCAACACTCTGGCAATCACCAACCTGTTTTTGGTATCTGTGAGTCTATTTGTCTTCCTTTGTTTAATTCCTTGGATTTCGCATATAAGTGAAAGCATACAGATTTTGTCTTTCTCTGTTTGATTTATTTTACAATTCATAACACCCTCTAAAGTCATCCGTGTTGTCACAAAGGGCAAAGCTTCAGTCATTTCTTACTTCTGAGTAATATTCTATTTATACATATTTATATACATTTGCCTACTAGAGATCCAGGTTTGATCCCTGAGTTGGGAATATCCCTTGGAGGTGGGAATAGCTCCACCTTGGCTCAACTGATCGATGTAGTGTGGTCTTGCTCTCTAGGGTTGAGCCTAAGCCGAGCCGGACGAGGGACAGGCATTCCCGGTGAACGTGTCCCTTCTTCTCTGTCTGTCCACTGGGCCCCTCGCCTGTCTTTCCCCCTGACTGTCGGGGAGGGTGAGGAAGGCAGGGGTTGGGGGCAGCCTCTAGCCCTGGCCTTCAGTCTCCTGTCCCCTGCCTCAGGGCGTCAGAGGGACCATTGGTCTCCTGACACAGCAGATGCTCTCGCTTCGCCTTCTCGGCGTGTGCCCTGCGAACCGCCCTCCCCACAGTGGGGAGGGCTTTGCCTCTGCCCCCGCTGCTTTGAAGTTGGACTTCCTTGATGGCTCAGAGGGTAAAGCTTCTGTCTACAATGAGGGAGACCTGGGTTCGATCCCTGGGTCAGGAAGATTCCCTGGAGAAGGGAATGGCAACCCACTCCAGTACTCATGCTTAGAAAATCCCATGGAGGAAGGAGCTTGGAGCAGGCTACTGTCCATGGGGTCGCAGAGTTGAGTATGACTGAGCAACTTCACTTCACTTCACTTTCTTTCCAGTATTCTTGCCTAGAGAATTCCATGGACAGGAGAACTTGGCAGGCCACAGAGCACAAGTTTGCAGAGTTGAGCATGACTGAGTGGCTAACACTTTGACTTTCATATATACATGTATATTTATATACATGATGTTGAGCATCTTATCATGTGCATGTTAACCCTCTAAATGTCTTCTTTGGAAAAAAAAATATATATGCATATATTCCTTATTCATCTGTTGATATGTAAATCATCTTGGATATGTAATAATGCTTTAGGATGCATATATCTTTTAAAATTAGTGTTCTCATTTTCTCCAGATAAATACCCTGAAGTGGAATTATGGAATTATACAATACTTCTATTTTTAATTACTTTGAGGAAGGGCCATACTATTTTTATGGTGGCCGCATCAGTTTACAATTCCACCAACAGTGCATGAGTTCATTTGTTCTCCTCATCTTCAGCAACACATTATTTATTATCTTTTTGCTGGTAGTCATTCTAACCAGTGTGAGATGGTACCTCATTATTATTTTGATTTGCATTTCCCTGATAATTAGTGATGTTGAGCATCATATCATGTGCCTGTAAACCCTCTGTATGTCTTCTTTGGAAAAATACCTTTTCAGGTTCTCTGATCATCTTTTTATTCAGATTGTGTTTCTGTGTGTGTGTGTCTTTTTTTTTTAATACTGACTTGTATGAGTTCTTTATATATTTTGGATATTAATTTTTTTATCAAACTTATTTGAAAATATCTTGTC
>SJYQ01009231.1:43945-58003 GCA_006410935.1 Redunca redunca
AGTGTTATATTATCTATAATCTATAAAATTATTGAATCATTTAATTCTATATCTGTAATGAATATAACATAGTAAGTCAATCTTGCTTTAATTTTAAAAACATAGACAAGTATTTTACACCATGAAACCAAAAAACGAATACTTTGGGGCGGATCATAAACTGAAATGTAAAACCTCAAACCATAAGATGTCCAAATGAACACACAAGAGAAAAACACAGTTAGCTAAACATATCACAAATATTGCCCATAAAAATATGATAAATTATGCTTCATCAAAATAAAAAAAAATCTATTTGAAAGACAGTTCCAAGATTATGAAAAGATTAGCCACTAACTGGAAATATATGAAAATCAAATATTCAACTCATGACATGAAAACCACTCATATGAACACTACTCAAGCTCAATAATAGAACAAATATAAAGAGATTGAATGGTTAAAGCAGGACTTAACCAGAGAAGATATTTCAATAGCAACTAAGCTCTTGTAAAGATGCTCGCCATCATGATTCTTTAAGGAAATGCAAATGAATCCCCAGAGATGCTACTGCATAACTTTTAGGATAGTTACAATTTTAAAAGACTGACTATACTAAGAGAGCATGTATTTAAAACTCTCACAGACTGCTGAAAGAAATGCAAATTTAAATAAGAAAATGTTTGAGATCAGTTGCCTGTTCTTAAAAAATTAAACATATACCTACTATATGATCCAGTCATTCATTTCTAAGCTTATGTAAGAGAAATAAAAACATAGATATACAAAACTTGCATAAAGATAACGTTCATAACAATTCTTTAGTAATAGCCCAATACTGGAAACAGCCTGATACTGGAAAACAACTGTTAAAACAGTCAATTGGTCCAAAAACTACGGTATACACACATAATGAAGCAATATTTAGCCATAAAAGGGTGAGCAAATGACACACTACTGCACTGATGAATCTCAAAATAATTTTGCTGAGTGAAAATAAAGAATGCACACTGTATGATTTCATTGATGTAAAATTCTAGAAAATGCAGATGAGTCTATAATGAAAATAAACATGTTAATAATTACCTTGACGCAGGATAGGGAGGAATTAAAATAGGATATGGGAAGTATTTGAAAAATCTAGATGTATTCATTATCTTCCAGGGATTCTGGATGGTAGAGTCTGATTGTAATGCAGGAGACCCAGGTTCAGTCCCTAGGTTGGGAAGATCCCCTGGAGAATTCATGGCAACCCACTCCAGTATTCTCGCCTAGAAAATCCCAATGATGGAGGAGCCGGGAGGGCTAGAGTTCATGGGGTCGGACACGATTGAGCAACTAACATACACACACGTTCATTATCTTCCTTTAGGCATTGATGATTACAATGTGTAAATATATGTCAAACTTTTAAAACTGTACACTTTTTCAAGTCATTGTATGTCAAAATCAACCCCCTAAAAATAGATTGGCGTGTAAACTGAAGAAATTTTCTAAGCAGTATGAAAGTAACCAGTTAAACTATATTTTCATCACCAAATATATCATTATAATTGTAAAAAAACTTCAGAACATTTTTAACAAATTTGTATATTTATAGATACATATGCTAAAAAGCGTGAAATCAAAAAAGGTCAATAACTTTAAAAGTGCCACAACTGAAATAAAATTAATTTAAATTTTAAATTCATGAAATAAAATTACCCAAGATCATTAAAATATGTTCATCAGGAAAGAAACTGATTATGATTGTGTTAGAGAAAACATATGAGTTAAATGGTACCTAATTTGGATCTCACATCATAGCTAGGTAAATTAGTTAAACAAATAAAACTTGGAAAATGTAATGTGTTAATGAAATTGCAGGTGGGCTTTTCTAATGCTTAACAGTGTTAATATTCATGTCATATTGGTACATTCTGTCAATATAACAAATAAAGATGAATAATATGCTTAAACCAAACAAAGCTTTTATTGTCTTCTCTTTGATACAGATATATCTGCAAGTATAATAAATAAAATAATCAATCATATAAACACTTTCTCTAAAATGAGACTGAAGAGCAGAATATTATGAAGAAAAATAATTTAAATAATGTTTAACAGAAATTCAAACTCTCTACCAGACATTTTGCTAACGGTTAGGGAGTCAAGCAAATATATATACATCCTGATCTTGAGGATCTGATTTTCTAGTATTTCTCTGAAAGTTATTATAGTTTTTAGATATAGATTTATAAAATTTGTATGATAGGAAATTATAAGCAACTTCAGGAGAACTTCTCAGTTGCAAACCATATTTTTTTTCATTTTATTTTAAAAATTTCACTGGAGTATAGTTGATTTACAATGTTGTATTAGTTCCAGGTGTACAATAAAGTGAATCATTTATACATAAACATTTATCCATTCTCTTTTAGATTCTTTGCCCATATAGGTCATTACAGTGCATTGAGAGAGTTCCCTTTGCTATCAGTTCAGTTCGGTTCAGTTCAGTTGCTCAGTCCTGTCTGACTCTTTGTGACCCCATGAATTGCAGCACACCAGGCCTCCCTGTACATCACCAACTCCCAGAGTTCACTCAGACTCACATTCATCGAGTCGATGATAGCATCCAGCCACCTCATCTTCTGTCGTCCCCTTTTCCTCCTGCTCCCAATCCCTCCCAGCATCAGAGTCTTTTCCAATGAATCAACTCTTTGCATGAGGTGGACAAAGTATTGGAGTTTCAGCTTTAGCATCAGGGCTGATCTCCTTCAGAATGGACTGGTTGGATCTCCTTGCAGTCCAAGGGACTCTCAAGAGTCTTTTCCAACACCACAGTTCAAAAGCATCAATTCTTCACTGCTCAGCTTTCTTCACAGTCCAACTGTCACATCCATACATGACCACTGGAAAAACCATAGTGTTGACTAGATGGATCTTGATTGACAAAGTAATGTCTCTGCTTTTCAACATGCTGTCTAGGTTGTTCATAACTTTCCTTCCAAGGAGGAAGCATCTTTTAATTTCATGGCTGCAGTCACCATCTGCAGTGATTTTGGAGCCCCAAAAAGAAAGTCTGACACTGTTTCCACTATTTCCCCATCTATTTGCCATGATGTGATGGGACCAGATGCCATGATCTTCATTTTCTGAATGTTGAGCTTTAAGCCAACTTTTTCACTCTCCTCTTTCACTTTCATCAAGAGGTATTTTAGTTCCTCTTCACCTTCTGCCATAAGGGTAGTGTCATCTGTATATCTGAAGTTATTGATATTTCTCCCAGCAATCTTGATGCCAGCTTGTGTTTCTTCCAGCCCAGCACTTCTCATGATGTACTCTGCATGTAAGTTAAATAAGCAGGGTGACAATATACAGCCTGACGTACTTGCACAATATGTCTGTATTATGTATTTTATATATAGTAGTTTCAATCCCAATGTCCAAATTTATCTTTCCTTGCCCATTTCCCATCTGGTAATCTTAAATTTGTTTTTTTCTTTAACATCTGTGAATCTATTTCTATTAGTAAATAAGTTCATTTGTATCAGTTTTTTTTTAAGATTCCATATATAAATGGGGCTTCCAAGATGGCACCAGTGGTAAAGAATCTGCCTGCCAATGCAGGAGATGTATGAGACACGGGTTTGATTCCTGGGTCAGGAAGATCTCTTGGAGGAGGAAATAGTAACCCACTCCAGTATTCTTGCCTGGAGAATCCCATGGCCAGATGAGCCTGGAAGACTGTGGTGCATAGGGACACAAACGGACATGAGTGAAGCAACTTAGCATGCACACACACACACACAAGTGATAACATATGATATTTATCTTTCTCCGTCTGACTTACTTCACTCAGTATGACAATCTCTATACCCATTCATGTTGCTGCAAATCACACTATTCCATTCTTTCTTATGGTTGAGTAATATTCCACTGTATATACATACAGAGCTGCAAAGTAAATGTAAAGTGTTCTAAAAGATCTCTCAATAAAATGTCCTGAAACAAATACCCAAGTAAGAATTAATCATGTTAATTTTGACTTTCTTTTTGTACTTTATAATAATAGAGTGCAGTTACTTCAGAAAGAGTTAAATTATAGACACTGTTTTACATTCTAATAAAATAAATGATTTGGGGTCATAACACAGGTAAAAATAACAAACCAAAAAATATAACTTTTCTTATTAATACTGATTTTTTGTTATATGAATGTATACTTACTTGACTTTTTTGAAAGATAGAGTTCTAGGGACTGGTAAAATTGCCGTTTCCAACACGTGTGTTTTTTAAGTTTTCTCAAAGTCTGAATTATAATACATAGCTTGAATAATGCTGAAGTTGAATATTGCTATTTTTCCCAATTTTAATGCAACAATTAACTATATTTGAACTGTAATTTATTTATATTTTTTCAGTATAAAAATCCAAAAGGAAATCAGTGAAGTGTTGCCTTCTCCTTTGTATACTAGAGCTATTCCTCACCAAAAACAACTGTCCCAAATTTTGTGTAAAGTATTCCACGAATATTTTATTTATTTATATATAAATCTCTGCTATTTTAAATGTGTACTTTTTCTTATTTTTAATTAGTAAGACATTTTTAAATTTTAGATTTAGAGAAAATTGAGCAGAGAATTTCCATTTGCTACATACTATCACTTCAGCACATTTTTCCCTAAAAAAAAAAAAATCTTAATTTGATATGATTTATGTATTACAGTAAAGACACAAATATGTATATGTTACTGATAATTAAATTTCATAATTTATACTAGGGTTTACTCCTTGTGTTTTGCTTTCTATTGGTTTTGATAAATATATAATGTCACATATCCACACTTATAGGCTTCCCTGATAGCTCAGTTGGTAAAGAATCTGCCTGCAGTGTTGGGGACCTATGTTCAGTTTCTGGGTTGGGAAGATCCCCTGGAGAAGGAATTGGCAACCCACTCCAGTATTCTTGCTTGGAAACTCCTAAGAACAGAGGAGGCTGGCAGGCTACAGTCCATAGGGTCGCAAGAGTCATACACGACTTAGCACTATCTTTCTTTATCCACCATTACATGTCATGTAGAAAAGCTCTGCCTGAAAAATCCCATTTTTCACATAATCAATTCCCTACCTTGATACTCTTTCAACTACAGATATTTTTCACTCCCACTGTAGGTTTGCCTTTTTCAGAATATTATATAGCTGGAATCATATAGTCTGTAGTCTTCTCAGGCTGACGTCTTCCATTTAGCAATATACCTTTAGGATCTTTTCATGGCACAATATATACTTTTTGTTGCTGAAAAACATGCCTTGACTGAATTAACCATCATTTTTTCCATTCACCTATGAAAGACGTTTTTGTTGCCTTCAATTATAGGCAGTTATGAAGAAAACTGCAATAAACATCAGTGTATGGACCTGTTTTCAACTCAATTGGATGAACACCCATGAGTGCTATTTCTGGATCATATGGTAAGACTATCTTTAGCTTTCTTAAAAAAAAAAAAAGCCTCCAGCTATTTTCTAAAATGGCTCTGCAATCTTAATTTCAGTTAACAGTGCTTGAGAATTCATTTTGCTCTACATCCTTGCTTCCATTTGGTATTCAGGTTTATCAATTTTAACACTTTTAACAGGTATCACATTGTTTCTATGCAGAATTACTTAAAGACATAGGCTATTTATCATTTTCTCATAGGCTTATTTGTAATCTATATATCCATCTTGATGAAATTTCTGTTCAGATGATTTGCCATTTTCTAACTGTATTGTTTGCTTCGAGTTTTAAGAACTCTGTAAATTTTGGACACATTCTTTATAAATATATATAATTTTATTTATTTATTGTTGACTGCTGGGTCTCCACTGCTGTGCATGCTTTTTTCTAGTTGTGGAGAGCAGCTGCTACTCTCTAGGTGCATTGCTCAGGCTTCTCACTGCAGTGACTCCTCTTGTTGCAGAGAATGGGCTTAAGGGTGAGGCAGCTGCAGCAGCTTCAGCATGTAGGCACAGTAGCTCCACTCCCAGGCTCCAGAGCACAGGCTCCATAGTTGTGGTGTATGGGCTTAGTTGCTTCACTGCATCTGGTATCTTCCCAGACCAGGGATCAAACCTATGTCTTCCACATTGGCAGGTATATTCTTTACAACCAAGGAAGCAGGAACATAGCCAGACCTGGAAACATATTCTTTATAAGATATATATTTTATAAATATTTTTCCCAGTTTGTGGCTTATTGTCTTATTCTCTTAGCAGGGCTTGTCACAGATGGAGGTTTTAATTTTAATGGAGACTAACCAATTTTTAAATGCATTGTGCTTTTGGTGTATTTTATTTAAACACATTCTCAAACCCAAGGTCACTCATTTTTACCTATATTACTTTCAAGAAGTTTCATAGTTTTGCTTTTTCATTCAGCTATATGATCCATTATAAATCAATGTTTGTAAAAGATTTAAGGTTTATGTCTAGATTATTATTTTTTTTAACTAAAGTTCCAATTTTTCCATCATCATTTGTAGAAAGAACTATTCTTGCTCCATTGAACTGCCTCTGCCCCTTTATTGGTGAGCTCTCTATTCTGTTTGATTGATCTATTTGTCTATTTTTTGCTAATACCAAATGGCATTTATTATAGAAGCTTTATGGTCAGGAGATATCAGTCGTATAATTTTGTTATTTTTAAGAACTATTAATCTAGGTCTTTGCTTTTCAGCGTAAATTTTAGATGTAATTTGTCAATATCCTCAAAATATTTTTTTTTAAATGTTGATTGGAATTTTGTAAAATAATAGATTAATTTAGAAGTCTGTGTGTTTGGGCTCAGTCATGTCCAACTCTGAGACCCCATGGACTGTAGCCCTCCAAGTTCCCCTGTGCACGGAATTTCCAGGCAAGAATACTGCAGTGGATTGCCATTTCCTGCTCCAGGGGATCTTCCTGATCAAGGGATTAAACCCAAGTTTCTTGTGTTTCCTTCATTGGCAGGTGAATTCTTTACCACTAAGGCCACCTATAACTGACCTCTTAACAAATTAAGACTTCTCATCCATGAACATTTTTTTCCTTTTATTTATAGCTATTTTTCATCAGAGTTTTATAAATTTCCAAAAGTAATCCTGTTACATATTTTGATAAATTTATACTGGAGTGTATATTTTCTCTTGCTTTACCTATATATTTTTATGATAAAGTAAATGATACATGTTTTTTATTTCTAATTCTAATTGTTCACTACTAGTATATAGGGAAAAATTGCTTTCCTATTTTAATCTTATATTCTAACTGTACTGTGATGACATTAATTCCATGATTTTTTTAGTTATTTTGGATTTTCTGCATAGATAATGATATTATCTGAAAATGATAGCAGTTTACATTCTCCCTTTTCAAAGTGTATACCTCTCTCCCGTCCACATTTTGTATTAGTTTTCATGAACTAGAATTTCCAGCAGTGCATTGAATAGAAGTGTAAGAAAGACAATCCTTGCCTTGTTCTTAAACTTAGTCCAAAAGCATCCAGTTTCTTAACATCTTAAATATGTAGCAATTGAAGGGATTTTGTAGATGTACTTTACCAAGTTTAGGAACATCACCTCTACTAGTTTCCTAACAATTTTTATCATAAGTGGATTATAAATTTTGACAAATATTTTCTTCTTCACCAGTTGTTATAATCATTTGATTTTCTTCTTTGGTCTGTGATTGGAAGACCCAGATTGATTTCTGAATACTGACCAGCTTTGGATACCCGGAATTAATCTCAAGTGACACTTATGTATAATTATATTAATATAGTGTGGTTTTAATTTGTTAAATTTTTCTTGATAAATTTTGTATCTGTGTTCATTAGAGATCTTGCTGTGAAGATTTTCCTTCTGTAATGGCTTATTTGGTTTTGATATTGAGGTTATGTTAACTTCATAGAATGTGTGAAGAAGAATTCCTGCTGCTTCAATCTTCTGGAAAAAAGATTGCAGAGAATTGATATTATTTATTCTTTAAAAGTTTGGTAGAAACAACCAGTGAAACCATCCAGGAATGATGCTTCAATTTTTGGAAAGTTATTGCTGGTAATTGAATTTTTAATGGATAAGGGCATATTTAGACTATTCTTGTGCACGTTTTGGCATTTTGATCTTTTAGGATTGGTTTATTTCATCTGTTATTAAATTTGTGGACACATTTGTAGATATTTCCCCCTGAGTTGTTGTTCAGTCATTAAGTATTTTCTGACTCTTTGCGATCCCATGAACTGCAGCTTGACAGGCCTCTGTGTCCTTCACTGTCTCCTGGAGTTTGTTCAATCTCATGTCCATTGAGTCGGTGATGCCATGAAACAATCTCATCCTTTGTCATCCCTTTTTCCTTCTGCCCTCAATCTTTCCCAGAATCAGGGTCTTTTCCAGTGAATAGGCTCTTTACATCAGGTAGCCAAACTATTGCAGCTGCAGTATCAGCATCAGAAAGGAAGTAAAGTGAAAGTCGGACAGTCATGTCCGACTCTTCACAACTCCATGGACTATACAGTCCATATAATTCTCTAGCTAGAATATTGGAGTGCGTAGCCTTTCCCCTCTAAGGGGATATTCCCCAACCCTGGGATCGAGCCCCAGATCTCCCACATTGCAGGCAGATTCTTCACCAGCTGAGCCACAAGGGAAACCCATTATCAGTAAATATTCAGGGTTGATTTCCTTTAGGACTGGGTGGTATGTCCTTACTGTCCAAGGGATTCTCAAGAGTCTTCTCCAATACTGTCCATGGGGTTATTACTGGTAACCTTTCTTTCATTTTTAGTAATATGCATCATTCCTCTTTTTTATTGATTAGCCAAACTATATTATTTATCTATCATATTGATATTTTGAGAAAACTGTATACAGGACAAGAAGCAAGAATTGGAACTGGACATGGAAGAATGGACTGGATCAAAACTGGGAAAGGAGTATTTCAAGACTGTATATTGTCACCCTGTTTATTTAACTTCAGTGTTGAGTACATCATGCTAAATACTGGGCTGGATGAAGCACAAGCTGGAATCAAAACTGAGGGGAGAAATATCAATACTCAAATAAACAGATGATACCACACTATGGGAGAAAGTAAAGAGCCTCTTGAAGAGGGTGAAAGAGGAGAGTGAAAAAGCTGGCTTAAAACTTCACAATCAAAAACCTAAAGATCATGGCATCCAGTCCCATCAGTTCATGGCAAATACAAGAGGAAAAGGTGGAAATTGTAACAGATTTTATTTTCTTGGGCTCAAAAATCACTGCAGACAGTGACTGCAGTCACGAAATTAAAAGACACTTGCTCCTTGGAAGGAAAGAAATGACACACTTTTGCTGTTGTTATTGTTCAGTCACTCAGTCATATCTGACTTTTTGTGACTGCAGCATGCCAAGCTTCCCAGTCCTTCATAATCTCCAGAGTTTGCTCAAACTTATGTCTATTGAGTTGGTGATGCCATCCAATTATCTCGTCCTATGTTATTCCCTTCTCCTCCTGACTTCAATCTTTCTCAGTATCAGAGTCTTTTCCACTGAGTCAGCTCTTTGCATCAGGTAGCCAAACTATTGGAGTTTCAGCTTCAACATCAGTCCTTCCAGTGAATATTCAAAGTTGATTTCCTTTAGAATTGACTTGTTGGATCTCCTTGCAGTTCAAGAGACTCTCAAAAGTCTTCTCCAACACCACAGTTCAAAAGTATCAATTCTTCAATGCTCAGCCTTCTTTAAGGTCCAATTCACACATCTGTACATGAGTACTGGACGAAACCATAGCTTTAACTATACTAACCTGTGTATGACAAACCTAGACACCATACGAAAGCAAAGACATCACTTTGCTGACAAAGATCCATCTAGTCAAAGCTATGGTTTTTCGAGTAGCCATGTATAGATGTGAGAGTTGGACCATAAAGAAGGCTGAGTGTTGAAGAATTGATGTTTTTGAAGTGTGGTTTTGGAGAATACTCATGAGAGTCCCTTGGAAAGCATGGAGATCAAACCAGACAATCCTAAAGGAAATCATTCCTGAATAATATCCATTGGAAGGACTGATGCTGAAGCTGAAGCTCCAATACTTTGGCCACCTGATGTGAAGTGCATACTCATTGGAAAAGATCCTGATGCTTGGAAAGATTGAAGGCAGGAGGGAAAACGGGCACAGAGAATGAAATATTTAGTTAGCATCATGGACTCAATGAAGGTGAATTTGAGCAAACTCCAGGAGATAGTGAAGGACAGGGAAACCTGACTTGATGCAGTACATAGGGTCGCAGAGAGTCGGACACAACTTTAAGACTGAGATACAACAAGAAGTTCATCTTTTGAATAAACAAACTCTTGCATCATTTATTTTCTGTATTTCATAATTTTAATTTCAATCTTGTATTATTTATTTTTTATGCTTACTTTGTGCTTATATCACTGTTTTCTCTGTAGTTTCCCAATGTGAGGGCTTAGATTGTTGTTTATTTATTCTACAGCATGGATACAGGGCTAAAATTTCTCACCAAACATGTTTTTATTATATTCCACAAATTTGACAACTTCTGTGCTCATTTTCATTGAGTTCAAATATTTTAAAATCTCTTTTGACAGTTCCATTTTGATCCATGTATATTTAGAGGTTGCTGTTTAATCTCAAACTACTTTCAGATATATCTACTTCTTTCTGTTATTGATAGAGAACAGACTATCCTATCTTTATATTATGCACCTTTTAATCAAGCTAATGTTAACTGCATTTCCAAACACTGTTCTTTGTTTCAGAAATAAATAAACCATTCCAGCTTTCACTGTGTTAGCATGGTATATCTTCTTCCATCCCTTGAATTTTAAGCTGTATCTTTGTAATCAGAGTGAGCTTCATATGATAAATATAGTTGTGTTTTTGTTTTGTTTTGTTTTTGAAATTTAGGCAGGCAAACTTTGGTTATTTTTTAATTGATATATTTAGAACTTTCATATTTACAGTAATCATCAATATATTTGGATTAGAATCTACTATGTGTGTACCTGTTTCTTTTTCCCTTGGTTTTCCCTTTATTTTATTTTTATTTTGCTGTCTTCTCTGGTTTGAATTAATAAACCAATGAAAACATTTTATAAGATTTCATCTTTTTGCNGTTCTTTTTTTTTTTTTTTATCCATCGTCTCCTCCCTTTAGTAGCCATGAGTTTGTTTTCAGTTTGTGAATATTTCTGTTTTGTATATAGGTTCATTTGTATTGTTTTTTAGATTCCACATATAAGTGGTAGAATATACCATTTGTGCTTTCCTCTCTGACTTACTTTTATTAGTGGAACATCCTCTAGGTCAATGTATGTTGTTGCAAATGGCAATATGCCATTCTTTTTGTGGCTGCATAATATTTCCTTGTATATTGATGGACACTTGAGTTTCTTCCGTGCTGTGGCTATTATAAATTATTGCTATGGACATTGGAAGTGAATGTATCTTTTCTATTTAGAATTTTAATCTTTTCTGAATATGTGCACAGGATTGGGATTGCTGGATCATATGGTAGCTCTATTTTTAATGTTTTAAGAAATCTTCATACTATATTCCAAAGTAACTATACCAGGTTACATTACTACCCACAGTGTAGGAGGTTTCTGTTTTCTCTACCCCCTCTACAGCACCTATTATTTGTAGACATTTTTGATCATAGCCACTGTGACCAAGGTGAGGTGACATCTCATTGTAGTTTTGTATTTCTCTAATAATGAGTGATATTGAGCATTTTTAACATGACTGTTAGCCATCTGTATATTTTCTGTCTGCTTGAAACACAAGAGGATGTATTTTTAGACTTTCATCACGAAAACCTGGTATTGTTCATAGAGGCAAAACCATATACAGACTGTGCCCAGGAGATTTTAACTCTCAAGAGAGTTTATGCTTGATCTCAAACAATTTGTCAGATTACAAGTTAGTGTTCTTTTGAGTTACAGAATTCACTGGCTTGTTTCAGGTAAATTAATTTCAGCCATGATTCTCTGTATTTGTCTGTCTCCCCTGCTTTCCAATTGAGGGCCTTTATTTCTCTATTGAATCTTTAAAATAAGCTTTATGGAAAGAAACTTTGCAATGTGTGTCAATACTCTTAAAGTGTTCATGTACTGATAATCAACATTTCTGTATTTTTAATCTTTAGAGAGGAAAAAAAGATGTGTGACACATTTAAATGAGAGAACAACTGTTGTGTTAATTTAATAAGAAAACACAGAAACAATTTATAGGTATAACCATACTGAGTTCAGTTAAATATTATTGCTTATTCAGAAGATAGATTTATTTTTGAAACCCTTTCAAAGGTGTGTAAAATGATCAGTATTTAATGTTAAATTTTAAAAAGTAGTGTACAAAACAATAAAACACATATTGGCTATTTTAATACCCCACCACTGGAAAAAAAAAAAAAACAAGAAAATAAAAATGTGGAATTTAGAGATATATATCAACATTTCTTCTAGTTTTTGGATCATACAAAGACAAAGGGTAGTGTTAGGAGTGCACCTATATATGTCTCTTGATGCACATGTGTGTGAATTTCTTTGGGGTATATATTTAGTAGTGAAATACCAATGTCAAAGAGTATGTCAATGTTCAAGTTGAGTATATACTGACAGTTTTCCATCATGGTTGTACCATTTTCATACTGTATTCCTACCAGTAAAGTGTGACCATTCGAACTGCTTTACAACCTTGCCAATACCCGATACTGTCAATGATATTCAGCTCAGAATTGTAAATCTACTGATGGCCTTTTCCGTTTACATTCTTCTTTGATGGTGTAACATTTCAGAACTGAATTAAAAGTAAACAATATAAAACCAATATATATTTATATACTAAAGGTTTAACTTCTATAGACCTTTGCCCCAGCTTTTATATTTCTTAGGTTACCCATTCAGAATCTATCACATAAAACAGTTAAGTAAAAAGGTTAGGATTAATTTAAAATATATTGTGAAGACAAATTGTTCTATAGATTTTAAATGACACAGGATGAACCACACTGTTCTGTCAAAGGAACTTCCAGATGTGGCAGAAGGAGAGAAGCACTGACTTCAGAAGCCTCTTGTGTCCCTAATGTGCCTGCATCTGTGATGATAACAGTCCTTTATTAATAAGAGTGTTCTTTTCCTTAATTGGAATTTCTTGGCCTGCTGTTCAGCACTTATTCAGAAAAGTTGGCAAGAAAATGTAGTGTCACTTCTGTTTATATCATAAGTACTCTTGTAAATAATTGTATAAAATCTTGCTACTCACATTTCTTAAATAACAAAGAGAGGTTATTAGCCCTTGTGAACAGAGCTCATTATCTTTAATCTCTAGTAGAAAATATCATAGAGGGTTTTGTTTTTTGTGGTGTCCTCTAAAAGAAATGTATCATTGTATGCATGCACATATTCATGACTTGCCATTTTTCTGATTCCCCTACATAAGAATTTTCTGTACAATTAATGTGTAATAGTAATATACCATATATGGGGAATGTTTTCTAGCTTTTCAGTCTGTTCCCAGGGATTTGCATGTCCTTACTTAACATGTTCCTTGTTTCTGTTATTATGCAAGAAATCATGCTTGATTAAGTTCAGACAGTTTGCAAGGCAGGGGGTTTGTGTAATTGTGATCATGCTCTGCAGGTTTTTACTTAATTGTCATCTCTTTTGAAACTAGATTAAAGGGTTTCTTTAGAGTATGCTGCTCACCTGTTTGTTCATTACATTAATTTGAGTTGTCTTCCCTGCTATTTGTTAAAAACCTGCCACCAGGAGGATTTTGTGAGGTTCTTTTTTTTTCTTTCCTGCCTACAGGCATTATATGTTTGTCATATAAGACCATGTGTCCATATAACACATCCTTTTATCCCTAGGTATAACTATGTATACTCTTCTAATCCGTGAGGATGAAACTTAAAGTAGTTAAAGTATAAATATCTATGTTTGATATTCTCAATAAGAAATGGTATATTCCTCTTTTGATTCAAGGTGCTGAAAATCTAAATGTCATCATATGACTTATTTTTTGTCTCTTGGAAATGGTCATAAATAAGAAACTTATTATCTGACTAACAGTTTAATTT
>SJYQ01009231.1:58011-72158 GCA_006410935.1 Redunca redunca
GGAAATAAACACCATACATATTTGTTCACTTGTATTATCAATTAAATTTCATATCTATAATTTCTGTACATGGAAGTTTAAGAATAAAGTTGACATGGTAGAGCATTAAACATTAATGTGATTTATTAAAATATTTTATTGTATAATATTTTAAACAATCCCTTCAAAAGACATAATTGAATGAAAAATTAGTTAACTTATATGCTGACACCAAAACAACTAGTAAACGCTACAGTTTGTATTAAAAACCAGTTTTTAACATGGTTTTTATGGTTAATATGGTTGGGTGGCATCACTGACTCAATGGACATGAGTTTGAATAAGCTCTGGGAGTTGGTGATGGGCAGGGAAGCCTGGCCTGCTGCAGTCCATGGGGTCACAAAGAGTTGGACATGACTGAGTGACTGAACTGATATTAAAAACTGATTCTGTCTGGTTTTATTTTTGGCATATTCTGTGCTAACTATATATTTTAGCTGCTTTTGAGCTATTACTTGAACATGGTTGTGAATTAACGCAAAAAATACTGGGTAGCACACTATGAAAACAATTGCAGACATATGAAATGTGTCAGCTTAGCATGAACAAAGCAAGATAAAGAAAAATGAAATTGATCACTCACAAAGTATGTAATTTTATTATTTTAATAAAATATTATGTTTTCATTTTGAAATTTAAAGACTAATACTATTGCCTGCCTATCATATATGAACAGTTTTACACATAACTAAAATGAAGCCTTTTGTGTTAAGCCACATACAAGTTAAAATCCATAGTATGTTGGAATTATTATCAATTCTTATTAATAACCTCTTGCAGTTTCTCCTAATGAAGCCCTTTGAGCATTGTAGACAAAGATAATTTCATTTTGTAAACTTTATCTACACAACAGAACATCTAAAAAGTTAATCTAAAAAATAATTTAAGTGAACAATGTATTAGTCATAAAGATGTTTATCTGTGGACTATATAACTGGTTGAAAGAAATAGTGTCCCCAAACAAAACAAAACAAAACAAAAACTGATAACTTGTTTTCATAAGAGAATACCGTAATAATACTAAACCTTGTCTCATAGTCTTAATATAACTGAAAATGCATATTATATTTCCTAAAGAGCAAGAGGCTTGATTTTTCTGTTACATTATGATCTGTTTTCATCAAATGAATAATTTGTTTGAAAATACATGATAATACTGGACAATTTAGTTTTTAATAAGAGAGAAACATTCTTCTACCCGTCTAAAGTGAAAACCATTAAGACTTTTCTCCTTGGAAGGAAAGCTATGACTGACCTAGATAGCATATTAAAAAGCAGAGACATTACTTTGTCGACAAATGTCAGTCTAGTCAAAGTGATGGTTTTTCCAGTAGTCATGTATGGATGTGAGAGTTAGAAGAGTCGATGCTTTTGAACTGTGGTGTTGGAGAAGACTATTGAGAGTCCCTTGGACTTCAAGGAGATCCAACCAGCCCATCCTAAAATAGATTAGTCTTGGGTGTTCATTGGAAGGAATGATGTTCAAGTTGAAACTCCAATACTTTGGCCACCTAATGCAAAGAACTGACTCATTTGAAAAGACCCTGATGCTGGGAAAGGTTGAGGGCAGGAGGAGAATGGGACAACAGAAGATGAGATGGTTGGATGGCNAGAAGAGTCGATGCTTTTGAACTGTGGTGTTGGAGAAGACTCTTGAGAGTCCCTTGGACTTCAAGGAGATCCAACCAGCCCATCCTAAAATAGATTAGTCTTGGGTGTTCATTGGAAGGAATGATGTTCAAGTTGAAACTCCAATACTTTGGCCACCTAATGCAAAGAACTGACTCATTTGAAAAGACCCTGATGCTGGGAAAGGTTGAGGGCAGGAGGAGAATGGGACAACAGAAGATGAGATGGTTGGATGGCATCACCGACTCTATGGACATGAGTCTGAGTAAACTCGGTATTGGTGGTGGACAGGGAGGCCTGGCAGGCTATTGTCCATGGGGTCACTAAGACTCAGAGATGACTGAGCAACTGAACTGACTGATAAAGGCTAGAGTGCTCAGATTCCTCATAAGAATTTTAAATGTGCAAAACAGGAGTCCAAACCTGGTAGGGCTATAGAATTTTAGTTCAGAATATCAGTTTTTCAAATGTCATAAGCACCAAGACAGATAGTGATTTTTGAGGAATCCCAGAGTTAGCAAGTGTTGGAAGATACTATGCACCTCAAAATTGAAGGAACCAAGGAATGGGTTTTGTACCAGGGCCCAAGAACGGGGACTACTCAGTGGGTGCTGAAAGTGAAGAAAAGGGAGTCATTTTTGGATGTGTGTACATGTGTGCTCAGTTGTGTCTGACTCTGCGACCTTATCAACTGTAGCCTGCCAGGCTCCTCTGTCCATGGGATTTCCCAAGCAAGAATAGTGGAGTGTATTGCAATTTCCTCCTCCAGGGAATCTTCCTTTCCCATGGGTTATTGTCAGGACAAATATTCTGGGTTCCTTCTTTCTCTTGTTCCCCAACCTCCTGGCAATGATTTCCATCATCCAGACTTAAAAGAAACCAGTTGGTAAGGGAATCACAGTTTTGTGCTTGGGAAATATGTAGTTGGGTGAAGATACTTAAGAATAGAAAGACAGATGACTTGATAGTCAGGCTCTGCTCATTTTTTAAATCAGCATTACTTTAACTTTTCCATCAATATTTCATAAAGCAAAAAGTTTGTGGTTTCACCTTACATGAAGTAATTATTTTTTTGCCCAAAAGAATATCATCTCAACTTATCCTCTGTTGGGAAAATATAACTAAAAACAAAATTTCCTTCCAACCTAGAAAACCTTCCCACAAAATTAGAAGAGAATAAAAAATGTTATTATTGAATAACCATTGAAAGAGAATGATTCACATCACAGGAAATTTGCTAACAGATTGCAAGAACAGGAAGAAATCTCAACATTTTTACAGTTCAAGCAGATATAGGCTGTTATTTACATAATCTCAAGATAAATAATAACTAGTCTTCAATTAACTTGACACAACTGTATAACTTGTCACTCATAATTCATCTTAAAAATCACTTGAAAATGGGTGTGGTCATCGATTGGCAAATTGACTTTATCGATAGAAAAAATGAATTCACTTGTTTGTGATGAGGTAGGTTTGCAATTTGGAAAAGACAACCACCTAAATTACTCTCCTACCCGCCCCCACCCCAACAGATACTGGGAGGGCCACCATCTTCCTTGATATTTATATTCCATGGAGTTGATTCCCAGGCCCTTGACAAAAATATATCTGGGTCTGAAAGCTGGGAAGAGACTTACAAGAGCTTAACAAGATTTATAGTCATTTCAGAAACGGAGAAAGAATTTACAACTGCAAATTTTCTAAAAACTATGATTTCCCTTATTTTCAAGTTGAGAATGAAACATTTACTGTTGTTGTTGTTGTTGTTTTTCCTATCTGCGTATTAGGCTGTGCTGGGTCTTTGTTGCTGCACCTGGGCTTTCTCTAGTTGTGGCAAGTGGGGTCTACTCTTCATTGTGATGTGCAAGTTTCTCATTTCAGTGGCTTTTCTGGTTGCTGAGCGTAAGCTCTATGCACTCAGGTTTCAGTAGCTGCAGTGTGTGAGCTCAGTAACTGTGACTTGCAGGCTCTAGAGCACAGACTCAATAGTTGTGGTGCATGGGCTTAGTTACTCTAGGCATGTGGGGCCTTCCCAGACCAGAAATTGAATCACGTACCCTGCATTGCAAGGTGGACTCTTAACAACCGGACCACCAGGGAAGCCCCCAAACATTATTTTTAATTCATATTTACCCTTATACCCCAAAGTAAGTGACAAGACACACTGTCCCATCAGTCACTATTGTTGTTGTTATTCAGTTGCTCAGTCATGTTTGACTCTTTGCAACCCCATGGATTGCAGCATGCCAAGCCTCTCTGTCCCTCACCATTTCCCACAGTTGCCCAAGTTCATGTTCATTGCGTTGGTGATGCCATTCAACCTTCTCATCCTCTGTTGCCCCCTTCCCCTCCTGCCTTCAGTCTTTCCCAACATTAGGGACTTTTCCAATGAGTCTGCTGTTCACATCAGGTGACTGAAGTACTGGAACTTAAGCTTCAGCATCTGTCCTTCCAATGAGTATTCAGGGTTGATTTATTTTAAGATTGACTGGTTTGATCTCCTCACTATTCAAGGGGCCTTCAAGAGTCTTGATAACCACAGTTTGAAGGGATCAATTCTTTGATCACTCTTCCTTCTTTACGGTCCAGCTCCACAACCGTATGTAACCACTAGGAAGGTCATAACCTTGACTATATGGACCTTTGTCAGGACCTGTCACATTGTGCAGGTTTGTCATAACTTCCCTGCTGAGAAGCAATAATCCTCTGATTTCGTGGTTGCAGTCACCATCTGCAGTGATTTTAGAGCCCCAGAAGAGGAAATCTGTCACTACTTCCACTTCCCCCATCCCCACCACTTCTATTTCCCATGTAGTGATCAGAGCAGATGTCATGATCTTAGTTATCTGAATGTTGGGTTTTAAGCCAACTTTTTCACTCTTCTCTTTCATTTTCATCAAGAGGCTCTTCTGTTCTTCTTCACTTTCTGCCATGAGGGTGATGTCATCTACATATCTGAGGTTATTGAGATTTCTCCTGGCAATCTTGATTCCAGCTTGTGCTTCATCCAGTCCAGCATTTCTCATGATATATTCTTCATATAAGTTAAATAATCAGGGTAACATACTCCTTTTCCCATTTGGAGCCAGTCTGTTGTTCCAAGTGCAGTTCTAGCTGTTGCTTCTTGACTTACATACAGATTACTCAGGAGGCAGGTCAGGTGGTCTGATATTCCCATCTCTTGAAGAATTTTCCAGTTTGTTGTTATCCACACAGTCAAAGGTTTTGGTGTAGGCAATAAAGCAGAAGTAGATGTTTTTCTGGAACTCTTTTGTTTTTCTGGTGATCTAACGGATGTTGGCAATATATACTCTATTATAATCGTAATAATAATAAAGTTGTTGGGTCTTTGTAAAGCTTTTTGTGAATGACGCCACCATTCAAATGGTGTCTGTGATTCTGAGTCTAAGCTCTTAAAGGGGCAGATGGTTTAATCAGATAGCACATAGGAATAGGAATATATTAATTTATGAAAGAATTATAATTTTCCATTCACTATTTAAAAGTATATAAACACCATGTTGTAGCCTTACTTCATTCTGAGATCATCAAGTTACCCAGTGCTTCATTATGAAACTTTCTTCCTGTGTCTTTCAAACTTAAAAAACAAGCTTGCGATTTCAGTGCCATGACTCATGTTCTGCTCCAGCTGCTAGTCAGACTGTCCCCATTTTCATCCAAATCTCCCTAAATAGTCTGAATCCCATATTTTCTCTTTCTCACCCTCTCATTTACCCACTACTGACAGAGATCTGATTTCTGCCCTTTATGTTAAGATCTCCAAAAGTTTATTTTTGCTAAAATCTTTTTGTTTTCTGAGTGTAGCTACAACATGTGACAACACCGGTCAGTCTCCTTCTGTAGAAGTTTATCCTTTGCTTTCCACCATTAAGCTGGTTTGCCTATTAACTAGGTAAGAAGGAAGAAGTATGTCCACTAACGCATTAGATATGAGGAAGCAAAAAGCTTTAACTCTACTCCCCATCCACCCTTCTCTGTTCCCAATGGCTAATTGTCCTTTATGCATAGCTGGTGTTGCTGTGTACTGACTGACATGATGACATTCTGAAGTTGGGCACTTGGGCTTTAACCATGGCTCTATCACTTTCTAGCACGTGTTTAAGAATGTTAAGAAAAACAACAACAACAAAAAAAACACAACCTGTGTTTCCTTGCTCTCATCTGTAATATGGATAGATACTGGGATAAAACAAAGACAGTTTGTTTAACTTTAGCATGCTTCCTAACAGGGAAGTCAATGATAAACTATCACAGTGCTTGACATACAGAAAGCAGGGCTGCTAAAGCCATGTGTACATGGCTTTAAATTATGAAAACTTTTGGAACAGACACATGGTTACTGTTGTAAATGACTGTGGTAAATGAGTATTTTGGTTTCAATCCAAACAGAATTCTGCAGTATAAACTACAATGGTGACAGTGGAAATGTTCACTAGGGGAAAAAAAAAGAAAAAAAGTCTGATATTTGGAAACTGAGTAATAAGATGGAAAGCAAACAAAGCTGGTACCTCAACAAATTGATTACCAGAATTTTAATCTAAAATTCAGTAACGTATATGCTTTTTTATTCTATTTTTTTTCTTCAGTTCAAAAGTTATCCCCAGATCTTTCTCTTAAATTAGCAGTCCTCATGATTTCATGACTTTCACCAAGGCCATATTGCAAGTTCAGAGTTTAGTTTGCATTGGGTACCACTATGTCTCCAATTACAACTGCTGTGAAGTTGTTAAAGTAATATACAAACCATACAATTAAAACAAAGTGAAAGATGACATAATAAGACTAAAATTAGAAGGGAAATTCCAGGAGATAGAGAAGGCCAACAACCTTTATGAAAAGCCACATACACACACACATAAATATCCATCACTGTAACCTGAAGGCTTACATTTGTGATCTCTCATTTCTGAACAACAGGATAAATCTCTCCTGTATCTCCCTGTGCAACCTCTTTTTACAGATCTTGATAAACTACCAGATCTTCATTTTGTAAAATACTGCTCCAGGGTATACTGACTACAATGTAGCTATTATCACTTGACTATGGGTTTTAGGAATTGTATTTAGAGGCTTCAATACAATATTGATTTCACTCTTTTATATATTAATGTTTTGAAATATGAATTTGGCTGGGATTCTAGACAGAGACATTTTAAGTGTTCACATCTTTGGCATGCCATTGCCATTTAGGTATGGATTTTCTGTTTGTCAATTTCATGAGAATTGACTTACTCAGACTTAGTGAAGCCAGTCTCTTTGCTCAGAAAGAATATGACTTTTGTTGTGTAATTCAAATACTCAAAGTTTTATATACTTATTTTTTGTTTAATTTTAGTTCTAAGAACAATATGCTCCATGTAGATAATCCTTGATTTCTATCAGTTGATATAAAAAGTGAGAAAAAGATATATTTTACTGGTAATAAAAATTAATACTTTTAAAACAGTCATAATACTAGGCCAAACTTCTTCCACTTTTAGCTTTTCTTAATTGAACTAATGATAATTTGATGGAGGTGATTAGAAGTCCATATTTTCTGATGGTATGAGTATAAATTGGGAACAGATTAGCTTATAAATAAGTGAATAGTTTTATAAACTCTGATTAATTTCAAATGAAATTTGTCAGTATAATTTTTTAAACACATAGTGGTTAATATTTTGGTTTGTTTTAATATTTAAAATTATTTCTATGTATCTATTCACAGACATCTTTTTAAATGTAATCATGTATTTCCTTCTGATTACTGAGAATATGTCTGCTGAAAATAAAATTACTCCTGAGTGATTTTCTTGACATTGTTTTAGAGATCCAATTCTTCTATCAATTTCCACAGGAACACTAGAAGAGTGTACTAGATAATGCCTTTCTTTATTTGGAGATTGAATATTCCTGTTTACTATCAACCTAGTGACTGAAATAGAATATCCTTCTGCAGGATGTTCACTGTCATCCAACAAGTAATTCATTTGTTAAACAAGCCTACAGATTTAATTTACATTAATTTTTGTAGGGATGACCTGCAAATATGGTTCAGTGAAAAGTCACTAAATAGAATATTGCTATTTTCATTTTTTGCCTTATGCTCAGTTTTTGGAGAATAGTTTTATAATTAAATAAGTAAAAATCTCTGTTTGTCATCATTTACCATAATCCCGTTTTCTGGAATATTTGGCCATTTTTTCTAGGTCAAAAATAGTTTTCAATGTACTCTTTATGAGAGGAACATACTTTACTACATTTATATCTGTTTATTGTAAATAATGGAACTTCCCAGGTGGAGATAGTGGTAATGAACACACATGCCAGTGCAAGAGACTTAAGAGACACGAGTGCGATTCCTGGGTTGGGAAGATCTCTTGGATAAGGAAATGGCAATCCACTCCATTATTCTTGCCTGGAGAATGCCATGGACAAAGGAGACTAGTGGACTACAGTCCATAGGGCTGCAAAGAGACAGGCAGGACTGAAGTGATTTAGTACACACAGGCACACATATGTAAATATAATCCAAAGTGATTGAAAGACAATGTTTAATCACATACCTGCTCTCCTACTTATTTCACATTCAGTTTTGTTTCCTGGTGAGCTTTCTCACACTTCATGGCAAATAAATGGGGAAACAATGGAAACTGATCAACTTTATTTTCTTGGGCTCCAAAATTACTGCAGATTGTGATGCACCCATGAAATTAAAAGACACTCACTCCTTGGAAGAAAAGCTATGCCAAACTTGGACAGTGTGTTAAAAAGCAGAGGCATTACTTTGCCGACAAAGGTCCATCTAGTCAAAGTGATGGTTTTTCCAGTAGTCATGTATGGGTGTGAGAGTTGGACCATAAAGAAAACTGAGCTCTAAAGAAGTGATGCTTTTGAACTGTGGTGATGGAGAAGAATCTTGAGAGTATCTTGGACTGCAAGGAGATCCAACCAGTGAATCATAAAAGAAATCAATCCTGAATATTCATTGGAAAGACTGATGCTGAAGCTGAAGCTCCAATATTTTGGCCACCTGATGCAAACAACTGACGTATTAGAAAAGACTCTGATGCTGGGAATGATTGAAGGTGGGAGGAGAAGGGGGCATCAGAGGATGAGATGGTTGGATGGCATCACTGACCCAGTGGTTGAGTTTGAGAAAGCTCCCGGTGTTGATGGTGGACAGGGAAGCCTGGCATGCTGCAGTTCATGGAGATGCAAAGAGTCAGACATGACAGACTGACTGAACTGCGTGTGTGCGTGTGTTAGTTGCTCAGTCATGCCCGACTCTTTGCGACCCCATGGACTGCAATCCACCAGGTTCCTCTGTCCATGAGATTTTCCAGTCAAGGATACTGGAGTGGGTTGCCATTTCCTTCTCCAGGGGATCTTCCCAACCCAGGGATCGAACCCGGGTCTCCTGCACTGCAGGCAAATTCTTTACCAACTGAGCTACAAGGGAAGCCCGATTGACTGAACTGACTGACTGATAATGTGAGCTTTCTCATTTCTTCAAGAAAGCTAAAAGTGAAAACAAGAAAAAAAATGCATTTTAAGTGTATTTATTTAAAGTATGGAGAAAATAAGTCAGTTAATGCTTTTATCATTAATTGCACTACTCATTTTTAAAATGGCTATTAATAGTCTACTGAGTCAAGTGCAGATTTAATATGTATGAAAATGCAAAATCATGTATGTCATTGCTGATATTTCTAAGAAGGTGAAGTTTCTGAAAAATCTAAAAAAATACAAACCATTTATTACAGTTAAGTAATGAACATTAAAGTGGGAAAGAGAAAGAAATGAATTTGACCACTTTTCTACACAGTAAAATATATGAATGTTCTTGGTATGCATTGGTGTCCTTATAGCAACCACCATATCCTGGGATAGCCAGCCACTGCTCTTAAAATAGTGTAACTTAAGTAGTGTTATTTAATTCCAATTTGTTAACATCAAAATTATTTAGGACCATCTTAACTGATTTTCTATTTCTTCTCGTTGCAAAATGGATGCTTAGTAAACATGTCTTCCTTGTGAATGATGTCTGGTAAAATCAAATTTAAGGGTAAACTTAATTAGATCCACAGATGGTGACACATAATTGATGATAATATGTTAATACAAGTTGGAAGTAACTGTTTCTAGAACTATCAACAGTAGGAACAAAATAGCACCATTATCAAGCACTGTACTTAAGTACTTTGAAAAGTGATGCAGTTAATTTCTAATTTTAGTTCAGACATCCTAAACACAAGAAACTCTGGTTTATGTGAGCTGTTTGTCATCAATAGGATAGGTTTTTGTCTTATATTGGTTGTTGGAATAAAAGAAAAAACTCATTTTCATTTGGATAATATATAAGCTATTCTTTTTATGAAAACCATCTGTGGCACTGCCTACCACCTGGACAATGAATAAGAGAATACGTAATCTTTCCTTTCAGTGATTTAGTATCTGCTGTAATGAAATAACTTTGATTTTGTGATTCTGTGTGCCAGTGGTCACCCCTCATTTGTATATGACAAGATGTGTGTGTAAGTATGGAAATAGTACTATTGGATGAAAAATGACCAGAGGAAATCTTTAAGGAAAAAATATCAAAAAAATGTAAAGTTTTATGTGCAGTGGACTTTGACATTTACTGTAAATTATAACACGGAACTTTGCCTTTGAAATTCAATTAATCAAATTAGGAAAATCATAGCACANATTTGTAGCTTTATATATGCGGTACTATTTAAGGATACAAATATATGAAATCTACTTTATTATCCTCACACTTCAAGTGAAGAAAAAAAACACAGGAATAAATCAGTGACCTTTTCAAGGATACACAGGGAAAACAGAGACTATGATTCAAGTTCAAATCTGTCCGATAAAAGTCAATGTTTTTAAAAGCACCTTGTTTCTGAGGACTTTTCAATATACAGAAAACAATCAATATAACACACCATATTAACAAATTGAAAGATAACAACCATATAATCATCTTAATAGATGCAGAAAAAGCCTTTAACAAAATTCAGCACCTATTTATGATTAAAACTCTTCAAAAAATGGGTATAGAAGGAACCTACTTCAACATAATAAAGGCCATATATGATAAACCTACAGTAAACATTATTTCCAATGCAGACAAACTGAAAGCATCCCTCCTAAGATCGAACAAGACAAGGGTGTCCACTTTCAGCACTACTATTCAACATAACTCTGGAAGTCCTAGCTACAGCAATCAGAGAAGAAAAGGAGAAGAAAAAAAAAAAAAGGAGTACTGATTGGAAAAATCCCTAAAGATAGTATCAGAAAATCAATAAATTTAGCAAAGTTTCAGGATACAAAATCAATGCAAAGAAATAACTTGTATTTCTATATGCTAACAATGAAAAATGAGAAAGAGCAATTAAAGAATAAATCCCTTTCACCATTGCAGCAAAAATAATTAAATACCTAGGAATAAACTTTCCTAAGGAAATGAAAGAACTGTACACAGAAATTATGACACTATTGAAAGAAATAAAAGATTACATAAAAAGAGATATACCATGTTCCTGGTTAGGAAGAATCGATAGTGTGAAAATGATTATACTACCAAAAGCAATCTACAGATTCAATGTGATCCCTATCAAATTACCAATGGCATTGTTCACAGAATTAGAACAAAAAAATTCACAATTCATATGGAAACACAAAAGACCCCAAATAGCCAAAGCACCATTGAGAAAGAAGACTGGAGGTGGAGGAATCAAGTCTCCTGACTTCAGGTCATACTCCAAGCTACAGTCATCAAGACAGTATGGTACTGGCACAAAAGCAGAAATATAGACCAATGGAACAAGATAGAAAGCCCAGAAATAAACCCATGCATTTATGGGTATCTTATTTTTGAAAACTGAGGCAAGAATATACAATGGGGCAAAGACAGCCTCTTTAAAAAATGATGCTGGGAAAACTGGACAGCTACATGCAAAAGAATGAAATCAGAATGCTTCCTAACACCATACACAAAGACAAACTCAAAATGGATTAAAGATCTAAATGTAAGACCAGAAACTATAAAACTCAGAGGAAAACATAAGCAGAACAAATAACTCAAAGCAAGATCCTCTATGACTCACCTCCTAGAGTAACAGAAATAAAAACAAAAGTAAACAAGTGGGACCTGATTAGACTTAAAAGCTTTTGCACAGCAAAGGAAATGGTAAGCAAGGTGAAAAGACAACCCTCAGAATGGGAGAGAAATAATAGCAAATGAAACAACTGACAAAGGATTATTTTCCAAAATATACAAACAGCTCATACAGCTCAATACCAGAAAAACAAACAATCCAATAAAAAAGTGGGAAAAAGCTCTAAACAGACATTTCTCCAAGAAGACATACAGACGGCTAATGAAAACATAAAAATGATGCTCAACATCACTCATTATTAGAGAGATACAAATCAAAACTACAATGAGATATCACCTCACACTGGTCAGAATGGCCCTCGTCAAAAAGTCTACAAGCAATAAATCCTGGAAAGGGTGTAGAGGAAAGAGAATGCTCTTGCACTATTTGTGGGAATGTAAATTGATACAGCACTATGGAAGACAGTATGGAGATTCCTTAAAAACTAGGAATAAAACCACCATAAGACCTAGCAGTCCCACTCTTAGTCATGTACCCTGGGGAAACCAAAATTGAAAGAGACACATCTATCCCATTGTTCATTGCAGCACTAATTACAACAGATAGAACATGGAAGCAACCTAGATGCCCATCTACAGATGAATGGATAAAGAAGTTGTGGTATATATGCACAATGGAATATTACTCAACCATCAAAAGGGATGCATTTGAGTCAGTTCTAATGAGGTGGATGAACCTAGAACTTATTATACAGAGTGAAGTGAGTCAGAAAGAGAGAGATAAATACTGTATTCTAACACATATATATATATATGGAATCTAGAAAAGCATTACTGAAGAATTTATTTACAGGGCAACAATGGAGAAGCTGATATAGAGAATAGACTTATGGACTGGGGAGAGGGGAGGAGAGGGTGATATGTATAGAAAGAGTAACATGGAACCTTACATTACTGTATGTAGAATAGATAGCCAATGGGAATTTGCTGTGTGGCTCAGGAAACTCAAGCAGGAGCTCTGCATCAACCTAGAGGGATGGGATGGGGAGGGTGGTGGGAGGGAGGTTCAAAAGGGAGGGGATATACGTATACCTCTGGCTGATTCATGTTGAGGTTTGACAGAAAACAGCAAAATTCTGTAAAGCAATTATTCTTCAATAACAAACAAATTAATTAAAAAAGTGCACCTTGTTTCTAGAGAAATTTTGTGTAGCTTGAGTTGAGTCACTAAATACAATTGTGTAAAATCTGTGACCATTCTTTTAATTACTTTTTAATTCAATTTTCTATCTTTCCTTGTTTTGTGGCATAAAATATACAATACATAGTTTTATCATTTTGCATGGAAGGGACAGAAACAAAAATCTCACCTTTATCTAGTTTATATACCAACTCGTACACACACACCATACATAGAAATGGTGATAAATAAATACTCAAATTAAGCAACAATTTCTTTATATTCTTTCAATCACTATGGAAGATAAAAACTCATTTGACTGCTATACTCTTGAAAGGAAAATTTTAGTTTGCCATATAATTCTGTCATTATTTTTCTGGGAAAGTTATTGCAAATGTTGCTGACTTCCGTAGAGAGGATTTTTTTTAATAAAATGTCCTTTTAGCCCTTTCCGAAAGGAATACATAAAAATTTAGGAATAAAAATATTGAAGATCTGTGCCTAATTTTCATTGTACCTAATTATCACTTTCAAGAGTAGCTAATAATCCATATGAAAGCAAGAAACCTGTGATCAGACTCTAGTCACAAGGTCTTGATTTGTCCCCCATGCTCCCATTTCCCAAATTTCCAGTGCTACATTTTTGTATGTTCATGCATATCTGTCTATTTTCTCCAAATGAGACTTCAAAATGTCTGACTGTTTTACTGATTTACTTCTATCTGTTTCCATGGCCCAGTCTTAGCTGCCTGGAATATTATATTCTTGATACAAATATGACAATATATCTCAGATCAATATATATACATGAGCCTATAAAGACTAAATCAAGCCAAATTACATAAATTTTACATTTTTGTTGAAACTCTTATTTTATATTACATTATCATTTGGGTTATTGGGTTTATATATACACTTATATGCATATGTTTGTATATATATATAATTTAATGTTTTTGTTATGTGGCATTAATCTCTATAAACTGACTCCAAAAATTTCTCATATTATAATTTTTCTAAAGTAATTTGTTTGGTACATTTATACTGTCATTAGCTTAAAAAAAGATTTCTTAAAGTGGTTCATAATATTCAATGTGTTTTTAAAAAAATTAGTCCTTCAAAAAGATTTTTAAAAATTAAAATTATTGACACCAGTAATATTTTTGA
>SJYQ01009231.1:74817-84853 GCA_006410935.1 Redunca redunca
ATAAAGGTGATAACCTAGAAGAAATGGATAAATTCCTAGAAAGATACAATCGACACAGATTGAATCAGAAAGAAACAAGAAACCTAAACATACTAATAACTAAGGACACAGAAGCAGTATTCAAAGACCTCTCAATAAAGAAAAGCCAAGGAGAGATGATTTCACTGCTGAAGTCTATGAAGCTTTTAAAAAATAGTAATGCCAATCCTACACAAAGGTTGTGATGTTGGAATTAGAATATAGGTGACTGACAGCAGCTCATGAACATTTTAAAATAAAGTGTAACTATATACAAATTAAGTATACAGAGGAAGAAAGAAATAGATAAAGATCGACTGAAGTGTATAAAATTAAATATGGAAGCAAGTATGATTGAGAGGAATTTAGTCTTAGATTATAGGAAACTCTGCTTAAATAAACTATCATTTCAGTTCAATTCAGTTGCTCAGTAGTGTCCGACACTTTGCATACTAATAGACCGCAGTATGCCAGGCTTCCCTGTCCAACATCAACTCCCAGAGCTTGCTCAAGCTCAAATATATTGAGTCAGTGATGCCATCCAACCATCTCATCCTCTGTCATCACCTTCTCCTCCTGCCCTCAATCTTTCCAAGTATCAGGGTCTTTTCAAATAAGTCAGCTCTTCACATCAGGTGGCCAAAGTATTAGAGCTTCAACTTCAGTATCAGTTCTTCAAATGAATATTCAGGACTAATTTCCTTTATGACTTGATCTCCTTTTTTTTTTTTTTTTTAAGGTTTGATCTTGAGAGGGTAACAGGCAGGAAGGCCAGGGGTCTCGAAATGGAGGAAATAGCCTGCAAGTGTCAGTCATTTTATCTCTCTTAAGCAGCAGGAGGAAACAAACTAGGGATATTTTTTCCTTCTCTATGCAAATTTAAAAGGTTTCTCTTAAAATTCTGTGTTGTCGTAATGATACGTAATGATATGTGGTTTCACCTGAAGTTAACCAATGCCTTTTTCTTATGGAAATGTTTATCTTAAGCTATGCTGATGTACTATGCCTTTACCCCAAACTCTGTCTTCAAGTCAGTTCCGCCTTTTGGGCTCAGAGCCTACTTGATAAACCAGTATGTTTTACTCCGATATTGTTCCTCTAATCTATGTAAATGAAACTATTTGTATGGGGATCTGCCCTTCTTCAAGATTCAAGTTAATCATTTTATGGCCCAAGATAAACCATTTGGAGCCAAGATTATCCCAAAATACATCTTATGGGTGAGGGGCCTGGTACCATTCTGTTTTGAGACATTCCTTTCTTTCATTAGCAGGCTGCTGGTGACTATATAACATCCAGCTAAAAACTAACAGGGGGGTACTCTTTCTGTCCCCTTCTGATGCCTATGTCAGAAGCTTTCTCTATCTCCTTTATACTTTAATAAAACTTTGTTACACAAAAGCTCTGCGCGATCAAGCCTCGTCTTTGGCCCCAGATTGAATTCTCCTCCTCTGGGGGCCAAGAATCCTGGCATCGTAATTCAACAACAACCTTTCAATATCCTTGCAGTTCAAGGGACTCTCAAGAGTCTTTTCCAACACCACAATTCAAAAGCATCAGTTCTTCGAAGCTCAGCTTTCTTTATGGTCCAACACTACATCCACAGATGACTACTGGACAAATCCTAGCTTTTACTTAGATAGACCTTTGTTGGCAAAGTAATGCCTTTACTTTTTAATATGCTGTCCAGATTTGTCATAGCTTTTTTTTTTACAAAGAGCAAGCATCTTTTAATTTCATGGTTGCAGTCACCATTTCCAGTGATTTTGGAGCCCCCCAAAATAAAGTCTGACACAGTTTCCATTCATTCCCCAACTATTTTGTATGAAGTGATGGGACTGGATGCCATGATCTTCATTTCTGAATGTTGAGTTTTTTTTTGTTGTTGTTGTTGTTTTTGTCTGTTTGTTTTTTAATTTTTATTTTAACTTTAGTTTACTTTATAATACTGTATTGGTTTTGCCATACATTGACATGAATCCACCACGAGTGTACATGCGTTCCCAAACATGAATCCCCTCCCACCTCCCACCCTATAACATCTCTCTGGGTCCTCCCCATGCACCAGCCCCAAGCATCCTGCATCCTGCATCGGACATAGACTGGCGATTCGTTTCTTACATGATAGTATACATGTTTCAATGCCATTCTCCCATACCATCTCACCCTCTCCCTCTCCCCCAGAGTCCAAAAGTCCACTCTACACATCTGAGTCTCTTTTGTTGTCTCTCATACAGGGTCATCATCACCATCTTTCTAAATTCCATATATATGCGTTAGTATACTGTATTGGTGTTTCTCTTTCTGGCTTACTTCACTCTGTATAATCAGCTCCAGTTCCATCCATCTCCTTAGAACTGATTCAAATGTATTCTTTTTTAATGGCTGAGTAGTACTCCATTGTGTATATGTACCACAGCTTTCTTATCCATTCATCTGCTGATGGACATCTAGGTTGTTTCCATGTTCTGGCTATTATAAACAGTGCTGCAATGAATATTGGGGTACATGTGTCTCTTTCTATTCTGGTTTCTTCAGTGTGTATGCCCAGCAGTGGGATTGCTGAGTCATAAGACAGTTCTATTTGCAAGTTTTTAAGGAATCTCCACACTGTTCTCCATAGTGGCTGTACTAGTTTGCTTTCCCACCAACAGTGTAGGAGGGTTCCCTTTTCTCCACACCCTCTCCAGCATTTATTGCTTGCAGACTTCTGGATCACAGCCATTCTGACTGGTGTGAAGTAGTACCTCATTGTGGTTTTGATTTGCATTTCTCTAATAATGAGTGATGTTGAGCATCTTTTCATGTGTTTGTTAGCCATCCATATGTCTTCTTTGGAGAAATGTCTATTTAGGTCTTTGGCCCATTTTTTGATTGGGTCATTTGTTTTTCTGTAATTGAGCTGCATAAGTTGCTTGTATATTTTTGAGATTAGCTGTTTGTCAGTTGCTTCATTTGCTATTATTTTCTCCCATTCAGAAGGCTTTCTTTTCACTTCGCTTATATTTTCCTTTGTTGTACAGAAGCTTTTAATTTTAATTAGATCCCATTTGTTTATTTTTGCTTTAATTTCCAGAATTCTGGGGGGTGGATCATAGAGGATCCTGCTGTGATTTATGTCAGAGAGTGTTTTGCCTATGTTCTCCTCGAGGAGTTTTATAGTTTCTCATCTTACATTTAAATCTTTAATCCATTTTGAGTTTATTTTTGTGTGTGGTGTTAGAAAGTGATCTAGTTTTCATTCTTTTACAAGTGGTTGACCAATTTTCCCAGCACCACTTGTTAAAGAAATTGTCTTTACTCCATTGTATATTCTTGCCTCCTTTGTCAAAGATAAGGTGTCNGGCCACAGCAATTAGAGCAGAAAAATAAATAAAAAGAATCCACATTGGAAAAGAAAAAGTAAAACTCTCACTGTTTGCAGATGACATGATCCTCTACATAGAAAACTGTAAAGACTCCACCAGAAAATTACTCGAGCTAATCAATGAGTATAGTCAAGTTGCAGGATATAAAATCAACAGACAGAAATCCCTTGCATTCCTATACACTAATAATGAGAAAGTAGAAAAATAAATTAAGGAAACAATTCCATTCACCATTGCAACAAAAAGAATAAAATACCTTGGAATATATCTACCTAAAGTAACTAAAGACCTATATATAGAAAACTATAAAACACTGATGAAAGAAATCAGAGGACACTAATAGATGGAGAAATATACCATGTTCATGGATCGGAGGAATCAATATAGTGAAAATGAGTATACTACCCAAAGCAATCTACAAATTCAGTGCAACCCCTATCAAGCTACCAGAGGTATTTTTCACAGAACTAGAACAAATAATTTCAAGATTTATATGGAAATACAAAAAATCTCGAATAGCCAAAGCAATCTTGAGAAAGAAGAATGGAACTGGAGGAATCAACTTGCCTGACTTCAAGCTCTACTATAAAGCCACAGTCATCAAAACAGTATGAATGTTGAGTTTTAAGCCAGCTTTTTCACTCTCCTCTTTCACTTTCATCAAGAGGCTCTTTAGTTATTCTTCACTTTCTGCCATAAGGGTGGTGTCAGGTGCATATCTGAGGTTTTTGATATTTCTCCCAGCAATCTTGATTACAATTTTTGCTTCATCTAACCCGGCATTTTGCATGATGTATTCTGCATATAAGTTAAATAAGCAAGGTGACAATATACAGCATGAATGTACTCCTTTCCCAATTTGGAACCAGCCCATTGTTCTATGTTTGGTGCTAAGTATTGCTTCTTGACTTGCATACAGATTTCTCAGGAAACAGGTATTAATTGTGAAGTCACTCAGTCGTGTCCAACTCTTTGTGACCTCATGGACTGTAGCCTACCAGGCTCCTCCGTCCATGGGATTTTCCAGGCAAGAGTACTGGAGTGAGTTGCCATTTCCTTCTCCAGGGGATATTCCTGACCCAGGGATTGAACCAGGGTCTCCTGCATTGCAGACAGACACTTTACCATCTGAGCCATCAAGGAAGTCTCTTGAAGAATTTCCCACAGTTTGTTGTGATCCACACAAAGGCTGTGGAGTAGTCAATATAGCAGAAATTCTGCTATTCTCTTGCTTTTTCTGTGATCCAATGGATATTCTCAATTTGCTCTCTGTTTTTTCTGCCTTTTCTAAATCCAGCTTTACATATCTGGAAATTCTTAGTTTATGACCTGTTGAAGCCTAGCTTGGAGAATGTTAGGCATTACCTTGTTGGTGTGTGAGATGAGTGCAATTGTGCAGCAGTCTGAACATTCTTTGACATTGCCTTTCTTTGGGATTAGAATGAAAACCGACATCTTCCAGTGGCCACTACTGAGTTTTCAAAATACGCTGGCATAGTGAGTGCAGCATTTTCACAGCATCATCTTTTAGGATTTGAAATAGATCACCTGGAATTGCACCACCTACACTAACTTTATTCATAATGATGCTTCCTAAGGCCCACTTGACTTTGCACTCCAGGATGTCTGGGTTTAAGTGAGTGAACACAACATGATGGTTATCTGAGTCATTAAGATCTTTTTTCTATAGTTCTTCTGTGTATTCTTGCCACCTCTTCTTAGTATCTTCTGCTTCTCTTAGGTCCATACCATTTCTGTCCTTTATTGTGCCCATCTTTGCATGAAATATTCCCTTGGTATTTCTAATTTTCTTGAAGAGATCACTAGTCCTTCCCATTCTATTCTTTTCATCTATTTCTTTGCATTGATCACTTAGGAAGGAAGGCTTTCTTATCTCTCTTTGCTATTCTTTGGAACTCTGCAATCAGATGGATATATCTTTCCTTTTCTCCTTTGCCTTTGACGCCTCTTTTCTCTCAGCCATTTTTAAGGCCTCCTCAGATAACCATTTTGTCTTTTTGCATTTATTTTTTTGGGGGATGGTTTTGATCACTGCCTCCTTACAATGTCACAAGCCTCCATCCATACTTCAGGCATTCTATCAGATCTAATCCCTGAGTCTACTTGTCACTTCTTTTGTGTAATTGTAAGGGATTTGATTTAGGTCATACTTGAATGGTCTAGTGATTTTCTCTACTTTCTTTGATTTATGTCTGAATTTTGCAATAAGGAGTTCATGGTTTAACTGACCCACAGTCAGATCCTGGCCTTGTTTTAGCTGACTGTATAGTGCTTCACCATCTTCAGCTGCAAAGAGTATAATCAATCTTATTTTGCTATTGACCATCTAGTGATGTCTATGTGTAGAGTTATCTCTTGTTTTACTAATCTGGAAATTGTGTTGCCATTTTCAAATAAACTATCAAATGCCATCAGAAAAAGAATTCATCTCTCATAAGTGATATCCTATGCTATTTTCTTTGATTTACTTCATTTAATGCGATAATTTCTAGGTCCATTCATATTGCTGCAAATTACATTATTTCATTCTTTTTATTGCTAATACTCCATTTTATACATGTGCTTCATCTTTACCATTCATCTGGTTATGGATACTTAGTTTGCCTCCATGTCTTAGCTATTGTATACAGTGCTGATATGAACATTAGGGTGCATGTAACTTTTTAAATTAGAATTTTCATCTTTTCTGGATATATACCCAGAACTGAATTCACTAGGTCATATGGTACCTCTATTTTTAGTTGCTTTTTTTTTTTAAGTATCTCCATATTGTATTCCATAGTGGCTGCACCAATTTACATTCTCACCAACCGTGTTGGAGGGTTCCTTTTTCTCCTAATTGTCTCTAGCATTTATAATTTGTAGACTTTCTGATGATAAAAACTCTCTATAAATTGGTCATAGAAGGAACATACCTCAGCATAATAAAGGCCATATGTGACAACTTCATGACTTTTCAGGTAATACTAGTCGTTAAGAATCCTCCCTGACATAAGAGACAAATGTTTGATCCCTGGGTCAGGAAGATCCCCTGAAGGAGGAAATGGCAACTCAGTCCAGTATTCTTTTCTGGAGAATCCAATGGACAGAGGAGCCAGGTGGGCTTTAATCCATGGGGTCATGAGGAATCTGACACAACCGAAACGACTTAGCATGCATGCGTGACAGCCTCATAGCTAACATCATATTCAATGCTGAGACACTGAAAGCATTTCCTCTAAGATCAGGAACAAGAAAAGAGTGCCCACTCTTGCCACTTTTGCACATTTAATACAATATATTAGAACACATGTCAATTTATGCTTCTGTAAAATGCAGACAATGATAACATTAATTTTATCTGATTTTTGGCATTATTGACAAAAATGTAAGTACTTTGGAAACAACCCAGAAGGTAATAAGCACTAAATAAATATTAATATAATTATTAGCTAGTCAATAATTTTGAGATTAATTCAATGACATTTCAAAGCACAAGACTTTCTGATTTACAGGTCACATAATTATGACAATGACCAAAAAAATACCGTATTAATTTGGCAACAGAATCCGGAATTAGTCTTTAATAATTCTAACAAAGGATCGTCAACATGTTGGCATATATTGGAGATAACTGAGGGTTGGTTGTAGATTACCACATTAAAGCATATATTGCAATAAATGGGTTCCCTTGGATTTTTTCATCTCCCAGTGCATTAAAAAGGTACATTTACACTATACTGTAGTCTATTATGTGTGCTATAGTATTATGCCTATAAAACCAATATACCTGCCTTAATTAAAAAATATTTTATTGCTAAAAAATGCTAACCATCATCTGAGGCTATTTTACAAAGTAATATCAAAGATCACTAATTACAGACCACCATGACAAATATAATCATAATGAAAAACTTTGAAAAATTATTAAAAAACACCAAAATGTACACAGAGACTCAATGTAAGTTCAGTTCAGTTCAGTCGCTCAGTCGTGTCTGACTCTTTGCGACCCCATGAATCGCAACACACCAGGCCTCCCTGTCCATCACCATCTCCCCGAGTTCACTCAGACTCATGTCCATCGTGTCCGTGATGCCATCTAGCTATCTCATCCTGGGTTGTCCCCTTCTCCTCCTGCCCCCAATCCCTCCCAGCATCAGAGTCTTTTCCAATGAGTCAACTCTTCGCATCAGGTGTCCAAAGTACTAGAGTTTCAGCTTCAGCATCATTTCTTCCAAAGAAATCCCTGGGTTGATCTCCTTCAGAATGGACTGGTTGGATCTCCTTGCAGTCCAAGGGACTCTCAAGAGTCTTCTCCAACACCACAGTTCAAACACATGTTGGAAAAACACCACCAATAGTCTTGCTCAATGTGTCATTGCCACAGACCTTCAATTAGTACAAAACACTATATCTGTTAATCACAACAAAGCCAGTGCAGTAAAATATGGCATGTGTTATACATGCTGAGAACTTCAGAGCACTGATTAAAGAAATTAAATTAAACAAGGAGATAAATTGTCTTCATGGACTGGAAGACTCAATAATCTTGAGTCAATATTTTCAAAATGTTGTTTTTTTACAAACTGACTTATAATTACAATACCAACCCAGTCAAAGTTCTACTGTTGTTTAACTAGAAGTAGTAAGTAGGTTCTAAAGTTTGTACATAAAAGCCAAGGAACTAAGTTAGCTAATATTTCTAAGCAAAATAAATAAATAAATAAATAAAAATAAAAGAAAAAATCAAAGATGGAGAATTTAATGTTATGATTTGCCATATATAAAGTAAGATACTGATCAAGGTAGTTCAGTGTTAGCATAAATGTGGAGAGAATAGAGCATAGTAAATAGTTCAGAAATACTTGCAAATATATAAGCACAAACTAGTTTGAACAAAAGTACTTAGATAAGCAACCAAGAGAAAGTCTAGTCTTTTCAGGGCATGAAACACCCACATCCCGGTATTCTTGCCTGGAGAATCGCGTGAACAGAGGAGCCTGGCAGGTGGCAGTCCATGGGCTCACTCAGAGTCAGACACCACTGACGAGCCTTAGCATGTAGGCCCACTAGTCTTTTCTACAGATGATACAAGAACAGATAAGTAACTTATGAGCAGGATAAGTAGAAAGAAATCTCAGTTTTTACCTCACATCATAAAAAATAATAAGACAAAATAAATTATATGCTTACATATAAAACCTAAAAAAGGAAATCTTGACACTTGGTAATCCAACAATTTTTTGCAACAAAATATACTATAAGTAAAAGAAAACTTGATATACTGAAACCTATTTTAAAAACCTGCTGTTAAAACTACTGTTAAGAAAATGTAAAAATAAATAACTGTCAAGATGAACATCTTTCCAAAACATATATCTGATAAAGATTGTATATGCAAAATGTATAGAGCTCTTACAATTAAACAAGAACACAAAGATCCACATTTATTAAAACTAGACAAAAGATTTAAACAGACACTTCACCAAAAGAGAAAAGAAGATGTCAAAATAAACACATGAAAAGGTGTTCAAAATACTCAGCTGTTAGCAAGATAAAAGCTTAAACTACAATGAGGCATTATTTTATGTCCACTGGAAGGCTAAAATTAACAAGAATGAGAGCAACGATATCAAACAAGATGTAAAATACAACGTGCTCTTGCAAAAGCAGAATCAGTGAGCATTCAATATACATCTGGTAGAAACGCAAATGTCACACTATTGTAAAGGAAATATAATACGACAGCATTCATTTCTAGGGGTGCCATGGGTTGGCAGTAGGGAGGAGAGACTTAACTACAAAGGTGCTTGATGAAACTTTGTGCAGTGATAAAGATGTTCTAAATCCCAATTGTAGTGGTGATGACTCAAAAGATTTATCAGATTTCATTTAGTCACTCAGTCCTGTCCAACTCTTTGGGACCCCATGGATTGTAGCCTGCCAGGCTCCTCTATTCATGGAATTCTCCAGGCCAGACTACTGGAGTAGATCGTGATTTCCTTCACCAGGGAAACTTCCTGACCCAGGGATCGAACCTGCATCCCCAGCATTATGGGCAGATTATATACTGGGCAGCCATGCTTGTTCTTAAATCTCATTGAAATGCATGCATATTTTAAAGGGTGACATTTAAGGCATGTAAATTATACCTTAGTAAGCTTGATAAAGAAATGAAAGCAAAGTAAAGGTGTTTTTTTGTTTTTTGTTTTTTTTTAATAAAACAAAAGTTAAGTTTTGTTTTGAGCAGGGCTGACTCCATATCTATTTCCATCTAAAGAAAGTTGATCTCATTTGGAAAAAGTTTTCATTTAAAAAATGATAAAGGTAAATATATAGACACATATACATAAATATTGATTGAACTTGACAGGTGGCACAGTGGTAAGCAGTCCACCTGCCAATGCATGAAACACAAGAGAAGTGAGTTCGATCCCTAATTTGGGAAGATGCCCTGGGTAGGAAATAGCAACCTGCTTCAGTATTCTTGCTTGGAGAATTCCATGGACAGAGGAGCCTGCCAAGCTACAGTCCATGGGGTTGCAAACAGTTGGATGTGACTAAGCACATATACAAGAGTATTGACAATTTTTTTAAAAAAAGCATTTAGAATTTTTAAAAAAATTCTCTTATGAAATGACTTAAATAAT